>CAOLHI010001553.1:600000-1109674 GCA_948474755.1 Ctenosaura bakeri | reverse complement strand
AGGCTGCTTGTGCGAACAGCACCCCCCATCTCCGCAAACAGGTAACGTGTGGAAAAGGTCTGCGATTGAGGTGAGAAGTGAGTTGTGGTATTGATGCTGATGGTGGTGTGTTTTCAAGTCACTTCCAACTTATGGAGATCCTAAAGCAAAGTTATAATGGAGTTGTTGAGTTTTTTGGCAAGATTTATTCAGATTGGCTTCCTCTGAGGCTGAAGGAGTGTGTGACCTGTCCAGTGAGAATATTATTCCTTGTGTCCCAGAGATCTAGTCCAATGCTCTAACCATTACATCATATTGGTGGGGGATAGAGCCTTTCCTTCTTGTGAAATAGAGTTTGTAGAAGTCAAGAAACAGTTGTGGAAAGTTGCTGTTGCTTTAAAGGTTTCATATTTTAAGAATCACCATATGAAGCAAATTCATAGAAGATCTATCTTTATGTCCAAGGAATCCATTCTGCATGACCACAAGCAGAGTTTTTTTTTCTCATCAGTGGCTACCTGATCCTTTTAAGGTGTGTTGCCAGAGACTGAAGTTGGAAGCTTCTGTATATGACATATATGACCCTTTCTGCATGCAGTTATTAAAGAGATCCAATGTGTCTTGCCACAGAGATCTTCTACACCTTGGAGCAGACTAGGTTCCATTTATTTACCTTCCCTCTGCACGTAATTCAGACTAAATGTGCCCCCATGTGGTGGTAAAGCACGCTATTTGAAAACCAGAAGAAATCAGTTTTCCAATTTTCCAGATCAATCTGATTCGTACTTTCACAATGGTGCAGACACATACATTTGCACCAGTGTGAATTGGTGGTCAGGGGAGAGCTCATGGGAGGGGGCAGGCAGTAGTATGGACTTATGCACGTATGCACTGACATACTAAACCATACCAAAAAAGGGGGGCAATCACAGCCAACGAGGGGAGGGGAGGGGAGTAGCAGGAGTGGCCACGGCAGAGGCAGTGTGGAGTCATGAACTCGCACTCCTCTGAATCAGAATGGAGCATATGCAGTAGCTGTGCAGAAGGAAATGAGGGAAAGTTTGCCTTGTTTCGAACCCAGAAAATCCAGTAATAAATGGCATGAAATGATTCATCAGCTTCGTGCGGAAAGGGCCAAATAGAGAGAAATGGTACTTCCTAACCTGGAATGGTACTTCCTAACCCTTATCTACTTCTCCTTTGTACCACACACAAATAGTATTACAAAACCATTATAATTTCCCAGTACTCTTGTCTTATCAGGAAGCTCTCCCCTTAGTATCTCTTGCAACTTTGTATCACTTAAGGAGGGAATGACAAACTATGAACAGTATCCTTTGTTGATAATTAAGCAATTTTTAAAAGTAATTCTATGAAACTAGGAGGCTCTGTGGCTATAAAAATGAGAGCTCTTAACTATGCACAGAAGAGACAATTTCATAGTCCAGTGTAAGACTTTCGTTTTATTACTTCTTACCACTAAGTTTTAGTGTGAATGATATAACATTAATGAATGAAATTATTATGAACTGCAGCACTCAGATTTAAGTTAATAAAAGAGATGCCTATTGGCAAAAAGTACTAGATAGCTAAGATACCTCAAAATTATGCAGAGAACTTGCTGGTAAATTGCAGCTGCTTGAAATTAAGTTAATGGTTTCTTTTCTTTCCCGAAAAAGATAGAAGTCCATTGACTAGTTCCGTCTCACAGTCACTTATTGCTTTCTCTAAAGAAGACATATGTGAAACTTTTAATACATTTGTCTTCATAGTGTAGATTAGTTGTTTTCAGATTTTCTTCCTGTTCTCATGACACTTTTTCCACAACATCTGGTCTGTAAAGGAATTGCTTTGGATCCTCTGTATACTTATTTTATTTACTTATATCTCACCTTTCTCCCAACAATGGGACTTAAGATGGCTAATATTAAAACAGTACAAGTTAAAACATAAATGTGTGTGTGTGTGTGTGTGTATACACACACATATATTTTAAGAAAGGAATCTATAAAGTTAAAAAACATTACATGTTAAAATATTAAATATATTTAAATACAATAAAAACTTATAAATACTTTAAAAACAGAATCATACAGCATTAAAAGGCCAAAACTTATCAATTTGTAAATGCCTGGTGGCCCAATTCCTCTACAATACTGTGATCAATTGTTGTTCTCTGGCATTTATATGTTTAACAAACTTTCTTGACTTCTGAAAATTCTGTCCCTCCTTCCCTCTCTCATTGGTATTGACTGAGAATACATATTCATCCCAGAAATTTCCATTTCAAGTCCGAGCTCATTTTTAGGTGATTGTGAGTAAGTCTCTGCAGTTTGAACCTAGTCTCTAAGGTTGCTTCACGATACAGGGCATTATAAGGTATTATTTGCCTTTCATTGTTTTAAGAGTAGTGAGGTAGTGTATCTAAACCATGGTAACTGCTTTGATTAAGCATTGATTAAGTGAGAACCGATCTCTACATTAAAACAACCATCTTATACGATATAGCTGAAATTTCCCAGGCCCAGAATACCAGAGATTAGGTGAAAAGATGCCAGAATAGTTCTCCTCTTCCAAAAGTGCTACCTTTCAATTTCCTCCATTTAGAAATGTGTTTGTGTGTCAAGGGGACTGAAAGAGGGAGAGAATTGTGTAGTTAATATTATTATAACACTTCAGATACAAGCTATCACTGGCCATCTGTGGCCCCTTCAGCATGTGTGAAAATAAACGGGCAAAAACGGGACTCACCGGCTTTCTTCTCCATCTGGATGAGTCCGTCGGGATGAGGAGCAGTGCGAGCTTGTTGCTCCGCACTGCTCCAGCATCCAAAATGGCGGCTTCCGGTTGGTGGAGGCTCTCCACCAACCGGAGAAGCTCACCAGCCTAAAGCCCGCCCCCGGCAGATATGCAGGCACGCACTTGCGTGCACCTGCAAATCTGCACCGGAGTGTGGCGATGGAGTGACACTGGGTTGCATGCTCTGTGCTTTTTAAAGACCTCTAAAAAGAGGTTTTTAAAAGACACACTGTGCGACCAGTTCTGGTTGCTCGAGTGGACTGAGGTATGGAACTACAAAAAGTAGTCCGCCCCAGTCCACTCTACAGTGCAGAAGACCTCCATTGGAGGTTGCTTTGCACCGTTTTAATAGCCTGGTGTGGAAAGGGCCTGTGTGAAGGCAGGTTTGGTTGCAACATGTTCTCTCTACCTTCACCTGAGCAGTAAATCTGCATATACTGGGGATTTCACTCTTTTCATCATGTGTGCTTTCTTAAACAACATTTTCTTCATCTCAGGAGCAATTAATTTGCTTCTAGAAAGAGAATTCTGAATACATAAAAGCACCAGAGAAGATTCAATTCCCGTTTCCTTTACATTATCATCTTAATACTTGACAGTGAGCACCAATTAAACAATGGCACTAGAATATCATTTTAAAAAACAAATACAATAAAGCCTACTCAAGATGTGTTATGGGCAGTTTTCTCAGTGGCCATAAAGGCTGAAGGCAAAACTGCTGATACCATGTGCCTAGGAAAGGACAAGCCCTTTCCACGTTTAAAGATTAACAATTTTCTTTGTTCTGACCATTGTTCTGGTCAGTATCATACTTCTCAGATTGAATAGGAACACTCTGTGACTGTTTTGAGTTTGTAGGGATAGCAGCACCAAAAATGGATGAGAAAAACTGTACTAATAATAGCATCATCCTTTTTGAGTTCCAAGCAGGTTTGTTAACTAAGCCAGCCATCTGAGCCAATGTGAGAGACAATCAATGGGATCTTTGTCTTACTTAAATCCATGTTATAACCCTGTGCAGATCATTTTGTTGCTTACTGTTAACTGCTGTCAATTTAACTTTGAATTATGACAAACCTATGAATGAGATTCCTTCAAGGTACCTTATCATCAGAAGCCTTGCTCAGATCTTGAAGACTTGGAGCCATGGCTTCTTTGATTGAGTCTATCCCCCTGTAACATAGTCTTTCATTTTTCCTACTGCCTTCTACCTTATCAAGGATTATTATCTTTTCTACTGAGTCATTACTATTCATGATATGTCCAAAACATGAAAGTTTCAGTTAAGTCATCTTGGCTTCTAGGAAGAGTTTAGGCTCGATTTGCTCTAGGACCTAATCATTTGTATGTTTAATAGTCCACAGTACCTAAACAACACATTTCAAATGAGCTGATTTTCTTTCTATCAGTTTTCTTCACAGTTCAGCTTTCACAACCATACACAGAAATTAGGAATAGGATGGCATAGACAATCTTAATTTTGCTATTCAATAATATATCTTGACACTTGAGGATCTTGTCTAGTTCCTCCATAGCTGCCTGTCCAAGTACTAGTCTTCTTCTGATTTCTTTTCTGCAGTCTCCATTCTGATTAATGATTGAGCAAAGGTAAGGAAAATCTTGAACTATTTCAATGTCCTCATTGTCTACCTTAAGGTTATGTGAATCATCTGTGGTAATTATTTTTGTTTTCTTAATACTCAACTATAAGCCTGCCTTTGCATTTTCTGCTTTGACTTTTTTCAGTAATTATTCCAGGTCTTTGCTCTTTTCTGCTGGTAGTATGGTGCCATCTGTATATCGTAAATTGTTGGCATTCCTTCCTCCAATTTTCATACCTCTTTTCTCCGAGTCTAATCTTGCTTTGCGTAAGACATGTTCTGGGTACAAATTAAACAGGTAGGGTGAAAAAAAATCATAGAATCATAGAAACGTAGAGTTGGAAGAGACCACACGGGCCATCCAGTCCAACCCCCTGCCATGCAGGAACACCCTCAAAGCACTCCTGACAGATGGCCATCAAGCCTCTGCTTAAAAACCTCCAAGGAAGGAAACTCCACTACACTCCGAGGCAGCATATTCCACTGCTGGACAGCCCTGACTGTCAGGAAGTTCTTCCTGAGGTTCAGGTGGAATCTTCTTTCCTGCAACTTGAATCCATTGCATTCTTATCTATCCCCCTTGCTACTGAAAACCTTTCCATTTCTTTGTATTATGGCCTAATAGTGGCCTCTTGTCCTGCATATAGGTTATACATCAGGATAATCAAATGTTGTGGCATGTCCATCTCTTTAAGAGTGATACATAGTTTTTCATGAACTACACAATCACATAATCCTTTGCAAATAGTTAAATACACTCTCTCTAGTTACCTTTTCTTCCCAGTGTGTAAGGTGTAATATTTTAGGAATGACCAGATAATGAGACCTTATCTTCTCCGTTTTGTTTTTGGGTTGGTGAATGAAGGGTTGCTTTTCTCAGGTAGGGTAGTACTTGGAGAAAACTTAGAAGAATGTTTGTCCATAAACCCTTTCAAACATAGAAGTAGTTCTTTCCATGGCATATTATTTTCCTTTCTCCTATATATTTCAGTATTTCACTGTTTGGGTAGATGTATTTCCAGCATTCCAAGCCTTTTGCAGCGAGGTTCCAAGCCCACCATTTCTTATCAAATACCAATAACATCTGTATACCATTTTGTAACTTTGCTTGGAGGTGGGACAGTTTCTTGTAATATATATTATACAGAGAGAGAGAGAGAGAGAGCTGTTGAACAATGCTGTCATTTCTATCTAGCAAAACCATAAAAACACATTAATCTGTTTGCTTCACAGGTGCAGTTATCAAGTTTTATATCAGGATGATTTGAAGCAGAACCAAATTTCAACTCAAGGACAAGGAATACTGATTCACAGAACTGTCATTTAGTGCTTCAGGCTACACCTTTGCCTGCATTACACCTTCACTGCCTGAGTGCTTGTTACTCACACAGTCATGTTGCATTCCCAGCATGTCCACATTTTCCTTCCAGTGCATTGATTTGAGGATTGGATCTGAACACATTCATTCAGCAGAGATAATCTCTGGCAACAAAACCAACTTTTCTCTGAAACGTGACTCCACCCACAACCAGACAGCAATAAAAGAAAATGACATCTGGGAACACGAGGTGCTGGGGAAATGAATTTGAGCACAGTCATATGTAGGAATATATGCAGCTTTTTTTAACCACTCCAGATGAAATGTAACTACTAGCACCAAAAGTCTGATACACAATATTTGCAGCAAACGGCTAGAGTTAAGAGAGAGATGTTTCATATCATGTATGAACAAAATGCAATCAAGGTACTTGTCAGATATGAAAAGGAAACAGCAGTACACAGTGGGGATGAATGCCAGGCAGTAGACAGCAGGCCATGATCCCCCCACCTTCTGCCTGAGCTTATTTCCTCCTCTGAGAGAAAGAAAGAGAACTTGCCTGATGCAACTCACCTCACTGACATTACAAAGTATTCACTAGCAGAAGAGAGATAATGACAAAACAAAACAAAAAAACAGCTACATTGCAGACACCTGAGATACTTTGGCAAATGCAGAGTTGAGTGAACTGTGCATCTGGCATTGAATCTTTCCTAGGAACTCCAAGAAAGGCAGCACTCATGGTGAAATACATGGGGGGCGGGGGGCGAGAGACTGAGAAAGAAAGTGACTTGGAATGAATGTGTGGGAAACAAGTGTTAACACAGAGATAGGAACATTCTAGGGCAAATATGCAGAACTTTATTTCATCCCAAGGTTCAATTACAGTTTGTAGGTGGCCACATTCCAGTAGGACAGAGCCAAAGTCAAAATATCAAACTATAAATGCTGGCATGTTTAATGAAAAACTTTTACTAGCAGTAATCAAACTATCATTACTGTTTACTATCAGTAATCAAATAAAATTGAATAAGGGCAATAAAAATCTGGAGAAAAGTGATGTCATAACCAGTCTCCTGTTATGAATGATTACCAACAACAGTTTTCTTCTTCTTCTGAACCTTCATTTTAATCAACTTCATGGTCTTTTAAAATCTGATGGTTTGTTCTTATAGAGCTTGGGTTCTCTAGACTTTCACATGCCATTATATTTTTTAATTTGGCGTCTTTCCCAAAAGGCCAGTTTTTTTAAACATGCTTCAGAAATTGATAGGATCTAAAGCAAGCAAAAAACAAGAGGAATGAGGAATTGTGCCATATGAGAGTTTTGTCCTTTTGTTGCAAGGAGCTCCTATTTGGCAGAAATCCAGATTGAATTCTTGGAGCATATACCTGAAAATGTTCTATGTTATGTATAATCTAACAGTTATTATCCAACTTCAAATGCTAATACTATGTTTTACGTATTTGAAATGTCTTTATCCATCCTGCTCCTCAAACAAAAATGCTGTCCCTTCTGGTGACCTTCCCCCTCCTGACTGCCAACAGAAGACCATCTGAGAAGCCACATTTCTTGTCATGAGGAAATGGATAAATAAGAAAGTATGACTTGGTAAATTGCCTTGATCCAGTCTCAGTTGAGATCCCTTTCTCCCCCAACAGTCACCAGAAGAGCTGCTGAGGAACTATCTCTCTTTTTCCTGAGAGGATATGAGAAGAAGACAAGTAGAAGTAGAAAAGAAACGACAATCCAGAAGAAAGATTAAGTGAACAGATCAGCAAAAAGTATGTCAGCCCAAAAGGAGAACAGAATGTAAACCTAACTATACAGATAATTCCAAAATACTCCCATTCATCTGAGAAATTGAAATATAATAGGCCTTTTGTTCTCTTCTTTCCCAATGGGAGCCTTTCTATCTCTAGTCTTTTAGACTGCAAACTTGAGGTCAAGGACTGTTCAGGTACTGATTACTGTAAACTGTTTTGGAAGTCTTTTTTTTCCTTTCCTTCCTTCCTTCCTTCCTTCCTTCCTTCCTTCCTTCCTTCCTTCCTTCCTTCCTTCCTTCTTTTTTCTTTGAATAGCTGGGTGAAAAACCTTTAAATAACAATGAATTAAAACATCAGAAAAAATCTTTAGTAGCTTTTATACTACAAATAAACAAACAAGATAGTCTCTACCTACTGGTTTAGAGTGTTACAACCCATGACAGAAATGTAAAAGATAAGGAGAGAGAAAAGGAAAAAGCAGATAATCTTTCAAAAAGGCTCTGCTTTCCATCTCATCATCTTCTGCTGAAGTTTGTGGGAATGGAGGATTCTTCATGGAAATGGTCATTATGCAAGGTTGACCTAAGTCTTAAAAGTATTTATAAATCACTATTGGAAAGCAGAGACCAAGTAGGAATATATGAACACCTCCATTATAAACACACAATTCAATGTTCTGAAATAAAATCTTCCATTACCTCATTTATCCTCACTTTTCCAAAGAAAAAAAACCTTCAAGCGAAGGAGAGGGAAAAAAAAGAACACAACTATTTATAAAGACTCTCCTAGATGATTAGTGTGCAACATAAATACTTTGGTTCAAAACAGTAACCTTGCAAATCATCTCTGAGTTTTCATTAATTGACAGTTAAGTGGCTACTTCTGTGAAGCAAAATGTCTCTTTCTTCTCTCTCTCTCTCTCTTTTTAGCAATGTAATATCGGGCCAGATGTATCAAAATTTCGACAATGACTTCTCAGATTGAAAACTGTGCATGCCCTAGGTGCAACTTGGAACTTGAATACATTATATTGTACTGCAGCCCACAGGCAGATGTGCTCTGCTTCAAGTATGTATTTTAGTTGATATATAGGGTAAGGCACATTGTTACTATGTCACAGAATGTCAAATGTATTGAGTTAACAAGGAAAAAATATGTCAGGTAAAACCTTAGAAGCTGCTTCAAGGTTCTGGAGAGCAGATGCTTAATGGCTTTATATATGGCCAGAGGATTTGTTTGGATATTGTCTTGGAATTAATAGAGTAAGATGTTTCTTGAAAAAAAAAAGTCATACCAAGAGTCTTCTGAGTTGTAGAAATTTAATTCTGTAAAGAGTATGGGAAATATACATGCTGCCCAGAATCCTGCTAAGGATTTGTATCTTTGTAAGTGGACTTGTATGTGAAGCAGTTAGGCAGTTCTATAATCTTCGTACGGAATAAAGGGCTGCTGTTAAGTTGCTATGCAGGAGCCAGCAAAATTTCTGGTATGTATTGGGACAGATGCACGTCTGACATGAGACCAACATGTCGGAGAATACTGACTAGTTAGCGCTAGTGTTCATTGGGACACTCTGGACAATATCCTGCTATGAATCTTTGCAGTTCACTAATGGGGTTCCTTAGCACCTCTGCTATGTACCTAAATATATGTAAAGTTGTATAACATGTGCTGTGGGTTCCAACCAGAATGCATATGCAGTAGAAATGACATCCTGAGTTAAAAATTAAGCCTTCCTGACAAATTTTGAGAGACACAAATTTTCTCATCATGCACTCAGCTCAGACCCACTCAAAATATTAGTGCAGAATCTTCATCAAACTGTGCTATGATAGCACCTGTCTTTCAGCAGCACAAGCATCTAAATCTGCTGGAGAAATTTTCTGTGCAATAGGTGGTCAATGTCACCTGAGATGGCATTGCCTAAAATAAATTGAGTTGGCAAAGTCTGTGAATCCCACTTGAGAAAAATGTCCAAGGATTTCTAAATGGAAGCTGTTAACAATTTAGAGTTAACTAGGAAAATTTATCATGGGGATTCTTCAGAGCCCCTTGTGAGCAACACTGATACAACAAGATTTGTAATTGATAGAGAAAGGAAATGTTCTGCCAGAGGCAGCTGGTGCATTGAGCAGGACTTGAAAATATTTTGAAGGGCAAGGAAAAAAAAACAAACATTTTAGCTAAAGAACACTAAGGACAAAAGATGACTTCAGGATATTTCTTACTTAACATTGTTTTCAGGCCCTGGAATAAGTGAGGGAGTTGTAACAGCCATAGGTCATGTGACATCCATTCTATATCTTCAAGCTTTCATGATGTGGCTATAGTCACATGCACTACTTAGTCACAATTCTAAAAATGGGGATATCTCATTTTTATCTATTTCATTTTATTTAGTAAAGTGCTATCTCACCTTTTTCCTGCCAAGGGAGCCATGGTGACTGACAAAATTTAAAATAAAAGCTTAGCTAAAAATATACTATTACAAAAGTTTTAAAAAAACAAAACAAAACACAAAAGCCCACAACTATCAATTCTATTAAAATACAGAATTAAAAACAGCTTTAAAATAAATTTAAATCATGATGAAAATTTACAAAATAAAAACAGAAGCACACCTCTTTGAGTTTGAATACTACTCTGCCATCTGATTAAATTCAGTCCTGCCTAAATAGGTCGTAAACTGCAGACAGAAGGGAGGGGCCAAGCAAACCTCCTATGTAGACAGTTCCATAGTCTAGGAGCAAGCTCCTTAGAAAGCTCTCTCCTAGGTCCTTACTGGTCCCACCTGTGAAAGTGGTGAGTCCAAGAGAAAGACACCTGATGAAGATCATAGCACTCAGGATAGTGCCTATGTGGAGACACAATCCTTTAGACTGGCTAAGTATGAGGGGTGTTTGTTGTTGTTCTTGGTGGTGGTGATGGTGGAATACAACTATGTATAATATATGCGCAGAAATAATTTCTATTCTGCTTAGTGTAATTTCCTTTCAGCAAAATGTGTGCAACAAAAAGTTGGGTTAAATTAGGGTCACTCTTCATTTAAACTATTCACAAAGCTCTGCAGAAGAGTTCTAAGCAATGTGGGCCTATGCTAAGACTGGGATCCCATAGACCCAATTGAAACCATACAGTAGTTTGCAACCAGATGATCATCACTGCCATTCCAAGCCCAATAGCTCCTCCCAGTCTGAGATTTTAAAGGGAGGCAAGTCCCAGACCAGACTTGAAGGTTTTTCTCTTCCTCACACATGTGTCCCCCAAATCAGTGGGTAAGTTTGAAGATACTCTTTTATCAGAAAAAGAGCTGTTGGTGCTCACCAATAATGTTCACATATTTTGCTTTACACTAACCTAGTAACATGACTAATTGGTTCCTCAAAATTCCTTCATGGTTCACTATGGAGTAGCCCCCCACCCCCCAAAAAAAATACTCATCACCATTTAAAACCCAATAATATGGGGTGGAGTAAAATATCTATAAAATGAAGAGGTAAAATATCTATATGGTCCCAAAGTAGTAGGGATGGGCCAATGGAATCCTTGAATCCTCAGAAAGGATTCAAGATTCGCTACTCTGAATCCCTGTGCAAAAATAGGCTAACCAAATCTTTCAAATCCACCAACTGAAAAATAGTTTTTTTTTTAAAAAAAGTACTGTTTTAAAAAAGTTTTAGAAAGGTTATTTTTTTTTAAAAAAAAAAGTTGCTTTCTAAATCCTTTTTCAAAAAGGATTTGAAAGATTCAAGATTCCTAAGATTCGTGGATTCCCAGAACCTTCCAGGGATTCAGATCCAACACATTCTGAATTCGTCCCATTCCTACAAAGTAATACTTGTCCCTGATCTTGAACATTACAGTGAGTGGATGAGCAGGTGGATCAATTGCCATACTAAAAGGAAGAGCAGGAAATGACTTTGTCTGCATATCTTTCCATGCCTTGATGGTGTGGACAAAATGTACAAGCATAACAGCATTTTACAAGAGAATGATACCTGCTAAATTTCACATAAGTGAAGGGTATTTTGAACGTTTATATTTTGTTTTGTTTTGCTTTTTTTAATGCTACTTGCTAATATCTTTTTTTTTCTAATTTTAGAATTAGATGACAATTCAGGGAATGGTTATCCCTTCTTGCGAAAATCAAGGATACGAAGTGTCAGAATAATAAGAAAGATGAACTTTGTGCAAGAGAAACTCTTACACTTTGAATTTTGACTTTAGCATCCAGCAATTGGTTCAGTGAGTCTAATCTAGATGAAATTCACAATTGAATTTAGACAATATATTATAAAATTATGGGAGAGATGGGCAATACATGCCATTTTGGGGGGGGGGCTTCCATTCGCTGGCAGTTGTATGTGCTGCTTGGGTCTATTCTACAGAGCCATTTGGAGCAATAGAGGTTGCTTTGCCTAGACAGTGATGATCTTATCTGTTGTCAGTGTGTCATGTTGTCTGTCGAGGGGGGGTGGAGGGACAAGCCTATGAAACTTCAGAATGGAACAGAAGAAATCTTCAGTTCATTTAATAAACAAGATGAAAGTCTATTTCCTGTGGGATAAGAGATCAAGAATATTTTCTTAGCCTGACTGCTGAGTTCTGAGGTATGAAGTCTGTGAAATTTCAGAAGAATTTGGGAGTTACAGCGAATGACGTTTAAAACATTTTACTTTCTGATCATTTGAGACCAAAGTCCATGATTGATGCAGGTGGACAGTACAGTGTCAGGGGCAGTAGGACATGAATGCTTATCTTTTAACAAGCAACCACCCCATACTAGATGCACACACAAAAACATGCATGTGCACACGTACACACAAACACACACTCTTCTAACATTCCTGCTGTTGGGCAAGAATACTAGCAAAGGCCCTTTCCACATAAGGCAGTTAAAACGGGCCAAGGCGTCCTGGCACGGAGGTCGTCCACACCTTGGATTGGACTAGGTGTGGACTATTTAACTTAGTTCCGCACCTTAGTCTGATCCAACACACCCCCAAGTGGTCCTCCATCATGCCAAGTAAAGACTGGAAAATTCCAGTCTTTACATATTCTGGAACTCGCCATTGCGTTCCTACTTACCTGTGCAGATGCACAGGCTCGCACCAATGCTAGCCTGCGATCAGCGGAGGGTGGGCTCTGGGCATGGCCGGTGTCTGTGGTTGGTCCACTCCCACAAAGACACCGGAAGCTGCCATTTTGAGCCAGAGCAGTGCGGATCTACAGACCTCACACTGCTCCGGTTCACCCTGCACCAATGGAGGAGCCCTGCAGAAGGGCTCAAGGGACAGTGTGCATTACTTTGGACCCAAGAAGAGCCGGTAAGTAATGGCACGGAGCGATTCACTCACTTCATGTGGAAAGGGCCAAAGAGTATTGAACATCATAAAATATTACAATATATTACCTTAGCATCCCCACTCCTGTGATTAAAAATTCAGTCCCTCTTCTCCCACTCTCCTGTAACTATCATGTGTCCTGCACAATTATAGCACTCTGATTTGACTTTAACTGTCTTGGCTGCACCTGGCACAATCCTTTGCTTTGTAACTTTGTGAACTACTTTCTCTCTCTGCTGGGAAATCTAAATCAAAACTACAAAATCCAGAGTCCCACAGGATGCAGTTACGGCAGCTTAAGTTGAATCAGAGTACTATAATTGTGTGGTATAAGAGAGATCCTGGAATTTTTTCCCCCCATACGGAGAGCTTCAGGAGTAATATATTAAATTTTTGCATGTAAATTGTCTGAGTCTCTGTGTTACTGCAGTTTCTAGCCTGGACTTGGGGGATATTAGATATCACCTGGATATCACGAATTTGGCCTTCTTTACCTATTCCTCTCCACATGCTGCGAGGTCCCCTGGACAAGCTCGCAGACAGGCACGGCCACTAATCGCTGTAATATTCCAAACAATACAGGCTGGCCAGAAATAGCCATCCCGCCGCTTCAGGAGACCTCAAAGGCAAGTACCCTATTATGTATGCACGCTACTTACAAAGAACTCCCTGCCCCAAGCAGGCAGCTTGATTAGATGAATCCTCATCTGCCAAGCACTCTATGTTTGCATACTGTCTACTCTAATGTCAATTTGGACCTAACTCAATTATGCTAAATTCTGACCTTTCGGAGGCTTTGTCTCCAGCCCGAAACTCATTGTTTTCCCCAAGTATGGACAAGCATATGGCCACATTTTCCCCTATAAAATCCCCTGACTTTGAAAACTTCTTTGGAACACTCCCATCTTCTTGCTGCCACTTTCCTTGGTGAGCCTTCCCCTCAGTCCCACGTACTGAGACTTCATACCTCCAAATTTCTGCTTCAGACTACCCTGACTTCAGGACAGGTGTAGTATTACCCAAACCAACAACTGCTCTCCAAAATCCCTCTATCCCACTCCAACCTTTATTTCTATAGTTATCTGTGTGAGTGTGCTACATACACAGTTTGATCGTATTTTAATAAAGATCACAATTATTATTCCAATTCTGTTTGTTCCTTGACTTGGCCTGACCCTGTAGACATTGGGTGAAAGATCTCGCTCCGTTGCCCTGCCTCTCATATTGCTAGCTTGTGCTCTTGGCTAATTTCCCCAACTTATATAATTGAGATCGCATTTAGGTGTCCCTCCTGGGACCCCCAGAAAACAGGGTAACAGAGTGGTGGAGCAATGTGGGCAACCCCTGTACCCCTAACTTGAGTAGGAGTCACAAACCTTCTCAAATCAGGCTGGTGTAGATTTAGGGAATGGTCAGTCAAGTCACAGTCAGGCAGGAACACGTGTGTGTGTGTGTGTGAGTGTGTGTGAACTCTGTATGTTTGAGCTCCAGGAGCTATTCTATCTGGGCTGGAAATCTACTCCCCTTTCTTGCTTGGTTTGTGTATGTCAGCCACCCCGGCGTGGTCACTGCCGGCCCTTGGGCAGTGAATCATTGTCCAATAGCAAGGGGTGTGCACAAGCTGTCCTGGGAATCACATCCCTAACTTTGGCTCTATTGTGGGCTGGGTTCCGAAGTGCTAGGGCATTAGGAACAGTCAACACACACACAACATTCTAGTGGCAAGGCCAAATAGCACTTAGGGAAGAAATCCCCCCCCCAGAGTAGAACACGGGTGTGTCCCATTCCTTAGTGTGAAGTACAAGTGTTTGTTGTAGATTTGAAAGTGTAGGTGCGTCCCGGCTGTTTAAATTCCGGGTGCGTCCTGACCGCTAGCGAACTAGGTGCGGGTGGTGAGTCCCGACCTGGCATAGGGTTTCATAAAGTTATGCCTGAGGTGGAGGAAGGGCCTGAATCTATCTGAATACAAATTATAAGAAAGCTTTGGGAGTGGACAGGATTCAATTTTGTCCACTTTCAAATGGCCACACATCCATTCAGGTTTCTTCTGAATCTTCCAAAACCCACCCAGCTCACTTCAGAATTTGGTTGAATCCAATGAAGGCCTCTGCAACAAATGCATTCTGATAGTTTACAGTTAAATTCTTGCTAGAGTTTGCTTGCATTTCATACATAATTTCTTCTCACTACTTTGCTTTGTCTCTCTGGTGCAACATGATAATGAGAAATACAATATAAAAGATAAAACCGAGTACTCCCTTTGGCCTACTGGATTATCTATCGATACTGGACCAGATGGTGCTCTGGAATACAAAACAATCTGGTAATATGTCAGAGATACCACTGCCAGTTTTTAAAGTGTTAAATCTGAGAACAGGAATTTTGAAAATGAATGTGTATTCATTCATTTTTTTCCAAGCTGGGTAGGGATCTATCTTAGGCCCCCCCCATATTTGCATTATAAAGCATGCTGTTTGTTTCAATGAGCCTAATTTCTATTTGTTCAGTTTCCTACTGTCTTGGGTTTCCTTTTGTATTTCATACTGCTCATTCCAGTGCCTCCTCAGCACTCCCTTGTTATTTCCCTGTTTA
The DNA here is from genome assembly GCA_948474755.1 of Ctenosaura bakeri. Taxonomy (NCBI): domain Eukaryota; kingdom Metazoa; phylum Chordata; class Lepidosauria; order Squamata; family Iguanidae; genus Ctenosaura; species Ctenosaura bakeri. Next base: position 1,094,273 of record CAOLHI010001553.1, on the reverse strand, counting down.
TTTGCATGTTATCTTGTTGCCTCTATATTTTCATTTTTTTCCTTCTTTTTCTCTCTGCTTCTTTTTGTTAATCTTGATGTATTCTTTTATTTTACACATCATTCTCTCAAAGTTTTTGCCTTTTGCGTTCCAGTTATATAAAATGTGTTTTTCTCTCTCTCCTTCTCCCTCCCTCCAGCTAATGTTGAAGACATATGACCATTGATAAGGTCATACACCTGGCAGCATAGTTGTGAAACATCCAATGAATTTGCTGTCATGTTTAGATTCAAAGTGAGAGGTATCCAGATAGCTTCTATCCTCCTGCTATTTTGCTCTCTGAAAATACCAATGGAATATACATATACCTTATTGTTAACAAGTTATTCAGAACACATGTATTCAAAGACTTAGCTGTGTTAGTCTGGATCAATATGCAAAGGGATCTTGTAGCACCTTTGAGACTGATTGAGAGAAAGAAATTGGTAGCACAAGATTTCATAGACTTAAACCTACTTCATCAGATTCATGAAATGAAGTGCCTAGCATCATCATGCATTCAGGTTTTGTATTTCTTTTACTATTCACACATATAGCCTATTCATAAACGTCTGTTCCTAGGCACTTCACTCTCATAGGTGCTACAAGATCCCTTTGCATAAAACATGTATATGCAAAAACAAGAAAAGCTGTACAGATCCTAACCAGAAACAATGTAATACACGTTCAGTTAAACCATGTCATAATCATTTGTCCAAAGTCTGCTAAAGTCTTGTGGTTACTCAGTTTATATATATCCACAGCAAACATAAAGAATGAGCATATGAGGACTGTCTTTGCCTACTGAGCAGATTATGAGAGATGAAATTAGATGGGTTACATGTGGGGTCAACATGCCAACATGCCCTGTTTTTGAGGTAAGTGTTCAGGGGCAACATTGGATCCAGCTTTGACATTGTTCAAGGGGGTCAGGAGAAAGGAAAAGGCTCCAACTCCAGTTAAGCTGTCAGTTTTTGCACCATGGCTTGTGTTTTACTGTAAGCATGCCAGTGTCAACTATATTCTGGACAGTTCCACATTTGGCTTCAGGATTCTCTATACACATAAGTGTACCTATTATTTCTCACCTAACTCTCAGTCTGTGTCCAGTCTCCATGACTTTGTTAAGGAGAAGCTTGTTAGAGAACTGAATGCAGGTAGGATTTCAGGCCCCCACATGTAACTGCCTCTCCTTAACCTGTAGTTATTAGCATTGGGAATGGTCCCTAAGAAGACCCCTGGTGAGTTACACCTTATTCCCAATGTTTCTTTTCCCTAGGAGTCTTCTATTAATGATGGTATTGACCCATCCTTATATTCTATAAAATATGCTTCCTTTGATGCTGTGGTCACTGTTATTAGTCCCAGAGGCTCTACTAGAAAAATGTGGTATTAAATCTGTGTTGTCTCTCTTCCCAGTTCACTCCAAGGACTTTAATCCCTTGGACTTTCTCTTTGATAGCACTTACTATTATGATAAAGCTATGCCTATGGGATGCTCCATGTTTTGCTACGCCTTTGAGTAGTTCAGCACATTTCTCAAGTGGGTGTGATCAAGAGGTCTAGGATCATACTGTCTTGATGATTTCTTATTTTCTAGTGGTCTGCTGGGATATCCCAAGGGCTTTTCATGGCCTTGTGCAGGAAGGAACTGGGGGTTTCCTTTATTCACAAGAGGACAGAAGGGTCTCCCATCAAACTCACTTTTTGTGGTATAAAACTGGAGAGAGTTCAGGGCATTTCACATCTCACAACTGAGAAACTTAAAGCCTTCCTTTATCAGGTAACTTCCAAGAGGTACAGGAAGAAGGCTGTTACACAACTTCCAAATGTTAATTTATATTTATAATATAATATATATATATATATTTATAATTTAATTAAATGTAAATTTAATTTATAATTTAAACATTTATCCTCTTTTCACATATGATGCTCAGAGTGACTAATAGCAATAAAATACTATGTAAAATCCAAAATACTAATCAAAAGCATAAAAACAAGGCAGGCCAAATAGACAAATTAAATCAATAAAATTGATAACACTACAATTTCCTTATTGGGTTTTAATTAATATATCCACAACAACCATAGACAATGTGCATATGAAGTCAAAAGGACTGTTTTTGCGTGCTGAGCAGGTCATGAGAGATGAAATTAGATGAATTTTCCTGAGCATGGAATTCCAAAATTTGATTAGAACATCTATGATTATTTTTTTTCCTAAGAAGAAATATTATAGCATCCCACAGACATAATAAGAGCTGAATTTGTCACTTGTTGAAACACAGACAGCAATATTTCCTGAATCTTTCCAATATTACAAGTTTCTTGTGTGTCTTCAAGTCATTTCTGACTTATGGGAACACTAAGGCAAACCTATCACAGGGTTTTCTGTTGTTGAGAGTGTGTGACTCACCCAAAGTTATCTAGTGAGTTTCCATGACTGAGCAGGGAATTGAATCCTGGTCTCCAGGTTTGTAGTCCAATGCTCAAACCATTAACCAACATTGGCTCTCATTTCTTTAAAACAGATGCTATAATAAAATGAAGATTCCACACAATCTCTAATTCTCTATGTATAGGATTATTATAATAAAATGTATTGGAGAGAGTCCAACATTCAAACCACTACACCACTCCAACTCTCCTCAGAACAATATCAAATATCCAGTACAATATCCAAATATCCATCCAGTTCATAGCTGCTATTTATTGGTTTCGGATCTGGGACTCTAAGAAAAGAGACTTCAAGGAGGTATCATTTGTCTTAGAATCAATAGCTGTCCTGTAATACCTGGGATTATCTGTACTAGAAGTGGAAAGAATATTCATTAAAAAAAAATGCTCAAAAAACACAGGACAGAATCCACTTGGGCAGTTACCAAATTGTAACCTAGAATTGTGCGTTCATTACTGTTTCATAGTTACAATCCTTACGTATGCCCAAGTTCAGGGGATGCACTGAGACTGTAAAAATCCCCCAATCCTCATTTACTAGACAGCAGCTGTTGCAATCAATGGCCATCTCTTCCCCTATCACTTAAGAACCAGCTGTTTCCACCACCACCCATCTTCATGGGAGTGATCTCCATTGTAGGAATTGTGACTGGGCCCCTGATCACTGCACATGTTGGTTATATATTCATTAAAAAAACAAGTGGAGTCTGGCCACGTTTCTTAAGTGTCGAGAAAGAAAGATGAGAAGAATCCTAGACTGATGAGGATCTTTGAAAGTCAGGACTTGTGCTGCATAAACATTTGCAGCTTGTTGTATTATACAGAAAAGAATATTTTCTGTTCAGAAAGCAGCATTTTCTCTGTAGAAAATAGTACTGTAGCCAGAAATATTTCCTGTACAGAAATTGCTGTGCTGTGTATAGAGACTTTTGGAGACTCTTTTGGAGACTTTTTGACAGCAGGAAAAAAGATTGCTGAAATTATACACTGCTCCCTTCAAAAAGAAAATTAGTGAAGAATTGCATCCTTAATTTTGACCTGTAGCCCCCATAGCTGGGACGTTTCTTGACCTATGTTCTTATGCTAAGCAACATATTCATAATGCTATTTTGATCTGCTTCCATTATTCATTTTATTTTGTGAGGAGTACCCTAATGCTATGTACTTAAAATTCTGATCTCAATTCAGTATTAGGTGTCTCCACTTCATTTTCTTCTTTCATGTCTATATGACTAGCAAGGCCAGCAGCTGCTGTTGGTGCATGCTCAGAACTTGATTACTCTTTCAACCCCTTCCTCAGACTCATAGAAAATGTCATTATTTCCTCAGAGATTTTTAATGGCCTAGCTGTTTAATTTGCACTGTGTAATTTACAGAAGACTGGCCCAGCTTCTGCCCATCAGGGAAAGTCATGTATACCCCAAGGGTAGGGCATGCATCTGTGTCATATAAATGGGGCGACCTTTAAAAAAGTAAATGTAGTTGGCTGGTAAATGCATGAGGGAGTTCATATACTAGTCCTAGAACATTTGGAAACAAGGAAATTAATTCCTGAACAACAAGCCCTAATAAAGGTAATAATAATAAATCTGCTTTCCAATAGATTTTGGATTTATGAATTCTATAACCTTTTCAAGGCACCAGTTTTGCACAAAGAATACAAAAATGGTAAAATGGTGACTTTTAAAATCTTGTGCGCTGCTAATTCACTTTACTTTAGCTTTGAACCACAGCTTTCATCTCTTTGAGTAGTTGGATGGGATGGGAATCTGACAGTTATGATCCTAAAGCTCCAGACTAGCTGGAGATATACGACAAAAGTCTTCAGCTGCTGAGGGAACTGACATAGTCTGTTTTGCCAAGGAATGAGTGGGAGAGATGGGAAAAATCAGTTTCTCCAAGTTATGTTCCTGACTTAGGGTCTTTCCAAGCTACACTGTTATAGTGCTATTATTCCACTTTAAACATCTAGTGGAAATCTGGGGTTTGTAGTTTCCTGAGGCCAAAGAGCTCTCTGGCTGAGAATTCTAAATGCCCTTCCCTAACCTGCAAACCCCAGGATTCCATAGGATGTGTAATGTGGAATGATAGCATTATAACAGTGTAGTACAGACAGGTCCTCAAATACCAAATTCAATATCAACACAGATGAGATGACTGGGGAGAGAAATTGGGAAGGGGAATCACAGTAGTATGTAGGCATTCCTTTCTCTTCTCTATGACCCTTTTTGCATGGCATTTTTGAAGCGAAAGGGCCCCTTGAGCGTCACATAAATATGAGGAGTGGTCTGCATGACACACTCACATTTATGCAACATTCAAGGGTCTGATGTGGACCATGCACGGATTTTTTTCATTTTTGTCTCAAAGCTGAAAATGGTGCACAGTCGCGCATCGCTCCTGGGCCCCACGTGCATTTACCTGGTGCACAGAGCCTCAGGAGCTGGGCTGGTTGCACATCCTCTCCTCAGTGCAGCCTGCGAGGTCCCAGGCTGCACTGCCAATGGAAGAGGCACACAACGAGGAAGGAGCTGTGGAACTGAAAGAGGAGGTATGTGACAGTGTTCCTCCCAAGCCTTCTCGCACGAGAACCCCAACCCAGCAGCGCAAAAAGGTAAGGTGCGATAAGGGTCTATGTCTCCTGACCAGGTGGGTATCAATTTGCATTGTTTATACTTCAGGTTGGGCTCTCAGGACATAATGGGGGGTAAGGAGGTTCAAGAGTTCTCTTTGCTGCCTAACTTTGCTTTGGAATTAGAAGCTCCCATGACAATTGTCCTGGAAGACAGTCATCCATTCCAGGAACAAACCATGCTTCAGAACACCATAGCTGCCAGAGTAACCATGGGGTGATGGAAAATGAATGCTTTTGTGCCTATTTCTCATCATGTCGTTGTCTGATCCTGCTGGCCCAGTTGAGTTTTGAGTGGCTATACTTCTATGCAACAATGGTGGAACTTGTTGAAAATTGCCCTAGGAAGGTATTATATTCTCATGGATGCTGAGGGCTTTTCCGTTTTGAAAATCTGGTGCTGTTGTCAAAGCTCTAGATGCTTTCTAGATTGAAGATATAATTTTGGCAATTCTCACAAGTGCCCCCATGTGACTGTTCCCAGACAATGGAATTCTCTTCTATGGGAGGCCATGCATTCCATTCCAGCCATCCTTCTATCACTAGGCAAAGACTTTCTTATTCAGGCTTGCTTTGGGTGGTGATGTATTTTTTTTAAAGTGTGCTTTTAAAATTGTTTTTTATTTGGCTGTGTTTTAATATGAGCAATTTTAAATATTTTAATATCATAACATCATTTTTTTTTATTCCTGTTTCTTTCTTTTTCAAAAAAAAATAAACAAACAAACCTGTGTTGTTAACTGTCTGGGGAGACAGTCTGGATACAAGTTTTAAAAAAACACACAAAGAGAAACTATTAAGCTCTGGAAATGCAGCCTATGGACTTCATTAAAAGTTGCTTGTGTTTTCTCTCCATGATACGTTACAAGTACTGGTCTGTGTGTGAAAAATGTCATAAATAAGAATGCCATTATTTAGAGGTTCAAAAAATATGAATAAATGATTGGGAACAGTGTCATGTTATGTAGCTCTGCCCCTGGCCAATGTCATATGTATGGTACAAATATCTGTAGGATACATAATGCCAGTATATGATCTGGAAACTTGATTCTGGATTTTTGTGGAAATCTACATGTGTACAATACTAAACTATCAGTGACTGCTTTCAATTGGTATCTCTTAACCCATTTTTGATATTGGAAATTAGATGAGTTTTGAGAGGTGGGGAAGCAGCCTTGTGCAACCAAGATTGCCTAAACTCCCAGAAATGGCTGCTTGCCTTTTGGAAACAAAAACCTATGGTAAATGAGAAAAGCGAAAAACATATTTAAACTAATGGAGGAGATTGTTTATTCTTATGTATTTTGAGACAGAATTCATTTCCTTGAGGGTCTCTTGTTGAGTATGGTATTGTAGAAAGTCAGAGCAAGGGAGACTTGTCCATAATAGGTCATTTCTGGCTTGACATTTGCCAAGATAAAGTTTTTTTTTGTGTGTGTATGAAATATTCCATGTTGTATGAAACATTTTCTTTGTGTGTTTCTGATTTAGTGCAATTCTGCATCTGGACTTCTGGAATTCCCTCATGAGCAATTACAGGCAAAACTACAGGGAGAGTTGTTTATGTGCCATAATGCATGTTTAATGGATACACTATCTTATTTTTTTAACTTGCCCTGAGGTACACTGAAAAAGAGGTTGACTATCTCCACAGCTTCGTGGCAAATAGATCCGAGGACTACACCTGGTAAAGGTTGAAGATAATCCTTAAGGCTGGAGGTAGCATCCCTAGAATGGATCTGGAAAAAGAAAAGGACCTTTTTATATCCAGGTTTCTATTTGGAATTCTTTTCAGACTTAAAACAAGATGCTCTCAATGCAATCATGTAACATTAACTTATATAAATAACCTAGCCATTTTACTGTGACACAATATTCTGCAGACACAAATTATACATTCAATCATCTTGTCAGCTAAAGTAAAGAAAAACATATTTAATAGAGCCCAGAGCCTCAGGGACAGAAATAGATGCCCTTGCTAACCAAATTTGCCAGCTATGAGAATGTTTGTACAGTTCTTAAGTTCAAAACACATTTTAAAGCTAGTGTTCTCAAATGCAGTATTCCGTTCAACTGTCTTTAGTACAGCAGCTCACATAACTCTCATATGGCTTTTTACATAGGCTTTTTTCTCTACAGCTTGTTGTATAATTTAATATTCAATATAAGAAGTGTTGAAACATAAGAAGTAACTTCATATAGAGACATGTTGTAGGACCATCTAGGTCAGTAGTGTTGATGCTGGCTAGCAGCAGCTTTCTAGGTTGTCAGACAGTGTTCTTTCATAGCTTTACTTGAGTGGGTCAAGTTCTAGAAACTGAAGCCAGAGCCTTCTGCATATGCCCTACTAATCTATGATCCCTCCTACTTGAAATGTCCAAAATGTCTACACAGGGAGGAGTCAGGGGAGAAGTTTGCACTATTTCTACCACCTTTCCAGTTCTGCTTCTATTTGCATTTGCTGTTTCTTCCAAATAGGAGGCTGATATAGCTGTGGTTAGGATGTGTGAAGAAATCATACTTATCATTGTATTTCTATGCCTTCCTGCTAGTTTCATTTTTCTTTTCCCCTCAAGCATGTATTCAATCTCTGTATTCAGTCTCAGCTACTGTGGAATAGTAGAATGTCTTAGACATCTCTTATCTCTTATTTACATCTGGTACAAGGATATTCCAAGGCTTTGTTCATTAATGAGAGAATGATTTCATCTGCGAAGGTTCCTACGTAGGTACCCAACTGTGTGTCTGGTGTATGACAGTCCTGACTGGTCAATAGTGTCATCTGTTCTATAGACAGTGTTTTTAAGACCAGCCTTCTATGATTTATGGCCAGACTTTGTTTCTTGAAGCAAGTCTGATCTAAGTTTCAGACCTGTTCTTTGAATACAGAGCCTCCATTTTGCCTCTGATGATCATATGGTCTCAAATTCTGCTATGTTAAGAGACTCATTCTACACTTTGGCTGTGTATTAGTGTTAGGCAGCCAGCATTACTGTTTTGTATCTGGTGTATACGTTTGTAACAGTTCTCAGATTTTCATTTCTCCATTGCCAGTCCCTTAATCTTTGTTCTCTGTTGGTTCTTTATATGTTTACTTGTTTATTTGGTAATATGAACTACTAATTAAAATCAATTAAGTTAGAAATTTTCTAACAAAAAGGACAACCTAATTAAATTTAGTTTAACTTGATTAAGTTAGAATTTCAATATTAACTTAATACCAGAATTGTGTTATTAGTTGATGAGAGTGTGCTAGAGAGCCCACTCATTTCATATTCTCAGCTAGTTTTTTAGCCAATGCCTATTTGTCTTGCATATTTGATTTTTTTTGTGTTTTTTCATAGTGCTTCCGGGTTAGGGAACTACAGTATTTAAGACAGAAGATTCAAATGAAAATGGCCCTAGGAAACTTTCTATATTCTTGTTGACAATTAAAGCATGATAATTTAGTTTATAATATTAAAAGATCATAATGTTACTTCCGCTATGGCACCCTTAGTGGGGACACCCAGATATCACTTTTTGATATCATTTAATTTGGCCTTAGCTGGACTGGCTTGCAGTGACCTCATCTCACGTGTCTGCAAGTTCTCCGGACAAGCACGGACGGAGTGCAGCTGTTAATGGTTTGCATTCCATTCTCCATTGAAGCCAGCAACTCAAACTTCGCCCAAAGCTTTAGGGAACTTCCTACCACAAACTCCTCAATTGCCACACGGCTTTCAGTCAAGTTGCTCTTTTATGTTGGGCCATCAACGTCTCGGCCGAAGGTATTGTCTTTACATGCAAATCCCATCTTGTTAACGATGACCTCACCAGATCCCTTGTCCAGCACCGAAATCTCTTTTGTTCTCTTTGGGATTGCCATAGCCAAAAGGCACAATCTTCCCTATAAAAACCCTTCATATTTAACCGATCTCTGGATCGCCTTTGACTGCCATCCTGCCCTGCCACTGGTGTGTTTAAAGGACTCCCCTCAGCGCCCCACACTGAGCTTTCTTCCCCGAATCTCCAACTTCTCCCCAGGACTACGGAACAGGTCGTATTGCCTTCCCTTGCAACTCTTTTTCTTTTCCAGTTAGTTAGTTTATGTTTGTCTTCTGTGTTTCGTTCTCAATAAAGAATTGTTTTTCATCTGTAAAACCTCGTCTAGCCACTCTCTAACCCACTGCTGTATACATAGGGTGAAAGATCTCGCTACGTTATCCTGCCTCTCACTAACAAAACCAGTGCTCTGAGTTTAATTTCCCCACCTTTGGTATTTTAATTGGCACAGTAGGGCGGCCCTCCGGGACCCCCCCCCAAATTTTCTGGGTAACAATAATGTTAAAAGATCTTAAACCAGCAAGTAGCAAGGACATCTAGAAAGGGAATATTCTTATGTCATACAGGTAGTCCTTCTAGAGGTTCCTCATTTGTGCTCCAAAACTGAATTTTGAAGCTCTTGAACCTTTGATATCCACATGGTAATAATCAAGAAAGGGGAAGGGATGAGGGACAGAGAAAAAAAAAACAAGAATAGGACTTTTGAAGGGATGGCTAGGAAATAAAACTTCAAGAATTCACACAGATATGTGTGACTTTATTACATTCAAAGTTAGGAATAGAGAAGACAATAGTGGAGATCTACAACAGGTGGTATCTGTCAAAACTCAAGACAGATAGATTCATAACTCATGATTAGCATATCTATTGTGTCTGCCATCTATCCTGAGTAGGAAAGATGTTCCACATTTTCTAATCCCCCTTCACTAGCTACCATCACTGCCTCACTTCTCCTTTTCCAGGGACACCTCAAAAGCTAGGAACAGGACAGATCTTAGCTAGGGGTCTTCTTTACCAACCTCTGGGTTTCTGGAGATTTTCCTCCCACAGAAATCCCACAGAAAATATAACTGTACAAGTACACACTGAGCATGGGAGAGAATCATAGAATCATAGAATCATAGAATCATAGAATCATAGAATCATAGAATCATAGAAATTCAGAGTTGGAAGAGACCACACAGGCCATCCAGTCCAACCCCCTGCCATGCAGGAACACCCTCAAATCAATCCCGACAGATGGCCATCAAGCCTCTGCTTAAAAACCTCCAAGGAAGGAGATTCCACTACACTCCGAGGCAGCAGATTCCACTGCCGGACAGCCCTGACTGTCAGGAAGTTCTTCCTGAGGTTCAGGTGGAATCTCCTTTCCTGCAGCTTGAATCCATTGCTCCTTGTCCTGGTCTCTGGAGCAGCAGAAAACAAGTCCCCTCCTTCCTCTACGTGACATCCCTTCAAATATTTAAACATGGCTATCATGTCCCCTCTTAACCTCCTCTTCTGCAGACTAAACATACCCAGCTCTCTAAGTCTATCCTCATAGGGCATGGCTTCCAGGCCCCTCACCATTTTGGTCGCCCTCCTCTGGACTTGCTCCAGCTTGTCAATATCCTTCTTGAATTGGGGTGCCCAGAACTGGACACAGTATTCCACAAAGCAGAGTAGAGTGGTACCAGTACTTCCCTCGATCTAGACACCATACTCCTATTGATGCAGCCAAGAATTGCATTGGCTTTCTTGGCTGCCGCATCACACTGCTGACTCATGTTCAGCTTGTGGTCTATGAAGACTCCTAGATCCCTTTCACACGTACTGCTATCCAGCCACGTGTCCCCCATCCTATATTTGTGGATTCCATTATTTCTGCCTAAGTGTAGGACCTTACATTTCTCTCTGTTGAATTTCATTTTGTTCGCCCTGGCCCAGCTCTCCAATCTATCCAGGTCATTTTGAATTTTGATCCTGTCCTCTGCGTATTAGCAACCCCTCCCAATTTGGTGTCATCTGCAAATTTGATCAGCATGCCCTCTATTCCTTCATCCAAGTCATTGATAAAAATATTGAACAGCACTGGGCCTAGGACAGAACCCTGTGGCACCCCTCTAGTCACTTCTCTCCAGGATGAAAAGCAGCCATTCGTGATCACCCTTTGGGTTCGGTCGGTCAACCAATTACAAATCCAACTAACGGTAGCCCTGTCCAGCCCACATTTTACTAGCTTCGTTGCAAGAATGTCATGGGGAACTTTGTCAAAGGCCTTACCGAAATCGAGATATGCTACATCCACAGCACTCCCTTCATCTATCAAGCTAGTAACTCTATCATAAAAAGAGATAAGATTAGTCTGGCATGACTTATTTTTGAGAAATCCATGTTGACTTCTCGTGATTACCGCGTTGCTTTCTAAATGATTAGAAACTGACTGCTTAATGATCTGCTCCAGGATCTTTCCGGGTACTGATGTCAGGCTGACTGGGCGATAATTATTTGGGTCCTCTTTTTTTCCCTTCTTGAAGATGGGGATAACATTTGCTCTCCTCCAATCTGCTGGAACTTCTCCTGTCCTCCAAGATTTCTCAAAAATTATAGCAAGCGGTTCCGAAATGACCTCTGCCAGCTCTTTTAATATCCTAGGATGCAATTCATCTGGCCCTGGAGACTTGAATTCATCCAATGTGGTCAGGTATTCCTGTACCACCTCTCTACTTATTATGTGCCTCATTTCCTCTGCTTCCTCCCCTGCTCCCCAACCGCCAGGTTGAGTGCTTGTATCCTTCTGGGAAAATACGGAGGCAAAGAAGGTGTTAAGTAGCTCTGCCTTTTCTCTCCCCCCGTGAGTAATTTGCCATCTTCTCTGCGTAGCGACCCTATCGTCTCCTTCTTTTTCCTTTTGCTGCGGACATATTTTAAAAAGCCCTTTTTATTGTTTTTAATGTCTCTGGCCAGCCTAAGCTCGTTCTGTGCTTTAGCCTTTCTGACTTCCTCCCTACATCTCCTGGCTACTTGCTTAAATTCTTCTTTGGTGGTTTCCCCTTCTTCCATTTCCTATACATGTTTCTCTTAACTCTTAGCTCAGCTGAGAGTTCTTTAGTCAACCATTCTGGTTTCTTCAGATGCCTTCCATTTTTCCTCCTTAATGGCACTGTTTTAGACTGTGCCTTCAGTATCTCCTTTTTAAGGAACTCCCATGCCTCCTGAACTCCTTTCCCTTTCACTATTCCTGACCACGGAATTCCAGCCAGCAGCTCCCTAAGTTTACAGAAGTCCGCTTTTTTAAAATCTAAGATGAGTGTCTGGCTACCCTTATCTTCTCCTTCCCACTGAATGCTAAATTCCAACAGGGCATGGTCACTCCCCCCTAAAGATCCAACCACTTCTACCTCATACACAAGGTCATCCCTGTTGGTCAAGACCAGATCTAGAATATTTGATCCCCTTGTGGCCTCTTCCACCTTCTGGACCATGAAGTTGTCTGCAAGACAAGCAAGAAACTTGCTGGACCTTGCTGTCTTGGCAGAGTTTGACTGCCAGCATATATCCGGTTAATTGAAATCTCCTATTATTACTGTATCCCTCCTCTTTGAATGTGCAGTCATTTGGTTGAGGAAGGTGTCATCCAAGTCCTCAGCCTGGGTTGGAGGTCTGTAGTAAACCCCCACCAGAATATCCCTATTGTTTCTCGCTGCCTTAATTCTTACCCAAATGCTCTCTACCTGGCTTTCTGGGTTTAAGTCCTGGATCTCTTCACAGGTGAAAACATCCTTGACATACAAGGCTACTCCTCCTCCTTTCTTGTTTGGTCTATTTTTACAAAATAGGCTATACCCCTCTATTCCTGTATTCCAATCATGAGACTCATCCCACCAGGTCTCAGTGATGCCTATCAAATCGTATTTATTTTCTTGTACTAGGAGTACAAGCTCATCCTGCTTGTTTCCCATACTCCTTGCATTAGTGTAGAGACACTTAAGTCCCTGGGCCCTTCCTGCAAGTCCTGTACTATTGATTCTACTCCTCCCACCATTGGCCGCTTGTACTACTTGTCCAATATCATTTGGGCCTTTTACCCCTGTGTTCTCTGAGTCCTTGCCCTGAATAATATTGTCCCCCTCCCCAGTGGAACTTAGTTTAAAGACCTCTTAATCTTCCTTGCAAGACTGTTAGCAAAAACATTCCTGCCAAGTTTTGTGAGGTGCAGCCCATCCCTCGCCAGAAGCCCATGTTCATGGAAATTCAGGCCATGTTCCAAAAACCCAAACCGTTGTTGGCGGCACCATGTGCGGAGCCAGTTGTTGACCTCTACTATTGCCCTTTCCCTACGTGCGCCGTATCCTTGAACAGGGAGGAGAGACGAAATGACCACCTGCACACCAAGGTCCTTAAGCTTTCTCCCCATACGTTCGTAGTCCTTTGCAATGTGGTTTAAGCTGCTCCTCGCAGTGTCATTGGTTCCGACATGAACCAAGAAGAGAGGCTTATAGTCAGTGGGTTTGACTAGCCTGGTTAGCCTCTCCGTTACGTGCTTGATCCTGGCCCCAGGAAGACAACAGACCTCTCGATTGAGCTTGTCCGTTTTGCAGATTGCTGTTTCAGTTCCTCTTAGCAAAGAGTCCCCAACAACCAGAACTCGCCTCTTCTGAGGCTTCCCCTGGGCTCCTCGATAAGCGTGTTTTACCAGGACTGCCTGAGCATTCTGTTGAGGCTGGGAGCGTTGATCTAGTTCCTGTTGCCGATGTTGGATTCTTTCTTGTTGACCTTCTGTTCCCTCTGCGTAGTGCTCCTCTTTGTCTGTAAGTCCAAGTACATCAAAGCGATTGTGTAGGTTAAGAGTCTCTGTTACCTTTTTGGTCCTTTTACTCCTCCGTGTAACATTTGCCCAAGCCTCCGTTTCCTGGCGCTGTGTACTGGCTTCCTGATCTGGCAGCTCCTCCTTGTATTTGGAGTTCCGGTAGGTCTTCTCTTCCCTATCCAAAAACTCCTCCCCTTCCCTGATAAGGTGGAGATCCGAAACTCGTGCCTCCAGCTGGCGAACCTTCTCCTCCAAGAAGGTGACCAGCTTGCACTTGTTGCAGGTGTATCCAAGAACCTCTTGTGGCAAGAAAAGGAACATGCCACAAGTATTACAGGTGACTACAGCAGCTCCCTCTCCTTCCATCCTTGAAACTACAGAGAGTAGTACAGGAGAAGCTTGAGAAAGTAAAGGAGTTCAAGTGCGCGCGCCTTTGGCGCGCGCCGTTGGCAGCTCCTAATAAAGCTCCTCCCCGCTAGCTGCCTCCTCCCCCTTGTTAGTCAGACCGTGTGATCAGGCCAGGACAATAGCCAGCAATCAATAGCAAGCAAATAACAAGCAAGGCCCCTCAAGCACAGCAAAAACAAGCAAGGCCCCTCAAGCGCAGCAAAAACAAGCAAGGCCCCACAAGCACAGCAAAAACAAGCACAGCAAAAAAAAAAAAAAAGCCTGTAAAACACACCTGGTCTAGGATGTCTTCACAGGCCCAGCTCTCCTCTGCTCTTTCCTCTGGGAAAATGGATAAGGAGGAGATCTTGTAGGAAAAGTTTGCGCTAAGCAAGAGACTATCACATCAGCCAAAGGCGCCTTCACAGACAAAGTAAGAGTACAAAGATACCAAAGAGTACAAAGATACCAAATAGTCTTAAATCATATTCAGCCAAGGATAAAAGAAAACTTTAGCCCAACATGAATAAACTGTGCGTGTCCCTCTCTGATCACATGAAAGAAATGGCAGAATTCTGGGTTGCATCACAGGTGGGAAAATCATATATTTGACATGGTAAGATTACATCCTTAAGAGTTGTTTCATATAAAATCTCTTTCTAAGTAGTAGAATAATATTTCAAAGAGAAAGCTGTGGTGATTGTTTTTTCTTACTAATGTGCTCATTTATTTACTGACATGCTAGAATTCTTTCTCATCTGGGCAAAAACAAAAAATAGGGCTCTACCAAATGCAGTCTGTTAAGTCAAATCTAGATTTCTCCTCCCTCATTCTACAAATAACTTATTTAATCTTTGGGTTTTGAGAAAGGTATAAAATGAGCTTGAAGGTGCAATTCTATATGTACCTATATAATCAGAAGTGGATCTCACTGAATTCAACAGAACTTGATTTTTTGGCAAATGGATTCAGGAATATTGCTTAAAGTTCATTTCACAAAGGCCATTTCCACACTAAACTGTTATAGTGCTATTATTCCACTTTCAATATCCTATGGAATCCTGGGGGCCTTTGAGAAAATGGCCAAATAATAATATGATAAATAAACTTATTCTTATGCTAAATTGGTGGTGTTGTAGTTTCCTTTGGAAGCTATGGAGTACATGTTAATCTAAAGAGACTTAAATGGGAGAAAATGGCTATAGATTACGATAAATAAAACATGATTCACATTAAATCTTACTGTTTAGTCCTTCCAGAAGTTTTCCAGTTTCTGAGAATCCTTAGCAACAGGGGGAAAAAATTGGAAACCTGAATTCTTTTACTAGTGTTACCCTGATTCATGGTGGTCCTGTGAGGGACACCTAAATGCGCTCCAATTATTTGGGGAATGGGAATTAGTGAGGGCACAAGCTAAGCAATACAAAAGGCAGGGCAACCTAGTGAGATCTTGAACCCAATGTCTACGGGGTCAGGCTGAGTCAATGAGCAAACAGAAGTAACTAACAATTGTTTTCTTTATTTTTGATAAACACAGTCAAAACATATGTATGCAAACACTCTCACAGAGACCTAATGAAAGAAAGGTAGGAGTTGGATACAGAGTTTTAAGAGGGGTTCTTGCATGGGAAATACTACACCTGTCCTGAAGCCCGGGTAGTCTGAAGAAAAGTCCGCAGAAGTGGAGATTCTCAGCATGTGGAGCTGAGGGGAAGGCTCGTCGAACGAAGCAACAGCAAGGCGGGATGGAAGCCAGGAGCAATCTGAAGAAATGCTCAAAATCAGGGGGTATTGTAGGGGAAAATGTGCCCGTAGGCTAGTCCGTTCCTGTGGAAAACAATGAGTTTTGGGCTGGGGACACAGCCTCCAAAAGATCAGTACTTTAGATGATTGAATTATGACAGTGTTGTCAATAGAGCAGACAGTATGTAAATGTGGAGTGCTTGACAGTTGGATATTCAGCTCATCAAGCTGCCTGCTTGGGGCAGGAGTCTTTTGTAAACAGTGAGCATATATAATGTGATCTTAAAAGGGTACTTGCCTGGAGGTCTCCTGAAGCTGCAGTCTGGCTATTACTGGCCTGCCTGAATTTGTTTTGAATGGCTCAGCTATTTTCGGCCATGCCTGTGTGCATGCTTGTCCGGGGGCCTCGCAAGCACGTGGAGAGGAATGGGAAGTGAAGACCAAACTCTTGATATCAAATGATATCTAATATGCCACAAGATCGGACTAGAAACTACAGTAACACTAGTCCCATCTAGAATAAACCCATGAAATAAATTGTTTAATGGTGAGTCGATATACATGTAAGTCCCATTATTTAGTGGGTCTGCTTCAATTGGTCTACCAGTATGATTTAAGCCTAAATGTCTGGGAATAAATGGTAGGGATGAAGAGGGATTTGACCTAAATACAAATCAAAATTCTTTGCAACAGATTCTTTTTTTGCATAGGACTTGACAAAGTCAGAGTCATTCCTCAGTCTCCCTAGATGCCTTAGCAAGTGAGATCCAATATAAAACTGAGTGTTGAGCTTTGACATGTGAGCCTCTTAATATGTCTGGGGCTCTGATAGCCTTTGGTGCCAACACAATTGCTGTTCTCTATAGAACGCTTCCATAAATACATCTGACAAAAAGCTGTCCTGCTGACTCACACCTAAATACTCATTAATGCTTCATTTTCTTACACCCAAGGGATGGTACATTTGCTGGTTGAGTAGAAATGTGTATTCTGGGCCTATAATACCAATGTAAGGTTTACCTCAGAGAAATAAAATAACTTAAGTGCCTAATTGAGAACACTGAGCCAGTGCTTCATCATGGCAAGGAACGTTTGCCTAGAATATTATTTTAAAAATAAACAAACAAAAAATAACATCCCAACATAGTACTCCTTAATTTTGTTGACCTGTGACTTAATTTGTAGTAACAACATGGTAACTGGGAAATGCAATTTCAATTAGTGATATATTGAAATAAAAAGCCCAATCAGCAGTGTGCTCATTGCATTTTTAAGTGTCATAGTTAATTTATCTTCTCTCAGAATTGTGGTCTTTTTTTAATCATAAGCTTCCATTGAAAATGCAACTTATTTAAGAAAGCTGACGGAACGACATCTGTGAATTGAATATGTTCACACAATTGTCAAAGGGAAGTGGGAAGCTCTGGCATTGGCAGAAGGTAGGTGGGATAGAGGACCTTCTGTCAGCTTGGATGACAGCAGTAAGCATCAGAAATGAAGGAAGCTATGGGGGATATCTAGTATCTAAATCTATTTACTACATTTTGGCATGCAGGTTTTCTGCATAGTGTGATCCTTAACTCCCACCTTCACAGGAAAGCTAATCTTTCTACAAACAGATGGAGCAGGAACACAGGGCAATGTGTTTCTCCACCTTAGCAAGCACAATGCTGCTGGTATCTTTAAAAAAAAAAACATTGATTACTGACTTCATCTTAGACAGGCAACATGCTCTCCACCTACCTGAATGAAGTCACCACCATACATTGTGACCTTTCAGATGTCTAAGAGCTCCCCATGTTTTTGCCATCCTTGAAATTACTCTGTCATCGTGGGCTGATGGGCAGAAGGAAGAAACATAAATATCACCCTGCTTATTTATTTTTGCTCTCTGAACTAATCTTTAGCTGAAAATGAATCACCAATAGGGAACACATGTTTGTGTATGTCATGTCATTTTCTTATGGGGGAAAAAAACTTCAGAAGTTTTCTTTTCAGTAGGTGGGACTACAAGATCTTTGTGGACATTTTCCTCCCCTCTCCCTTTGACAATTTTGGAATTTGATTTGCAAAAATGTTTGCTAGGATTTCATTCCATGAAAATGTATACTATGCAAGAAAACCTCATTGCATTTTTTTCCAGAAAAAGTCCCTCTCTCACACACACACATACACACACACACACACACACACACAAATTGCACAACAAATAGGTTGTTGTTATTGTTGTTATTTACACTGCCACTGGATTTTTTTCTTCTTAAAGTGTCTCAACATGTCATCCAGTGTCATACCCTAGTTCAGAAGTATTCTACTTTACTTTCCTCCAAAAGAATTAATATGAAGCCTCCACTCCCTTATAGAAGAACTTGTGATTTTTTTAAAAATAGCAAGTTATTGTTACTTCCTCAAAGTTACTCATTAAGCTTATTCATTATATATTAAAACATTTATTTATAACACCTTTTATACCACAGGGTGGAACAACAACAACATATACAATCAGGGACAAAGACATTACAGCAATAGCATGTACATTTCTATACCACTTATCAGCTCAAGCACTCTCTAAGCAGTTTAAAATGTGTAAGCTTATTGCCCCCAACAAGCTGTGTACTCACACTAGGTGTGATCCTGCATTGTCAGATATAACTACAATAGTGGAATTCTATTGCTGTAGTTACATTTGATTATGCCACCCACCAAAAAAAAAAAAACCCAACTGTTTCAGTCTAACAGTGCCTCAGTTGAAAGGTTTCCAAGGCACTGCTGCTGGAGTCAGTGGGAAAAGACATCATCAGTGCACTTCTGGTCACAGGACATGCCAAGCAAAGGTGGCTGGAAAGATCCCCCAGAGTCCTGCTGCAACTGCTTCTCTCAATGTACCTCATGATGGCAAGAAAATTTCAGGCATCATTTCCCAGTGTTCTGACTTGTAGCACCTCAGGATCTCTTTGGCTAAGGTGCTGTCAGGCTCAAATGATAGGTCTAGGGGATCACACTTGGCTGTCAATGGCAGTAAGTGTGCATTCATAGTAGTTACGAGTTCATAAATCCACCTTATGGTCTTGTAACTACTGATCAGGATACTACCCATTTTTTAATTACTTTGAAACTTAAAAAAAAAATACAAAAAGGGGACGATCCTCCCCCAATTACTACCCCCCAAGATATGTTTCAGGAATAGCAATTAAACAGTAATTATTACACACACACACACACATACACACATGGAGTCAGGCACAAACATGTACAGAAATAGCATTTTTAAAAAAACTTTAGAGACCATTAAAGATCAAGCCTTCTTCTGCACCTCCCCTCCTGACCAGTAGTTTGATATAGCAAAGGTCAGGTAAGCCTGGCTTTGTCTCATGCAGCCTCTAAGAACATTATTGAGGCTCCTAATAAACCTAACTCCATATTTTGGAGTTTGGGGAAAAGTGTAACTCAGAATGCTTCCTGAGGATATTTTTC
This sequence comes from Ctenosaura bakeri, assembly GCA_948474755.1. Taxonomy (NCBI): domain Eukaryota; kingdom Metazoa; phylum Chordata; class Lepidosauria; order Squamata; family Iguanidae; genus Ctenosaura; species Ctenosaura bakeri. The sequence goes on along the minus strand of CAOLHI010001553.1, from coordinate 1,074,945 downwards.
ATGTGGATGATATTTTCCATTTTTTCACACTGCTTCTAGACTATTTTAAGCCCCAGAAGGCCTTTCTATTAAAAAGTGAAAGAATATAGTAGTAATTGTTCCCATCTACAAATCCCTTCCCATTTGTCTTCATGATGTCATCTTAGATTTATCTAATTTCCTTTCATACACATTATTTACTAATATTCCACCCTGGAAGGTGCCCCAGACCAGCTAACTCTTTAAAGAATTAAACATAGCAAGTAAAAAAAAATACAATGAATATAAAACAGCAAAGAAATAACAGATGGATAAATAAAATGTCTTAATTTGGTACCAAATAAATAATGAGAGTGGTGCCAAAAGGGGAATATTCTAAAAGTGGAATGGTACCACTAAAAAGGCTCTATCACTGTTCACCTTACTTATAATGTCATTAAGACATGAAGAACTCAGTTTCTATATAGATTCACACAAGAAGCAAGAGTGTTAGAAAATATATAGATAGATAGATAGATAGATAGATAGATAGATAGGGCCATTTCCACATGAGAAGGAAGGAGTGGTTCACTGCATGTCAAGAGTGGTGTTTTTATACTCTGATTTGGAAACTGAATTCAGAAACTGTGCGGTCAGCACCATGTGTGTGTGTGGCATTTACATCGTACTACTGTGGAGAACCGCGGTTGCTGCATCCACAACAGCAAGTCTCTGGCCAGTCCCATTCCCCTCCCTCACCCCACCCCACAATCACTGAATGGTATGTTTTTTTAAAACACACACACACATTTTTAGCACATTTCTGTGTTGCTACATTTGTGCGTAGGAATGTATATTTGTTGATACCTGGATAGAAACACGTTTAATAGTCCATTACCAGATCCATTCTCTTCCCGCTGTTCATTAACACAAGAAGACAATAATGATGGTAGCTTGTCCTTTGATGGGTGGAGAGAGATAGGGACAGAAATGGTGGAAGGGGCAGCCTGGGAACACCCATTGCTGGCCACTTCTGTGATGTCTATCAATGCTACGCTTCTTCATATAGATGAAAACCGAAGCAGAACTGGTTTGGGAGATTTACATCAGAGTTTTTCCAGTTTTCACATACAGTGGTTTTGAATTGCAGTGAACCACAGTGAACTGTTCTAGGAGCTGAAAATGTGCAGAACCACGAGGAAAACTATGATTCTAAAACAGTACAATGTGCAGACCAGACAATAAGAATTCAACACTGCTACGATGCATCAACCGCATGCAGAAATGGTCTAGATTATAGTACTTCCAAGCAAGAGATGATTTTAAGGCCCTTTGGATCATGCTGAGAACAGAACACAAGCCAGTGTAGTTGATTTAGAATGGAGAGGTATATGGTGTACTTCCAAACCCATTTAGTCCAAGCTGCAGTATTTTGCAATAGCTGAAGCTTCTGTCATTTTCCAAACAAAGCCATACATATATCCCATTACAACAGTTCAAATGGGATGTTTCCGGAGGAGGAAGATATATAGATAAATGGCTCTCTGTTGTGGATGTTGCACCAGTCTATGGAAAGTGCTTCTTCCCATCAGACTTTTTGCTTGCTTGTTTCTTGGCCACACTAGAGTGTGACAATAGAAGTGGGAGGGGTGGAGATATAAATATGTATTCTATAAGTGCAACAAAGAGCATATTTTCTCCCTCTTATTTCTTCTTGTGCACATGAAATGTGTTTCATAACAAAAATTTGTATACAACTCTATCCTCATGTGCTATAAACATCTCGGCAGCTAGAATAAAGTTATATTGTTTTTATTTTCCCTAGCTCCCTATTTCTGATGTTTTTGTTTTGTTTCCATAACTCCTTTCAGGTTGATTTGTTCTATCATTTATCTTCTGACTGTGCTAGCGGCAGGGAAGATGGAAAAGAAGTGAATTTTAAAGGGAAAATATTATGGAAATGTGTAAAAAAAATGAGCTTAAAAAGATACTAGTTGAAGATTTCTGGTGTAAAGTTTTAATTCTCTCCTCTAGGCTATGCTGTGAGGTGAGTTATGTACCATATTCCTAGCAATAGATTTCCCTCTGATGGAAAAAAGAAAATGAATAAACAAATAACTTTACTAGTCCCTTTTACCATTCAAAAATAGTAAACTACTAAACATCTAAGGAACATTAAAACAAATATTTTATTGCAATGCTGAGCAGAGGGACAAGGAAATAGCAAGAAAAACAGTAGGATAGAATAAATTAAAATAAGTTAGAGGCCACGAAGGCACTGTTATGTTTTGTTTAATTTAAACAAAATATGAAATTGTTATGGAAAGATTCTGATGTGATGAGTACCATCTGCTGTTATTTTGTTATATAACAATTTGCATAAAATCTATTAAGTTTGTGTATTGCATGCTTCAGGAATTTAATAACCTAGAATTATCTGTGACATGCATTACATGCCAACAAACTGGAACAGTGAGGATGATCCTAACTAGAAATACATCCAGGGAAGAGGGCAAGTGATGGGGTTACTATAATGGGGAGTCCCTCTGCCTCAGAGAAGAAAAACTTCTCTGAAACTAAATATGGTGATTTGAGATTATAGTCTTCCTCATAGTGACATTTAGGTCATTTCCGCACTACACTGTTATAGTGCTATTATTCCCCTTTCAACTTCCTAAGGAATTCTGGGGTTTGCAGTTGAGGGTGGGGCATTTAGAATTCTCAGTCAGACAGCTTCTTGGCTTCAATAAACTACAAACCCCAGAATTCCACAGGATGTTGAAAGTGCAATAATAGCACTAGAACAGTGTGGTGTGGAAATAGCCTTAGGATGAACTTGGAAACATTATTTTTGTACTATAACTCCGGGTTTTCCTTAGCCATCTTAGACTATAGATATGCTAGCTGGAGAATTCTGGGAGTTATAATCTGTCAAAAAGTAATGTTATCACAGCAGAGCCAGACAATAACACCAGCTGATTGCCAGAGACCCACTAGTTTTCTCTCTTCTGCAAGCATCTGTTCTAGACCAAAATACATTGTGTTGGTTCTTCTTGACTTTGACTTCTTCATCACTGTCTTTGGCACTCACTGAACAGAAAGGAGCTCCAATAACTTCCCTTCTGAGTGTTTAAGGCAATTCAGACAGGCGTGGGAAACCACTGACTCCAACCAAGTGTACCGATGGACCTAAAATTGCTTGCAAATTTATCTAGATTGAATTTGAGTTTTGTTGTTGTTGTTATGTGCCATCACATCAACTTCAACTTACAGTGACATTATCACTGGGTTTCCTTCATCAAATTTATTCAGAAGCAGTTTGCTGTTGCCTTCCCCTTAGGCTGAGAAAATGTGACTGTACCGAGATCAGTAGGTTTCCATGACTGAGCAGGAACTCAAACTCAGGTCTCCTGAAGCCCTAGTCCAATATTCAGACCAGTACACCTTCCTGGCTCCCACACCATTTTGACTCCCTTTGGATTTTACAGTTCCAAATTGGTCTTGTTTCCACAGCAACACTGCTGTATTAACAATCACTATTCTCTCTCTCTCTCTCTCTGTGTATGTGTACACAAAAAAAAATGTTAAAGCTATGCTCCAAATGCTTATACTTCTATCTTTTCTGGCTTTGAAGTGATCCACATTCAATCTTCTCTGGATAGAGGTACACTCCCCTTGAAATTTCAGGTTCATATCATGGGTATATTACCAAATTCAATCCTCAGGTTTCTAGCAGTGGAAAGGAGTATATTTGCACAATTAAAGCTACTTTGTCAGCTGTGCCTCTTTTTGGAAATCTCATATCTGGCTATAGATTCTTGATTATGTGATACTGGGATTACTGTATCACATACTATGTGGGGCTGCAATTGGAAATTTTTTGAAAACTGCAGCAGGTCCAAAATGCTGCAACTAGACTGCAACTAGGGGAGAGATCTTCAGATAATACAGAGACATCAAAAAGTCAAATAAAAGAGATCAAGAGCAAATCAAGCCTAAACTCTCACTAAACACCAAAATGACTAAACTGAGACTATTATACTTTGGACATATCATGAGACAGTATGACTCTTTAAAAGAAAAAAAGAAAAGAAAAATGAAACATAAAATATTAATACTTAGTAAAGTAGAAGGAAGCAGGAAAAGATATAGACAGAATTACAGGTGGATTGATTCAGTCAAGCAAGTCATAGCCCTGAGTTTGTTAAGAGTATCTCTGGGCTGTTGGTAACAGATACCTTGTAAGTTGGGCCCACATGCTCCACATGCACCAAATCCTGTCCAATCTTAGAAACAAAGCAGAATCAGGACTGGTTAGCACTTGGATGGGAGACCACTCAGAATAGCAGGTGCTGTGAGCTATATTTCAGAGGAAGGCAATGGCAAACTGTTACCCTGAGAATTTGGGGGTCCCGTGAGGGGCGCCCGGGTTGCCAATTAAAATACCGATGTTGGGGAAAATTAGCCAGAACACTGGTTAGCAAGAGGCAGGGTAATGTTGCGGGATCTTTAACCCTATGTATACAGTGGCAGGTCACAGAGTAGCTAGACAAGGTTTTACAAATAATAAACAATTCTTTATTAAACAGGAACACAGAAGACAAACATAAACTAACTAACTTGGAAAAGAAAGAGAGTTGCGAGGGAAGGCAATATGACTTGTTCCATGGTTCTGGAGAGAAGAGGGGTTCCGGGGAAGAAAGCTCAGCGTGGGGCACTGAGGGGAGTCCTTTAGACCACCGGCAGCAAGGTGGGAAGGCAGCCCAAAGTGATCCGGGGATCGGTTAAAAGTGAGAGGTTTTTATAGAGAAGATTGTGCCTTTTGGCTATGGCAGTCCCAAGGAGAACAAAAGAGGTTTCGGTGCTGGACAAAAGGATTTGGTGAGGTCAAGTTTAGCCTGATTGGATTTGCATGTAAAGACAATACTCTAGCCGAGACGTTGATGGCCCAACACAACAGAGTAACTTGATTGAAAGCCATGTGGCTATTGAGGAGTTTGCGGCGGGAAGTTCTCTAAAGCTGCGGGCAAGGTTTGAGTTGCTGGCTTCAATGGAGAATGGAATGCAAACCATTAACGGCCGCACTCTGTCCTTGCTTGTCCGGAGAACTTGCAAACATGTGGGATGAGGTCACTGCGAGCCAGTCCAGCTAAGGCCATATTAAATGATATCAAAATGATATCTGGGTGTCCTCACCAAGGGTGCCATAGCAGAAGTAACAAAACCACCTCTGAGTATTTCTTGCCAAAGAAAACCCTACAAAATTTACAGGGGCATCATAAGTTGAACAGGACTTGAAAGCATTTGCAGACAAACACACATCCCTGTACCTTGTATGTCTCTCATTCATAGGGTCATCAACCTGATGTTGCATAATAGCAACAATAATAGGATTGCTTATTTAATAGGTTTCCTTTTGTTTACTGTCTGTAGTACAAATTGTTTTAGCTGTAATTTGTTTTAGGATATGTTATAAGCCACGTCAGGTCCAACATCAAGGCAGGATATAAATTAATTAATTAAATAAAAACATTCTAAGCATGCTCACTTAACATAAATCTCATGAGTTCAGAGTCCCTGTCTTCCTAGTAAGTGAGAACCCAATGTATATCTTCTTAGGAAAAAGTTCATTAGACCTAATGGAGCTTATTTTGTATTATCAGTTAGGATTTTCTTAATTGGCAGAAAAAGTATGCATAAACAGCTGGTAGGTTTCCCTTGGTATGTTTAATTAATTAATTATTTAATTAATTATCTTCAACTATTTCTGCACTGAATTCACTATATTAGAATTCCTCATGGTTTACAAACATACCATCAGAGATATAACATAGCTTAATGATCAGAGTAAATGCAGTGGATAAAACCTTAAAATAGGCTCATGATTCCTCAATTGACAAAGATAAACTTTCTCTGCAAATGTTGCTATTGATTTATGTTAAATAAGAAATTGAATTTGTACAGCTTACTTTGAATTTACTGTTAAGCAGCAAGGATCTGTATAGATCCCTATATGATGAAGAATACTACAAGATGCAGCTCAACAATATCAAGAAGATCACACAGTTCACACCCCAGCACTAAATGTGTCCTACTCACAGGTGAAGTGCTCTCTTCAAGATGTGACATCATAGTACACAGTGACAGCTTGCCAGATAGGGGTAATACTGGATTTATTTCTCTATATAAAAGTCAAACTACTGTAGTTAGTTTGTTTAGTATATTAGTAATTAATTTATACTAATGCCTAGGAGAACCCATTTCGTAATTCTGTGTTCTGAACGTGGTAAGGCATAAAATGATATTGCACTTACTTGATTATGATTTTTTTTTTTTTTTTTACAGCTGGATGCTAGCCATGTTACTGTCAAAAAAATTTTTTTTATGTACATATAAAAGTCCCCAGAAAGGATGGTTGAAAACAAAGTTTATTGAAACATAGCTATGGGGAAAGAATTCTGATATCACTTTCTACCCACTATCATTCCAGGAAGTGTGAATTTATAATTAGTGGCAAAGTATTGGAGGAGTGCATGTTTCAGTTTAAATTAGATGGATCGGGGTGTCAAGCTTGTGGCCTCCAGGGCTGTACAATCTGGCTCTCTTGGGTGATTTTGTTAATTAAGCACATATTTTCTTAAGGGGAAAAGAAGTGTTTTGTCTGAAATCTCAGCCTGGCTGTGCAGGAGAAATGTTTTAATCACTCCCTTGCCAGAGGGAAGTTGTAGGGAAGCTGCTTCCCATTACTTTCCCTGAAAGCTCAGGGGATAGTGTGATGTGAGCTATGAGACCATTGAACAACTGCCATCTTTTTGCCTCTACAGATGTTCTGCAGCTCCCAAGATACCAGCTTGTTGAAACGAGGGAGAAGCAGGAGAAACAGATCTAGCTGCTCCATTAGAGAATGAGGCAAATGGGCTCAAAGACAGCATATAGAAGGCCAGTTTGCAGAGGTGTAATGCAAGACTGGTTTGTGGTGTACCAGCCTGGTCCTCCATATCTCCCTGACACAGAAGGGAAATGCTGGAAACAAATAGATTCATATACTAAGGATCAAGGTTTCACCTTCTCTTGCTATTTTCCCATCCATCTATCCATCACTAAAGTCTCTCTTCCACTTGAGGTCATTTACTCTGCAAAAACTGTGCTGCTTGAAAAGACAAGAGATAGTTGGTTCTTTGGCTTAAGTCTGTGTTTATAGACATATAACAGAATTAAAATAAGTTGCACACCTTAACACCAGTTACAGAGCATGGTGCAGCAGCCAGTGTTGCTCTGTATGATCCTAAACATAGATGTGCATGTGTGATGGAAATGAGATACATCCAAGCCCTACAAGATTTCATGTGCCCTGGAGAGCAAACTAAACACTGGTGCATGGACCGCTACTCTCAATATTCATATCTGAGGCAATATTGACATAGGAAGAAATGTGTGAACTGAACACTGTATTGATAAAAGTAGTGCTATTACATTTCCTGATACCCTGTTATGAAAAAATCTAGGCCTCACCATAAGCAGCTGCTATTTGTGAGTTTTATTGTGTGTTTTCTAGATAAATAAATAAAAATCAATGGGTGCAAAATACACTGGACATATTTTAAAATGCAATTGGCTAAATGGTGCATAATGAGAAATGCAGAAGCAGACTTGAATCAATGGAAATTAATTAATTGCATAAATCAGCTAAATTGCACAAAAATGCACAAATAAGGAAAAATGTGTCATTTAATTGTAAGCTAGCTATGGCAAAACTCGATGGAACTCAATGAAATTCAGACTCAAACTTGTCACGTCCTTAGATGAGGGAGGGAAAGGAAGGGTTGTATAGAATATGTACACCTCTCTTCCAACCGAGGGAACATATTAGGGAGTTCAGGAGAAACAGATAGTAGGATGGTAAAGCTGATCCCCAGCATCTGCTACAAGAAGTAACCACCTCACTCTAGATAGCAGAATACATGAATTCTGTCCCCGGTTATAAAAAATTATATATCTAAATCTAAATCTATATCTTTATCCATATCTATATCTATCACCCCAGTGAAATACTGTTGGACAACTTGGCCAATTCAGTCTTTTTGAATCAAAACAACCTGATCTCTACTTCCAAGATTATTGTGCAAATTGGAATATAAGTGTGGTTGGGGTTTTGCACTACTTTGCTATGCATTTCTTGGTTCATAAAAAAACCAACAGATAAAATTTATTTAAACTTGCATTTTAGGCTAAAATAGGTTAAACAATGCATACGTTTAGACTCAAGGCAGATTACAATTAAATGGAACAAATGCAAGTTAAACATAAAATAAAATAAAACATTAAAACATATTTTGAAAGCATGCCAGTGAAACAAAATATAGCACCTATTCACTTAAATGCCTCTTCTACTGAAGGTGAAGGCAGTTGTTGAAGAACCATGTGCATAAAAAAGGACTTTGCCTGGCAGGAGAAAAGCAACAGTAAGGGAGTGAAACTAGTCTGCTTCAACAGGGTATTCTACAGTATTTGCTGTATGAATGCTTGTAACTGAACACTACCTGAACTAGTTGCCAGAATACATCAGGGTAGAATTTAAGGTGAGATAATTAAAACTACATAATACCAACTATCCGACAAAACTCAGGATGGAAGATATCCATTATGGCAGGTTCTTGTGTTGTTTCTTTCAGGGTCAACTTCCTGTGAAAACTAAGGCTTTACTCCCCACTTGCCCACTTACCTCATGAAGGATGGCTTCACTGTTAGGGCTGGTGGCTTGGAGAGATGTAAAAGTTTGAACAAGACAGTCAAATATGAACACCTCTGCTTGCACTGAATGTTAAAGCGTTCCAGGCCACTCCTCTTGACTGCCATTACTCCGCCTTCACTCCACCCCATCTTCCCTGATTGGAGTTGTGTGTTTTTTTTTAATGGCGTCTACCTATGTAATTATGTTGGTATGCAATACATTACGGCCGTGATTACATAGCAGCTGCCATTTTCCCGCTCTGTGTGTGTGTGCTCTTTGCTTTGCCATCTGTGCAGGTATGGAATTGGATCACATATTCTGTATTTGCAGTATTGCTCTTTGGATGCATATCCTGGTTCTCAGCTCTGAAACTGAGCTCTTACAAAGAGAATGGAAGAGTGAGCAGAGAAAGTCAAGGTCTTTGTTATCCATTTGCCATCATGTCAGACAATGCCACCAGCTCATTTCTGCTGCTGTTGCCTCAGATGATATCACTGAATCAGCAACCGCCTCTCTGCACCCTCTGCTGTATGGGGAGCCTTCCACTGCCAAGCAGATGGTAGATAAGGGAGTGTATGTGGTTTTCTTGGTGGACAAAGGAGGTTTTGGAAACGTGGAATGATGAAATGTGGCTGTACCACTTTCATATAACCCGAGCCACTCTATTTGAAATTGCGGAGCATCTTCGCTCTCACCTGGAGGGATTAGCCACCAGAGGATTCTAATTCCTGTACAGGAATGAGCTGCCATAGAAGTTTGGTGGCTAACTAACCCCCTTATATACAGGAAGACAGCCAACATCTTTTGCCTTGGAATTTCCACTGTTGCTGAGATTGCTGTTGAAGTCTGCCTGGCAATAAAGCATGTATTGCTTCCATCCACCATTTGCTTGGGTGAGTACCGCAAGGTGGGTCCCTATTTGCTCCCCCCGTACCAAACACAAGAAATGCTAACCACTGTCATTCAGAAGCATGGGTTATTATGCTGCATGATACACCTATGCTGATAGCAGGTGTTGTATTGTTATGTGCTGAACAATATATTTTAATGTGTGAGAGATTTAAAGGAGGCTATGCTGAAAATGCAACTTAGATGTGTGAAATGTAAAAAGCTTAGGCTTTGCAGAAATGTTGGTCAGAACAATTTCTGAGCTGAAAGAGTTCTGATTGCTCTGAAATACCTACATGGTTTATCCTCTTTCCTCCCACCCACAGATAATGGAAGGCTTCCAGGAATTGGGACTGCAACCGTGTTGACACAGTAGACGGAATGCACATTCCTGTGTGTCCTCCAAAAGGAAGAGCAGATGAATTCGTAAACACAAAGGATTCCTTATCCATCCTGCTGCAGGGTACCACAGATCATTCTGGGCGATTTGTGGACATTGAGTTGGGATATATGGGGAGAACACATGATGCACATGTCTTCCACCATTCAGCCCTGTAGCAGGCAATGGAAGTGGGTGTTTTTGTTCCCAGAAACACCACTGTCACCATAAATGGTGTGGAAGTTGGTCTGCTCATCCTCGTGGATGGTGCCTACCCCTTTTGTCATTGGCTGATGAAGCCTTAGGCGGGTCACTTGAATGCCCAACAAATTGCCTTCAACAGGGTGTTCAACCATTGCCACAACATTGTGGAGCATGCATTTGGAAGGCTGAAGGCAAGATGGGGCTGCCTCTCAGCCCCACTGACAGCTTCCAAAGAAAATTACCTGCCAGTGGTCTCTGCATGCGTGGTTCTCCACAATATATGCTAGTCCAAGGGCCACATTCTACACCTTGACTTGAGGCTACCACCACCTGTGAATATTACTCCTGCTGATGACCCTTAAGAGGCAACTGGGGGCAGGAGGCTCACAGAGGGCAAGAGAGTGAGAGGGGCTATTGAGAGGAGCCTTGTTGGCTAGACCTATTGTGTATTATTCTCCTAGTTAATGGATTGCCTTCCCTGTTCGGCAACATTCCTAAAAATATGATGCTGTTCTTGGTTCCCTGTTAGACCAACTAAAGCTGTTCAATTGTAAACTATAATGTGCTATTGTGTTTTTTCAAGTAAAGAAACTTTGTCATTATAAGGGTTCTCTGTGCATTGTGATGTGAGGTCTGGGAAGAAAGAGGGGGAGGTTACATTTCTTAACTGCAGAAAAAAAATCTGAAGACTAAGTGCCTAAACATTAAGTCATTTTTAACATATCAACGACAAGATGTGAAGAAAGCATCACATCTTGGATTTTTAATGTTGAAATGCAGTGCTATAACTATGTTTTACTATTAAGGTAAAGAATAAATTGGTAGAAGACTCCCTGCTGTAGAAGCAATTTAAATCTAAACATGTTTACATCTAGGTTTGGCTCCTCATTTTTAACAAACCATTACAGAACACATTTTGCAAGTAACATAACCTTCTTCTTTGTAATGGTACAACAGAAATAGCTCCAAGAAGATGGAGTCTACAATCTCCATTCCTATCTTGTCATCTTAGGGGCAATAATGCTCAAGTTGCTTTTTAGGACGTACTAGCTTTCCTGCTCTATACCCTCCCTGTGACCCCCCCCCTTTGGGCACAGGGATACTTTCTTGGGGAATTTCATTAGCTTGACCCTTTGAAATGGATACAGAGGCATCACTTTTCCTGGAAACTATTCTGGTATTTTCTAGCAGCCTCTCCAGTATCATAGAGGAGATTGCCCTGTTGCTTACTTGGAGGAGTGACAGAACCTGTAGCCTCTTCTCTGTACAACTAATCAAATCTCGATTCATGTTGTCCACTAAATCTCAGAAAATCTTGTTCCTGTTGTCCAGCTTGCCCATAAGTGCATTGATCTCCTCCCTACAGGATTCACAGTTGATCTGATGTTTCTCCCTAGATGTAGCACCCTCCTCTTTAATCTGCTCCATCATTGCTGTAGTGATGGCTTCTCCCCTTCTTCCAGAACAGTCTCGAGCCTGTGTATGCCTGAGTCTTGAATGGGGGAAAGCGACACCATGCAAATGCTGGTGGGAGTATTGGGCTCAGCTTCCTGAGGCCCTGGAAACAGAGGGTGTAGAAGGGTGGGTTACCTGAGATACCTCCTATACAGGAACATTTGGTATCCTACAAAGGGAAAACGGTATACAGTGTGACAGGTTGTTCCTGTCTACTTGTGGATGTGCATACTGCATACAGGCATGGTGTCAGCAGTGGAGCTTTTCACTTGTGCTTCCCTGTGCATCTCTCAGCAGGCAGGTGGGTATGCCAGAGACATCCAGAGATGGCCAGGGAGGTTGCTGAATTGGGAGAACAGGAAAGTAAGGAATGTGAAGGGATTTACCTATTTTAAAAGGTTATAGGAGGGAGTAAAATAACTCCCTGCAAACAATATGTAATGCAAACCAGTGGTAGTGGTAGTGTTGATCACTTGGGTGTAGCAAGTTCACTTTCAAAACAATTTCATATGATGCTGCAGCAGTCCCCTCTTTTTTCAGATATAATGCCAGAAGAAGGGACTAAAGCTCAATTAGAACCCCCGTGGAAGAACCTATAAATAAAGTGGGTGAGTAAAAACATGACCTTTATGTGAAATATGAATGTGATTTTTTTCTTTGTGGCTAGATTAACTAGTATCCAAATCTGAAAAGGGAGCACATGTCCACCACAGATACCTGCTCCTCCTCCCCTGACCTGGAAATGGAGGCTGCAGCAGGAGCTGAAGAAAGCTCTCCCTCTCCTGCCACTGGCCTTATGCTCTGTAAGGGCAAGAGCATATCACCCACTCAAGATGTGGCAATGAAATAACTACTTCACTGCTGACTCCTCAGATAGAAAAAAAATGGAAGATGAAAACTTTCTATGCTGTTTTTATCTTACAGTTGCTGAACATTCACAACTTCCAGGTGAAGTGGAGGAGGAGAAAGATGCATCAGGGCCCTCACTGGGTGGTGAGTTCTGAGGGTACGGTTTTGTCAGCACATGGCAGGAGTTGGGCCTCCACTGCCAACAGTTCCAAGGGTTGGGAAAGGAAGCTGCATGTGGGTTGTTACCAAATCAAACAGAGGTGGCCACCTGTGACAAAACACACCTTCTTTCTTTCTGCTGCATTATGTATGCTTGCAACAGAGGAGGAGCATTCACTTGACAGCAGTGTGGTTCTCCTGCAATGCATGTAGGACATGGAAGACCACATTGTTGGGCACTGTGATTATAATGATTTCTAGGGGCATTTCTCCCCCTTCCCAAGGTAACCTACAAAGCTTTTCGTGTCACCATGTGCACCTGGCTGACTCTCTGTACCATTTCCCCCCCTCCTCCAGGTAACAACCTCCATTGCTCTGTGGAGAACTCTTTGTTAGAGTTATCTACTGAGGTGATAAGCCTCAGAACAGCATTCACACAATCTTTGGAAAGGATGGAGGCCACATTGACTCAGGGTGTGGCAACAGAAATGGGCAATCTGCATACGGAAATGACCTGCCGAATTGACGGGCTACAGTGAGCCTTCATGCAGTGTACTGCTGCAGTGATGTTGACTGTGCGGGGTGTGCACACCCCTAGATAGACAATTTGGTTGGTTTGGGGGAAGGGAGGGTTTTAATTTTACTATTGTTATACAGATGCAAATTTTTCTTTCATAATTATTAGTATTTTTACTGTTATTAGTGCTATTACTGCTAATTAAGATATTTGGTTAAAACATTTCTTTAATCCTTTGTTCTTTTTGGTACTGTGTCGCCCATCATCCCTGGCCATGGAAGCAGTGGCAAGGGATGATGACAGATACAATGAAGGTTAGTTTCAGTACTCTTGGGGAGACCCAGGGAGGGTTGGTGGACATTCACCCACCAGACTTTCCTTCTTTTCGGTTGCAGTGCTGTTGGGTAGGCCCGGGGGAGAGAAGTACTTCTTTTGAGTACTGCATCTCCCATTGTCCCTGGCTGCAGGAGAAAAGGCATATTGTTTTTGGGAAGGACTTTTTATGGAGACATATGTGGGTAGGTAAAGTCATCAGACACTACCACCTTACCTGATGATGATGGATCTTGAGTTTACACAACCCTTGATTCCTCTATAGCCTTCTTTCCCCTCTATACCCATGGCAGAGAACTTAGGAAGAGAAAGCCCCTCAGTGTTTGCCACTATTCTGTTATCTTCATGAGACCATTACTGAGGGAGGAATAGTTAAGAAAATGTTGATAAACGGTTAAGGCAATAATAATTATAATAAATAATAATAACATTAATAATAATAATCCTTACAACCATATACATAGAAAGGTGGAAGACTCCTTCCCACATCATTCACTGGCAAAACACTTACCTGAATTCATACCACACAGAGCATAAAATGGTGACCAAAAATGGTGACATCTGTACTTGTGAGTGGGGACAGTTCAAACTTGGGAATGCTCACAACCCCCCTGATGCCACCTCTGAACTATGATGATGCACTGTAACGTTTCTGCATTAAGATGGCTGATGGGATTACAGTGGTATTGGTGCTACAAAATTGATTTTTTTCCATAGGTAGAAAACTACATTCTTATGACATTTTGCAACAAAATAGTTACATAATGACAATGACATTATGTGGAAATGTGGGACCCTAACCGGCTGCAACCTGTTCCTAATGAGCTTTTATGACCTAATGCCGAAAGGGCCCTAAATATGGTATATTACTGTACATTTTTCTGGTGACAGTGCCATAAAACAGATATCATCTTTACTCCGTTTCTTACAGTATTGGTGCAGATTGAGAGGTAGTTACCCAGGATGTAGTGTCAATGTTCCTCCTTTGAAATAGTCCTGCTTAGTAAAGTAATAATTAAACACAAACTGCTCTGCATGTGCTTCATATAATGTTCTTTCTTTGTTTTTCTTGCTCATCTGTGTAGTGCTTTTTCTGTATTTTTTCCCCTATGGTAGTGGATATTGAGTAGAAAATAATAAGCAAAATAATACAGATTTTTCAACAACACACACAAATATGAAGCCACACCCACCCACACAGACACAGAGAGATTTGTATATCCAAAAATGTGCTTCTCTCTTCTCTTTGATTTGCATCTTTTTCATCATTATTCCTTGCTTTTGAACATAATACAATATTTTCCACAGACAAATCATGTCCCCATAAGTTCTAAGGAGAGAAGTTCTCTGTCTCCTAGTCACAGATTCCACTGAGGCAAGGCAATCCAGCATTGCAAGGATGCTGTTCCATACCAGTAGATTTTCACCCAGAAGCTTCTGTGGCACATTTTGTTGACAACTCTAGTGCTATTTCCTCATCCAGTGTGACTAAAAAACAAAAGAACCTTGAGCTGTCACTACCTTTAAAGTCAGCTTTGTGATTTGCTTCCCTCAAAAGATGAGCAGCAGGTCTCAACCTCTTTCTTGTCAATATAGCAGTGTGCACAGCTGGAATTGTACTTCACTGTATTTAGCCCACAATTACACCATGAGAACTAAATGTTGAACTTCTCCATTGGTGTCTTTACTATTCAGAGAGTGCACTATCTTTGGCCTCCACAATGTGGCTCTCTGTTTATCACAGAGCATAGCAATAGACATATGTGTATTTCTGTCTTTGGCTTTCATTGCTTGCTA
The DNA here is from genome assembly GCA_948474755.1 of Ctenosaura bakeri. Lineage (NCBI taxonomy): Eukaryota > Metazoa > Chordata > Lepidosauria > Squamata > Iguanidae > Ctenosaura > Ctenosaura bakeri. The sequence goes on along the minus strand of CAOLHI010001553.1, from coordinate 1,059,675 downwards.
CCACTGATAAACCAGTGGTATTTTCAAACTGCAGGAAGGGCCAAACACAGAGACAGACACTCATTCTGTCCTTCATTTTGCTTCTTGCTGAACACATGGAGCCAAGCCAGTACAAGTCTGGCTGTTCTGATATTAAAGAGTAAGTTGTCCATTGGTATGACACAGAAGGAGCTGACAACAGAGGACAAGACTGTAATGACTAAGCAAGTATTGTAAGGGATAGGCAACTGTCCACAACAGTCTACTGAGCCTTCTCTGTGAAGGCTCCAACGTTTTGGGTGCAACTCCTCTAAAGTTGCCAAAATCTCCTCCTGAGTCTGATTTCTGAATAATTCATGCTTCATCTCATTGTGGTCAGCTACACAACACAATCAGCCTTTCTTTTTAATGCTCAGACACACAATTCTCCAGTTGAGAAATTTACAGGGCCAGATTAGAGATGTACCTACTCCTCAGTTTCAGTTTTGTTCTGTTTCTTTTCTCATCCTTTGCGTCAATGAATCTATTTCACAGAATTTCATACATATTTTTTCATAATGTTTGTATTTGTTTATTCATTTTTCCTAATGCACATATAATCACACACATTTCCTCCCTTGACTAAAATGTATCTTTATTCAATTGCTCAATTGATAAATTGTTTAATTTTTAGTTAGTTAGCCATTTCAGTCATTTGCATTTTTAAAAATGATTTCACATGGATTTTATTTCTCTGAAGCAGAACCTCACAAATGTGGACTTTTCATAGACATTGTGAGGTCATTTCTGCACTAGATAGTTATATCCACTTTCTATTATTCCACTTTCAACATCCTATGGAATCCTGGGGTTTACCTTTTAGGGAAAGGCCTTCCCTCCCGAAACAGCAAGCCCCAGGATTCCATGGATGATGAAAGTGGAATAATAGCACTATAACTGTCTAGAGCAGAAATGGCCTGAATCTTCAACTCACAATGAATTCTGGAAGATATAAAATGGGTTATTTCAACATGAAAAAAAAAAGACATTGCATTTTTTTGTCATCTCTTGCATAGTTTTGTCTACTCAGAATTCAAAGCTTTAGACTCTTTTGCTCCTCTTCAGCACATCATTTTCAACCCATATTCTCCACTTTTAAAAATGTAAATATCCTTTAGAGTACTACAGGATGCTTGAAGAACTTGATCTTTGAGAATACATATGAAAGATGACCTTATCTAAACTCGTTGGATTAAAGTATGAATCCCAATTTAGCTATTCACCAGATTTCCCACTTCTCTCAAATGGCTCAATACAATTCTCAGCAACTTAATTGTATCCAATTATCCACTCAAATATATATTTGGGGAGGACATACACATTGAAATACACATTAATTTTCAGAGAAGTGCAAAATCCATTAACTAGCAAAGTTCTGTTCTACTCATTAGACCAAGATTAGGACTTTATTTAAAATATATAGAATTAATATATAGAAATGCATATAGATCTAGTTCAGAAAGAGTCAGCTACAGGTCAAATGATTTATAATTCACAAAATAAAAAAAAAAGAAAGAAAAAAAGATGATATTGTTTTGGGTGGGGAGAGAAATGCAGATTAATGTGGAACAGAATTAAGATATCACTAACAACACATGTGAAAGATCCAGTTTAAAAACAACCTGATCCAGATCAGGTGAAGGAATATATACATATGAAAACAAATTTTAAGATTTTTTTTAAATGTTGATTTATATGGAATAGGAAAATGTGGAAAATAGACTAATCAGTCACTAGCATCCAGAATGTAACTAGTTACTGGTACATGTAGATTTTTCAGAATAATATCTTTCTTTTGTGAACATACTGCTGATCCATATTTGTGTTTTCAAAATTATTTGCATTCAAGTCTTTAGTACTGAAGCATCTTGTATCTCAAGTCTGGGGTGATAATTCCAGGTTTTGCACTTTGCAAGTTAATCCAGCAAGATATTTATTGGAAAGGATCAACTAGAGCAGTCACTCAAGTCACACAAGAAAGACTGAGTTCATAGACTGCTACAGGGCCACAGAACAAAACCTGTTTTAATTATTTGATCAGCTGCAACCATGAAGGTATTTGCATCTGATTTACACATTTTGTATAAAACTGTTAACCATATGTATCTTTAAAACTAGTTGATAAAGGAATTTATTTAAAAAACAATAAACATGACCATGCATTTAGAGAGTATAGAGGACATACAGAAAAGGTGGATGTGTTAAACACACTATGGTTCAACCAATTCATGTAGAGTTGGAACTTTTCTGCAAATAATTAATTGATCTACTTAGAGTAAGTTAGCATACAAGGAAGCACAACATCTGAATAATTGTACTACTGGCAGGTTGTAACAAAGAAAAACAGCTTGATGGATCATAATTACTAAATCAACCCTCAACAAAAGCAATAGAAAAGAAAGGTGCAAAAATGTAGGTGGACTGTAACATGAACATTCTTAAGAATGCTAGAGGATTCCATTCTTCTTGCTTGCTCTCTTGTCCCTCTCATTGTTCAAGATAGAATGATGGGCTGGCAATTCATTTACTGTTAGAAATTTGAAAATTCACATCCAATACTGTTGTATAATAACTATTTAGCAAATACTGATTAAAGAACATATAGGGTCTACAGCAACACATTGCACTGTTCTGGGCCTACTTCAATGTTACTCCATTCCATTTATCCTCCCATCTACTTTTTCATTCCATTCCATTGTATTTGATAGCCAACAAGTTCTCATTGGATTTTTTTTTCCTATGTGGCTTTTTTAGAAAATAGGTTTTTTTTTGCATTTTGTAAATCTTGGGATTTCACCAAACTGTCAATAATGATTTCATAAATATGGCACTCATTTTTGAATATCAGAACAAATGAGGTATTTCTATGAATGAATGAATGTTGCTGGTGTGTTTGTGCATTCAAGTAAACTGAACTTGTAGTGGAAGGAGCTGAGGATTAAATATAGGAGCCTAAACTCTAATTTAGATCTGCCTTAAACTCCTAAATCCATTTATGTAGTTCATTTTTAAACCTTTACCATAGACAATTCAGTGAACCATAAGGTGTTCTCATGCAGTACATGGCTTGGTTGAGATCTGATGAAATAATTTAAGTAGGCCTATCTGTTCCTTGCAATGTTAACACTGGACTACACTGCAGGTCTTCCACAAGCTACTCAATTTCTGCACACTAGTCTAACCTGCAATCAAGATATAATATACTATAGGAACGTAACATAAAATTCTCTCATTCCAACTTGCAATGCAGGCAAAAAGCAACTTATAATAATTTAGGATTATTGTAGGTTTTCCTTTCCACTTCATTCCAACCATCTTATTGCAATAGGAGTCCAACCCTCTGCAAAAGTCTTCAGAGTTGGTGTAGACCACTCAGAACATGAGACATATTGTTCAGTGTTGAGTACACTGTAGAGCTTTCATCCGTTACTCACTCTCACTGCTACAAAGCTACTAACTTGCTGCATGGGGAAAATATGTTGCATTTGCTTTTGGTATTACTGATAGTCAGTGTGAAGAAACAGTCCTGCTATGAAGTACAATATTCAGAATGTTCATGATTTGAATGATGAAAGAAATAGTGTCTCTCCTACTTGAAGATGGCTGTTCCTGCAGTTTAGGCCTACTTGGAGATACCCCTAGATATCATTTTGATATCAATAATTTGGCTCTCTTCTACCAGCCCTCTCCATGTGTTTGTGAGGCCCCCAAACAAGCACAGACTAGGCATGGCCACTAATTGCTGGACATTCCATTCTCCACCCAGGCAGGCCAAAAATAGCCAGATCCTTGCTTTAGGTGACCTCTCTGCAAGCACCTTCATTATGTATGCACACTGTTTACAAAGGACTCCCTGCCCCAAGCAGGCAACCTGGCAAGCTGAATACTCAACTGCCAAACAACCTGCATTTGCATACTCGCTAACTCTTTGTCAATTTGGATTTAACTCAATCATGCTAAATTCTGACCTTTCCAAAGCTTTCTCCCGCTCCTAAATCACATTGTTTTCCCCAAGTATGGCATAGCCTGCAGTCACATTTCTCCCTATAAAAACCCCTGATTCCAAGACCTTCCTCGGATCGCTCCTGAGTTCCAGACCGTCTTGCTGCCGCTTTGCCTGGAGAGCTTCCCCTCAGCCCCACGTGCTGAGCTACATTGCACCCCAGCATTGCTCTCTATCTTCTTCCCAGACTCCAGGAACAGGTTCCGTATCACCCGAATCAACTATCCCTCTCAAAAATCCCCCTATCCAACTCAAACCTTTATTTTCCTTAGTTATCTGTGGGCATGTGTTGCTTACATTGTGTGTCCGTACTTAATATAGATCATTCATTAATTTCCAACACGGTTTGCTTCTTGACTTGGCCTAACTCCGTAAACACTGGGTTACAAGAGCCTGCTGTGTTACCCTGCCTCTTGTAGTGCCAACCTGTGCTCTTGATTAATTTCCCCATCTTGTGTAATTGTAAGGTTATTTAGGTGTCCCTCCCAGGACCCCCAGTAAACAGGGTAACATGGCTTTGGGAGAGATTGCATTGTCTTTTGAGACCCATTGACAGTTACATTGTTTAACTGTCTATGAGACTACATTATGAAAGTAGGTTCCAGGAGTTCATATACTGATGGTAGGAATCTAAACAGTGCAAATGAGATTTGTGCTTTTAGAACATTCCTTGAAAGGAAGCTTGTATTGCATGTTCTACTATAGACTGATTACTCTCTGGCAAAAGGTGGTCTTTCTGATTTGAGAGTGGGGGAGGGAGATGAACGAAGCTGCAACCAGAAGAGAAGTCATGGCAAAAGAAGGCTGAAGACTATAAGAAGCAGTTGGAGAGCAGCAGTAAGACCAAGTTATCCAGATCACTCAAGGCTGAGGTGAGGAAGGATAGTAGGTGACAAGAAGATAATTGCTGTAGAAGCTTTCAAGAGAAGAAGAAAAATGAGTATCATTCATCAGCAGAGGTCTAAAGACCTCTGTTTCTGGTCCAGAAGGAAAACACTGGGGAAAAGTGAAGGAGTTGCAGAGATCCAGAGATTCTAGATTATACATGAGAAAGAGTGCACATAGTCAGGAAGAGTCCCCAAAGACAGATAATGGCTAGATTTAGCCTGAAGTGGATTTCTGATCTGTTTGTCTCATTCCTATTAAAAGCAGAAAGGACTGGAAGCATTAAATGAATCCATTGTAAAAGAGAGAGGCATAGTCTCAGAATGTGTAAAGGATTTTATTTATCAAAATTTCTTTTATAAAATTCCTCTTTTACACAAGCTGGAACTCCAACTTTGTCTCTTTCTCTGTCTCTCTTTTACATTGTGCCATGTCTATACCAGCTACTGTGAGCATAAGCAGAGTTTAATATATTTTGTAAAATAGGTATAGGTAGTATGAAAGATACTGGACTCTGAAGGTGAAGGCAAAGGCAATTCTCTGTTAAAATTAAAGGTGATCTTCTCTGATGTTGTGACACTGATGGATCATTAAAAAAAAAAGTCTGCCACAAGTAGTGGTCAATGATAAGATGTCTCTGTAGGTTGTGACCAGAAGTGAGGGAATTACACTATAGAGTTTCTTGGTTCTTTTTGAAAACAATGTTAATTAAAACAAAGTTTGATACCAAACAACAGTAACAGTAAACCCAGAGTGATTTTTTTCCTTTGTTGCTGCCCTTTGAACACACATGGACACACACTTGTGATCCACACCAGGTACATTCAAATCTTCAGTTCACTCATTTATTTCTCTGGAGAGCTATCTCTTTCTTGGGGATGTGCAGTATGAACTGTGAAATGACCCATCCAGATAAGAAAAAGGGTTTCTTTGTCTTTATTAAGGTTGTATTCCAACACACTTTCTGGTGAAATGTCAGTAATGTTCAGATCACATCTGCCTTTGGATTATTCACTGCCAACATTTGTATCAGACTTCACCATAAAAACCCAAAAAAAGATGAATTTGAGGCCTACTCTCTGTGAGGTACCTCCACATTCTTTGTCCTTTCCATTTAGGTTTGTCAGACTGAAAACTACACAGGGCTCTGGTACTTTTAATGACTGTGTAGAAGACAGAATTTCAGCATTCCTCTTAACAATTTCATCTATCTCTTGTTCTGGAAGCTGGGATGGTAAGAGATTGCACAAAACCTGTTATGCCTTAACTGTGAGATCTCTCAGCTTTCCTCCCCTCATTCATGTCTAAATAGAAAAGGAAAAGAAGTCTAGAAATTGGCACTGTTATTGAATATGAAATAATGACAATAAGATTTCACTGGTATAGATATTTACTTGATAACTAATGTAGCACCACGGTTGAGCAATGGAAGTACACACTAGGAAGCTGAGTCACCCTTTTGGTTTGTCTATTATTTCTGCTAACTTGCATAAGTTTTCTTTTTTGAAAAAAATAATGTATGCAGTAGGTCTCAAAAGTGTGGTCTGAGTGGCAGGAAGTCTCTAGTTTTTCACTGGCCACAAATTAGCAAAGCGTCCTTAAACAAGACATATTTCTAATAGCTTCTTCTGTGCTATTAATACAAGCCCTACCATACACCAATGTGATGTCATGGTATAAGCTTTGGACTATGATCTTGGAGACCGGTCTTTGTTTTCCCACTCAGCTAGCAAAACTCACTGGATGACCTTGGGCACATCACATACTTTCAGCCCCAGCTCCAGACTTATTTCCAGTTTGAGTGAGAGGATGTCATCCTAAGTGAAAATATATAATTTGTTCATAGTTGTTCACTTGAGAGCAAAACATACAGAAACGTAAACTAGTTGATAGATCAGGTCCAAGAACTTAATGTGAACTTTGTTTCAGTCCCCTTAGATAGCACACCCATTTTGTTGACTCTATGATCAGATACACATATTTGTGCAGCATATCTGTCAGAGAGACAGGCAGACAGTTTAAAATATAGACATACTTAAAATAGTTACTGTGATGGAGTATAGGGGAAATGGTATCCTAAGTGGTAGAAAAGTCACCCAGCAACAGATTGTCAGGCAACCAGAATGGCCACGCCAGAGGAAAGCCCAACCTCTGCAGTGGAAAGGAGGGGTGAATCTCAGAGTAAGAATGTATTTATAGCAGGCACACTGGTTTTGAGAGAGAGAGTTTTCTAGAAGAGTCAGATTTTCAGGTTTCAAGCTGAATTCTTCAGCCGGAAGAGTTATCATCCATTTGAAGGGGAGGGGGAACTGAATGAGAAAGGTCTTTTCTTGAGGAAAGCCTAGAAAAGGGGCAGAAGAGAAATCAACCCACTGTTAAATCTGGAGGGAGTGGCTATCATGAGCCAGGCAGAGCAGGAGGCTGAGCAGGCTACCGATTCAGACGGGAACTCTGAGTTGGGCTTGAACTCCCAGCCAGGGGAGGATCCCTTGGAGGATTCCTTGGAGGGAGAGGGGGCTCCTGCAGAGACAAGGGAGGGGCCTGCCAGCGAATGCCCAGATGACCCAGGGCCGATACCTACAGCAGAGGAGTCTAATGCTTCTGGCACGACAGAAGCTGCTGCTTCTGACTCCAGCCCAGAGTTTGCAGCAGACTGTCCCCCACATTCCTCCAGAGGCAGCTGGAAAAGGTGGTGGTTCATAAATCAAAACACTTGCTAGAGAAGCAGCTGAGATCAGAGGGCCTTCAGCTGTGGGCCAGGTCAATGGATACTTGATCAGCCCCAGCTGGGCTAAAGACTATTTAAGGCAGACGCTGGGAAGTGGGGGTTATGGGGCAACAACTGTTATTCATTTGTGACTCCAATACCTGTTCCATGGGTTTGCCATTCCTAAGTTCCACTGTCTTTGTTCGTTTTGGGTGATGTAACCCCTTAATTACTTTACAGCTTTATTTATTGCCCCTGTTTGTTTTGGGTGCTGTAAACCCTTGATTATTTTACAGACTACTTACTAAAAGCCATAAAGCTCCTGTTGCCTCTGTGGTTGCTTGGCCTCTGCCTGACATTGACAGTGGCTTAGATTTGGGAACTTTGCCTTTGGGAAAGAAGGAAGCCAGAGGGCTCTGTGTGTGTGTGTGTGTGTGTGTGTGTGTGTGAGAGAGAGAGAGGGGGGGGAGAGAGAGAGTGCATGAGAGAGAGATCTATGCCTTTATGCTGTTTAAAGAGTTAAGAAACTATTTAAATACACTCTGAAGATCTGTTTGAACTTAGGCCCTTTTTGCACGTTACCCATTTGCGCAGCTGGGGGGGGTGTCTCGCACGAAAAGCCTCAGCAGGAACGCTGCCGCTTCCCTGCTGCTTGAGTTCTGCAGTGCTTCCTGGTTGTGCGAGCTGTAGGAGCTGTAGGCTGCACTGGGGGAGGAAGCGCGACCAGCCCGGTTCACCAGATGCACCTCAGGGCAGGTAAGTGCGCAAGGGCCCCAGGAGTATTGCGCGACCAAGCAGTATTTTCGGCTTAGAGCCGAAAATAAACAAATCCATGTGCGACCCACTTTAGGCACATGAGGACCGCCACTCCCATTTACGTATGGACCTCTCCCATTTACGTATGGACCGCCGCTCCCATTTACGCGACGCTCGAGGAGCCCTCTCGCAAAAGAAACTGCGTGCGAAAAGGGCCTTAGACATACATGCAAAACCAATACACTATTCTGTTTGTTGTTTTAATAAAGATTATACTATATTTTCTTACAAAGTCTGCCTCAACTGAATGATTCTCAGTGGTTATAACAACAACCATGCTACCATAAATCTTTGAAGTGGATTTAATTAATAACTGAAAGGTTTTACCCTGTTTACACAAAGGTGGTGTTTCTAGGGAAAGACAGAACTGTGTATAAGAAACAGCAAGGCCTTGTTTGTGGTGTTCCTTTCATATTTACATATTAAACTAAATTTAACCTAAACAAGTCATTTAAAATGTGTCATAAATACAATAACAGCAGCAGCATGATCTCACCCATCTTCACAAGTTATTAAGTTTTCTTCAGATCAGTTATAAAAGTGAACAAGGCAAGATGGACTGGAAGGCAAAACTAAACAGCAAAAAACAGCAAGCTGTTGATAAATTCTGTAGCAGCTACTAGGCTGTAATCCCCACATTAGGTAAAAAAACAACAACAAAAAACCCCCTGTAGCTTTAAGTAATACAACCCAGCAGCATGGCTTCTAATTAGCAACATATTTCTTCAGTCAAAAAAATGTCAATTCCTCAGCAAGATTCAAGCTGCTTCTTCAGCAACCTGAGATCTCAGCCTCTGTAACCTGTACAATTTAATTGCTCTAGCCAAGTCAATCATTATCATAAGCAGTTGCAGCAGCATTTATACAGTGCTTTAATGTTCAGAGCACTTTATGTACATTATCTCAATAATCCCCACAGAAACCCAATCCAATTGTGTGACATTTTTATCCCCATTTTGCAAATTGTAGTGGAGGTGAGGTTAACACGCAGCAATAAGAGCCTTCCTAAGGCCAGCACATTTAATGTATTGGATTTCAGCTAGCTCAGGAATCACCAGTTCTTTTAAAAAAAGTCATTTTCCAACACAATAAAAAATTGAGAGATATACAAACAGGAGGGGAAAGAAAGAAAGCAAGAAATGACAAAGATAGTGAAGGAAAGAAAAAAAGGTTAACATTTGACTTCCAACTTTCCTAATGATTATACATAATTATGTAAAATAACTTATCCGATTGTAAACACCATTCAGATATTTCTATTGCTTATTTTTTCCCAGTATACTAAATATCAAAACCTATAGTTAACATATTATTCTTTTTTTCTGGCAAAAGCCCAATAAGGGTTTCTAATATGATATTTGTTCATTTTTCCATTTCAGCTAAGTCTTGTCAATTTCAGTAGGCAGCCACCACTCATTGATATTGCTGTACAGTGAGCCGTCCACATTTGTGGGTTTAATTTTCACAGGTTTGATTATTTACAAGTTTCTCCAACCCCTGCCCCTCCACCTTTGGTGCTTCTTTTCTGGAGACCATGGATAAGGAGGGTGATTGTATTATTCTTGATCAAATTCCAAGAGAACTTGATTAGTTACCCATTTTTTCCTTTGGAGTTGTCTTTTTTCCTATAAAAAAAACTTCTTGCAATAAGGCCCACAACAATGTCTTAGTTCATGACCTTGATATGTATCTATTTCATCTTCTTAACAGAGCCTGTCTCACATATTGGTTCTTAAAGTCTTCATGCACTTTAGCTTTGTCATACCACGATAACCATGCCATCCAAACTTCAGTTCATGCCCTTCTAAATTCAGCAATCTCTTATTTGTTAACACAATCCAGTCTTTCAACCAAACCTAACAATATTCAGAAAAATACAGTTTCAGGTTCAGTACTCATAATCCCCTTCTTTGTTTTGTGCCTAGTAAAATTTTATATTTAACTCTTATTTTCTTACCATGCCTTGTGAAATTCAATAATTCACTCTGCCATTGTTCAAATAGTACATTTTTAGTCAGAATTGGTATTATCTGGAACAAAAACAACATTCTCATCAAAACACTCATTTATGTCACAAGAAAGTCTTTCCAGAAATTATAATTGAAGTTACACCCTTCTTTGCAAATCCATCTTAAAATCATTCCATGTCTTAACATGGTTATTATTCAGTAGCATGCAATTCATATTTGTCATAGTAATACCTAAATATTTCACCTTCTAAAATGTGGCTTATCCATCAGTTGTATTTGGTCATCTCTTCTCAGGTTTTTCTTCACATCATCATCATTTGCTTATTTATCTTAAATCCAGCCAGCTCTCCAAACTCTTTTAGTATGTCCAACAACACTGTCCAAAGGATTCTGTAATATCATCACTAAGTCATCTACAAAAGCCTTTAATTCTTTTCTTGTGTCTTATTCAGGACTTCAAGGGTTATAAACAAGAAAGTGCACAGTGGACAATCTTGTCATGTCCCAGGAATCACTGGGTCTGAAAGAATGCTACCCACCTTTTCAGATGATTTCTGAATACACAACATGAACTCACATATGTCCTTTGCACATATTGAGCAATAAGCTTGTGATCTGTAGAAGCCTCTTGTAACAGTACTACACTCTTCTAACAATACTACTTCAAATATTCAGTTAATGGCCAGCTTACTTTGAGTGATGCACTGAAAGGATTACTGTGAGAAATTCAAAGTTCTTTTCCTAAGAAAAGGTCAATTGGCCTCATAGATATTAGAGACAGCCTATCTCAATAGAAGTTACTTTGCTGCTGCTGCTGCTAATGGATTTGAAATTTTATTTCCACTTCTTTGCTGCCTGCTGTTCCTTGTCTTCATGAGGCCAAGGAGGAGAATGGCTTCTGCTTGCATCGATATTCCTTCAAACCATCTTAATTGACAGCAAAAGTAATGTCTGAGACAAAATGTAGGCCTGCAACTCTAACATTGTCACTTTTCTTCTTCTTTATAATTTCTAACTTCTCTGCCTGAGGAAGAAATCAATGGAATTTTGAAAGCTTGTATAATATATTTTTGTGTTTTTTAGTTGTCCCCATAAAGATATCACTGCTTTGTGATTTTGTATTTTGCTGCCTGGGCAACATGACTTTAATATGATATACAACATAAGTCCACCTTATGCTTGTGTGTGTTTTTTGAGGGGGTAATTATGGAGGTTGTCATTCTCATCCTCACTCTGCAGTGTCCAAAGCCTCCTCCCACCTGACTAATCATTGTGGAGCAATGACTCCCATACAGCCATTCAGTTACTTGTGGAGAATGGGGGGTAAGAGAGAAGCATCTGCTTATGTACCCAAAGACAGGTGCGGACCAGTGACATTATCCACTGAGACCTCCAAAAGACCCCCATATGTGGCTATGGAGACATTCCAATACCCATTCCTCTCTACCAGCAGCACAACAACTGTGAGAAGAGGATTATCACCATAAATCAGTCAGTTCTGGAGGTGGTGACGGGGGGGGGAGTTCTAGTGGAATTCTGAATGTGGATTTCTCCTGTGATGCTCAACCAATTATGATCTCTTTTTCTCTCAGTTGAGTATCCTGACAGAATTATGACTCCCAATTGCATGCACAGACCCAATGCCCCAACAGTCAACTTATGTGTGGGATTTGTTCTCACATTCTGCTAATATGTGGAAACTGGGATAGGGTCAGTGATTACACACAGGACCAGTGGCTGCAGTCTTACTTCCCTCTGCATGTTCATTAAATATTTGGAGATACAGATGAGAAAAGGAGCTTAAGGGTGATTAAAACTGTAGTTAAGATTCTCATCATAGAGTAGGAATGGAAATCATGTGGACTTGCTGTGGCCTTTGGGACCTCCACTCACTCCTAAAATCCCTCAGTATCTACGGGTTGCAAAAAGCACCCCTGCAGCAACTAAACACGTCAAAATGTGCTTAAAAAGTGGTTTCAGTAAGTGCTGCACACTTAAAAAGACCAGGACATCCCTGTCCCTGACAGTAGGTGACTACTATATGGGACCTGTTATTATAGCCCCTGTTGCTCCCTAGATAGTCATTTAGAGGACCCTCATGCTAAAGGACCCTAGGCTTCAGTCCTGAGGTAAACCCGTGAATGTCATTGTTATCCATGCTGCTAACCTGAGTCTGAATTATATAAAGGTGTTTTCTTAAAAGCAGGACCTATTTCATCAGAGTTAAACTTCCTCTTGCCATCTTCCCTCAACACGGGATGTTACCGACTTTGTGAGATCAGCAATTTCATTCTAACACCCTATTGCATTCTTGTCACTGTGAAAGTCTGTTATAGAAATTCTTTGTATATTCTGTCTTAAGTGCCTTTCTACCACTTCTTGGAGAAGCACTTCTGTGGGACAATCAAGAGGTAAAACAGAGTTCCTTTGTTTTAGTAATTCCCTAAGAAACACTTTGGTAACAGTCATATTGGAAAAATCTGCAAATGAAATGCAGATGCATTCAAACAGATGCTGATGTCCACTCTGGAAGAGAATGAAAGGCATGGGGCAAGCGTAACAAAGGGAAGACAGGGGATAAGCAAACTGTCTGGTTTCATAGCCAGTCATTTTAACTAGAATATATTGAAGTTCCTTTGAGCACATGTAGAATGTCTTTCCTTTTGCACTGAGCAAGTGTAGCCTGTCTTGCATTTGTCAGACAGAACAGAAAAGAAAAGCATATAGGCCAGATAGAAGTGCTTCCCACAAATCCGAGTTCCTTCTCAATCTTTTTTAGAAATTAAACACTGCCTCCACCTCACTAGCAAGTAACTAGAAAACAGACTCTCTCTCCCAAATATCCAGGTGCTTTTCCTCTGGTATCCATCCATAAGTTAGTTCTTCACAATCAAACTACTCCCACCACAATGATCTAATACTCTTACATAGGCAGGGTTTTTCCAGTCCACCAGCAGAAGGTCTCATTTGTTCCAGAGAGTGCAGACTACCAGAAATCAATTTTTCAAGATCAGTCTAAAAGTTGAATGTGCCCCTGGTGACTGATGGCTCCGAGGCCAATGAGGTGGTGAATCCACTCTAGACTTCAAAGAAGATACCCAGTTGCTGAGCTTATTTGAGGATAGAGTTAAACAACTTGGATAGCTGCTTTAATGTCCAATTTACATCTCAAAGTAGATTCATTGTCCACAAAAGTGGAAGCTACCAGCCACTCATGGTGGTTTTTCCTTTCACATATGAAACCCACTTTTTTTCTTGGAGTTTTACTTAGCTAGGGTACTATGAAGTGTTGCACTGGGCAAGTTACAAAGTGTTGGCTGTTACCTTTAAAGCCCTACATGGCTGTTACCTTTAAAGCCCTAACCAGGTTATCTGCAGGATCACTCTTTTTCATATAATCTGTCCCCTACTCTCAGGTCTTCTGGAGAACACTTACTTCAGTTAGCCAAGATCAAACTAGCACATATTAACCAGAGAACTTTTTCATCAGCTGCCTCAAAATTATGGAATGACCTGCCAGAAGAGATCTGATAGTTGGATATGCTGTCTGCATTAAAGAAAAAACAGCACTAAATAAAGATCAGTCCATTCTGGAAGGGCTATCAAGATGGTTTTAAAATTATGAGTTTTTAAATTGTGAATTGATTGCCTTTGATATTTATATTTTTAAACTGATGTTGTACCTAAACTGAGGTTGTACCCTTTTAGTTGTTTATGTATTTTAATTGGTGTTTGTATTTTTAACTGTGTTATATATCTATTTGTTGCTGTATTTTAATCTGCCCTCCCCTTTCCGTTCCCCTCCTCCTCCCAACTTCCATCCTCAGTGCCATCTTCTGTTGATAGATGCAGTGAACGATAAATAAACCAATTTAAAACCCTGAGATTTAAATTCAGCATCAACAACTTTATCAAAGTGGGATGCAAAACTCAGTATTCCCCCCGCCCCTGTCACTCACCAACACTGAAATCATTGTTGCTCCATCAAGGTTTTTTTTTTAGGTTTTTTTTTAAAAAAAGCCATTGAGTAATTCACATTTTTTAAGGCCCCCATTCTCTAGATGTGAGTCAAAGAGGCATTTGACAGTTATTATAGAAATATATATATATATATATATATATATATATATATTACTATTCTACTATTATCCATCAAGTAGTACTCAAAGGCATAGCTGTGTTAGCCTGGTTCAGAATGCAAAGGGAACTTGCAGTACCTTTGAATTAACTGAGAGGAACTCCAAAGAACATCTAGGAGTTAAATGTGTGGGCTGATTTGCTTTGAAGAATTTAAAGAAGGAGATATGTCTAAAGTATGGATGTTGTACCAGGCTTTTTTTTTTAAGTTTTATGTGAGAAATTGGGAAAAAATGAGAAGTGGGGGTCAAATTTAAGATGAAGATGAAATAGGCAAATATAATATGGATTCAGGATCATAAATGGAATAGTTTATGAATTCTGTAAGGGCTCTTAAAATGTAAAATGATATAGATGTAATGATCTTTAGAATATAAAACAACATAGATGTATTGAGGGTACAGATATGTAAAGAACCATAAAGAACACATAACTGAGTTGGCACTATTTAGAAAATTCAGTTACATTATTATTTAGCAATATTAAGGTTATTTATGGTATAATTTTTAATCATTATTATGCAGGTATGTTAGAATATAGCAGAAACTGAAGGAATATGGAAAAGACGCTAAGTATTTTACTGAAAAGTAGAATGTTTATATTTTCTCTTTTAGAAAGCATGAATTGGGGGAAGGAAGAAGAATAAAATGATAGGGTTTTTTTTTAAGGGACTTGAAATGAAGGGTATTCCATCAAAAGGAAGGAGAAAGTTGGTTTCTTTTTGATTTTTTTCTTGTCTTTCTTTTTTCTTTCAATTTTTTAAATTCTTTTTTATTCTTTTTTCTTTTTCCCTGTTATTTTTTAATTCATATATGAATCCACAAGTATCTTTATATATTCAGATGTTCTTTTTTGTGTGTTTTTTCTCTTTTTATATATATTTACTTATTTACAGTATTTGTAGTGTTTGTTTTGGAAAATGTTAATAAAAAATAATTTGAAAAGAGATTAACTGAGAGAAAGATGTTTGTAGCATAAACTGACATAGACTGGGTTCATCAGATGTAAAGTTGGCTGTCAGATACAAGTAGTTGCTATGTTGGAATTTTCTAAGGCAGGTTGGAAAAAGAATTGTTAGTCATATATTATTTGGTGTGAAGCAATGCAAAGAACGGCTGTACAGTATGTCTTCTAGACTGAGCCATATATTACCCACTCAGATTACTGAACAGCCTCTGAAGGCACCTGCATAGTGTGATATGAAATGATTATAATGATGCTGAGATCTCTGGAGAATCCCAGCAGACCTCAAAGCTGATATCATCATTTTTGCATCTGTCTGTGGTGGGACAATTCTGAAATCCTGTCCACTTCCCAGGAAGCAGAGCATGGTCATGTAAGGAGAGGCATTTCAGAGGTGTCTCAGTAAGCCTGGTGGGATTAGATGCTTTGGGATAGAGAGGGGGAATATCAACCCCTCCTGCCCCCCCAAAAAAGGACATATGCATAGATTGTAGAAACATTTGGTATCTATATTAAGCAGAGTGCAGCAGAGTTAGTGCAACATGAGCTTGTGGTAGCAACATATGATTTTGGATGTTCTTTTGATGTAAAAGAGAAAACTCAAATTTGTTGTCTCCAGAAATCCATCTTAGGAAAGGAAAGCAGACTGGTAAAAAGAAGTTGACCTAAACTTGGCCAGTAGAGCCCCTAAAAGTCGGCTTTCATGTATGGGTGTAAGCTACCATCCTTTATGGAGATTGGAGCCTCGTGGATGCTCCTTCCCAGGAAAACAAAAAAGACTAACTTCTTGAAAGAATGGGGAAGTGAAGTCTGCAGGTAAGAAAGAAGCAAAAAGATTGTGAATATAGACCAAAGAAAGACACAGAGGAGTGTGACAAAAGGGCAGGCATTATCTAGACTCCTCTCTCTCATTAGTCATTTTATGCAAGTGTTGATTCCTCTTTGCTTCCAATACACGTAAGGGAAACTAACAGCATTCCTAACAGAAACCCAGCTAATATGCCTTTACATCACCAGCTTCCCTTCTTTTTCTCCCATCACCATAACAAAAAGTGCTGAGGAGAAGAAGGATCTGTAGAAAGGGGGAAAAATAAGAGGAGGAGGAGGAATGGCAGCAGGATGAAGCACTATAGTAGTATAGAAAGAACATAGAAATATATTTGAATATTTTTCCTCTAGCAGTGCATCAAGTTACAGGAAAAGAGCCACATGCATCCTCACTCATGCTCCTGCTCTCCAGCAACACAGAAATAGCTGTGCTTGGGGAAGCTGCATGGCTTAAAAGATTTGGGGGGACTTTTGGTCATAGCATACTTAGAAAAGACACCTGACTTGTGCAATTACCATACAAATGAATTATGAAGATGGAAGTCAGGTTTAAGCCATTGTAATTCCTCATTGCCAGCCAACATGTAACTTAAAACAAGAACAACACAATCCAGAAAGTTTAATGCTATTAGATTACTTTGAGCCTTACAAGAAACAGTAAAACAAGTAATAAAAAAAGTAACATTTGATACTCTGGTTCTGTCAGTAGAGATCAACAAACTGCCAGAACCATTAACAAAAACACAGCTAAGTAATAATAAGCTCAATTTCCTGCCAGTTATATGTCGACAATAACACTCCTTCAGTTACCGTATTTCTCTACACTGCATCCTTACTTCAAAGAGGTAATAGCATTTACAACATTTATGTAATGGCCCATATAGCTCCAGCTAGGTGTTCAGCCAAAGTGATACACTCACCGTCATACACTCTGAACATTATAATGCCATTATGAATGTCACCAGCCCTATTTTTGGATGCATTACCAATTGTTGACATTTGCTGTAATCATGCCTCCAAGTTAAAATCTCACTAAGAAAGAGAGAAAATTCACACTTCTTGCTACTTTTTGTTTATACACAGGATGTCATCCATACACTGGATTTTGCAATGTGTTCACATCTGGGAGGAGGGAGATTGTTTTCAACAGATGGACTAGATGCTGAGATTTTTCTTCTAAAGTTCAGTTTGATAGAAGAAGATGGCAATCATCAGGGACAATACCACCTCAGTGAGCCAAATCCATTTCAATATCATCATCCTTCACTTTTCCAATTGTGAAAAGAGCATCCAATCTCACAAGTTTAGTTAGTCAAAACAGTGGAACATCATCATAGAGTGCACCCCCCTAAGGTAAGCCCAGTTGGCTCCTCTCACCTCTCTTTTCACTAGCCAGGCAAACAGCTTTCTTCTTAAACAGGCTTTTGGTCTTTAACCAGCTTCAGTAGAGGCATGTGTCATGAGTCTGTTGCTTCCTATGTGTCTTATGCGTGTTATGTGTTTTTAATGGTTTCAATTTAATCTTTTGAAAGCAAGGTTTTAATTGCATCAATTGTTTAATGCTTAAATAAAAACTTTTGCACCACATGTTGCTTTAGCTGTTTAGTTTTAACTTATGCTGTAAGCTGCTTTGAGTCCCAATGTGGAAAACAGGCAGTAAAAAATCAAACAAAAAAGTATATAACTAAATATAAACTCCCCACAGTGTTAAAATCAAAAGATGTTTGATGTTCAGTTTAAATATCTTGCTCCCTTCAGTTTTAATAATCAGCATTATAATAATCATATCCATGGAAATAAAGTTTTGCACAAACTTGGTTGGAGAGGTGTGCAAAGAGCATTCTTCTCCCATAGGTGCATTGTCCCCCTATCACCAGCACCACCCTGATTTCATAGTGGAAGAATGCAGGCTATATAATATCAAAAGTGTCAGAGAGAATCTAGTTCTACCACATTATGCCAAACACAGAATTTTTTTTCGTCATGAAAATGAATGACAATGATTCACTTATAAGGGGGGTAATAATAATAATAATAATAATAATAATAATAATAATAATAATAATAATAGGGTGCTATTCATTTGGAGCCCATACCTCCCCAACTAACAGTATCCTAAATTATTAGCAGACAATAATGTCTGCATAGCTCTACCCTGGCAAGCCACTGCTTGGTCATAAGACAGGGTGGTGGTATGTGGGTAGAATACTGAAAGCTGGCTTTGATGTAGGCAATCTTTGTATGATCTTTGTATGGTGGTGAACGGGTAGAATTTTGAAAGCTGGCTTTGATGTGGGCAATCTTTGTATGGTCTTGCTTCTCTCTTCCCTGATCCCTCATTATTCTCTGGCTGATTTTATTTCACAGTGCTGATTCTGTGAGACTTGTTAATCTCTCTCTTTCTCTCTCTCTCTGTCTCTCTCTCTCAATATCTTAACTCAGTCTATTTGTTGCTCTCCCTAACAACTGGAATGCATGTTTTTATACTATGCTTCCCTCTTTTCTTAGCTTTATTGACAGGAGTGGATCAATTTGGTTGCAGCATTAATCTTAACTATGGATTTTTCTTGAAACAAATCTTCAAATCATATATTATGATGATCTTTTCCCCCTACTAACTACAGCTAAGGCTATTTCTGCACTACACCATTATAGTGCTATTTTTTTACTTTCAACATCCTATGCAATCCTGGGACTTGCAGTTAGTGAGAGGCATTTTGAATTCTCAGCCAGAATTCTTGGCCTCAGTAAACTACAAACCTCAAAATTCCACAGGATGTTGAAAGTGGAATAATAGCACTATAACAGTGCAGTGAGGAAATGGCCTAAGGTCAAACTCAAATTAGGGTTCAGATTCCACACTAATCTGCTTCTAATTCAAATGTGACCATTTTCTTCTTCTGGAAATGCACATGAAGAAAAGCTTTGATCTAATTTATACAATATCTGAGGAAGAATGTTTTTAAGAGGTAACAACACCTCTTTTCTAGGAACAATGCTCTCTTATGAGGTCTTGGGGTTGCCAGGAGCATTGTGGACACATTTTTAAAGTGCTGGGCACCTGGGCTGCTGTATGTAGGCAAGACAAATCTTGATAGTGGCAAACATTTTTTAAAGAAAAAATACAAAATAAATCTTCATTACTTTTGAAAAAAGGCAGTACTTGCAAATTGTGCATCTTTCAGCCCGAAAGGTACACAGTAGACTCCTTTGTCACTGTCTTGGGGAATCTTGCATGTTAGATAATAAACCGCATTTGATTCTTTGTTTGTTCAGTGTCTGTAATTTAGGGACATTTGTAAGTTTTGAAGAGCTAGCTGGCTGGTCACTGTAAGAATTAAGATGTTGCATGAAATGGATCTTTTGGATCCAGCAAGACTTAGCTTACATTCTCATATGCTTCACCTTATCATGTGTCCTCTATCCGAAGACAGGAAGCTACCTCCCCCCGACCCAATTCATCAAAGTCTAATAGAATTGTTTTCATCCGTATTCCAGGAAACATGGGAATTCTGGGAGGATTAACAAGGAAATTTTTTTGCCTGATATTTCCAATTTCGTCCTATGATATGTGGCTATTTTTATATATTCCAATATGTACAAAAATTGTGACCTTTCCTCATTGAGAAGCTATTTCTGTTTGCCTTTTCCCTTCCCTCTCCCTCTTCAAGTCCTTTTGAGATGTACAATATCCTTCTTCAGGTGCAGTGAGTGACCTGAATTGTATAGAGAATTCCATCTGTGGTTACCCAATAAAACTGTATAGGGATTATGATTGTTATCAGTTTTATTTTTCATTCCTTTTCTATTTATGCATGACACAGAATTTGCTGTCCTAAAAAAATGACTGCAAATATTCAGGTAGAATAAATGTTGCTGTTGTCTGCAGTATTTGTTTCAAAAAGGAGCTGCAAAATCTAACAATTGGTACTAAGCAAGATTCTCTGTTACAAGAGTTCTCACTTCTTTGTGGCCGTCTGGAAAAGCCCCTGGTTTGACATTAGTGATGTGTTATTCCCATAATCCTAAGCTCCCTTTCTTCGTCAGGCTTTGCTAGCTCAGATACAATTATTGTACACATGGTTGCAATCTTTTCCCCCATTCTGCTTCACTTTACACTTTCTTTACATTGATCTTTATCCACCATTTCAATGTCTATTTTCCACACTGGAAACATTCTTTTGGATATCTTTACAATCCCTTTTTATTCTAATCACTCTTAATATTCAGCTGAGTCAATGAACTTGTTTTACTCCAGATCATAACTGAAAACATTTTAAACCAAAGTGTTTGTGAAGATGTTTCTAAATAGATGTGAGGCTATCCAATTGAACAAAATTTTCAAATGTTTGGCCTGGTGAGGCAAGATGAGTATCAGATTTCTGATGAGCAGATATCTGCAGGTCCATCCTTCATTCTGTCATGGAAACATAGGCCTTTTTCACATGTGGGGGAGGGGGGAAACGGGTGAAAACGCCCAAAAACGGAGCTTACCAGCAGCCCGGCAAGTCCGTCGTCACACGGAGCAGTGCGAGCTCGCTACTCCACACTCCTCTGGCATCCCAAATGGCAGCTTCTGGTTGGTAGAGGCTCTCCACCAACCGGAGAAGCTCACCAGCTGGAAGCCTGCCCCCAGCAGATCTGCAGGCACGCACTTGCACACGTCTGCAAATCTGCTTCTGAGCCGGGTGACAGAGCAGCACGGGGTTGCATGCTCCCTGGTTCTTAAAAACCTCTGAAAAGAGGTTTTTAAAAACCACGCTGCACAACCAGCTCCGGTCGCACTTCAGTGGATTGAGGTGTGGAACTACAAAAAGTAGTCCACGCCAGTCCACGTTATGGTGCAGAAGACCTACATTGGAGGTCGCTCTGCACCATTTTAAAATGCTAATGTGGAAATGGCCATAAATTCATACTGCCCTTTGTTCCATTCCTCTAGAGGCTCATTCACACTATACAAATTTAGCTCTATTATTCCTCTTTAGCTGCCATGTTTCATCCTGTGGAATCTTGGGAGTGTCACCAGAGTGCTTTGGCTAAGAATTTTTAATGATCTTCCCTAAGTTGCCGATTCCAGGATTCCACAGGACAGAACCATGACAGTTAAAAGGATTAAAAATGCTGTAAGTGTGAATGGGACTCAGGTTTCTAGTTGAATTAGGATCAAATCTAAATTTAAAGATGGAATTAGAACATATATTTTGCTACAGCCTTCAGCTCATTTTAATATTTTTTCACTCCTCTCTGTATTTTAGATGCACATGTGTTGATTGATAAAATAGTGTGAACAAGAAATTGTGATATAGTAATTAGACACACACATCTGTGTAAGTAAACACAGATATACATGCACATCAGTAAAACATTGTACAAAAAAGAATCCTGTTGCAACTTTATGCTGGACATTGAGAAAGAGAGATGGCTTTTTAAATGTTTATCAAAGACTAAATGGAATGATGCTGAGGAACTAAAGCAACTGAAATGTGTGGCAAATTTGTCCATGCACAGTGCTATGTACTAAATTCAGAAATAATAGCGCAAGGCTCTTCATGTACAAGTTCCCATTTTAAAGTTCCAATAATGCAGAGTTCCAAAAATAGGAGAGAAATTCAGGTAGGGAATATTTTAGAACCATTCCTAGATGTAAGGCACTTTAAAAATAACACTCAGCACTACTGCAAGCAGAATCAAATCTATTCTGGAAAATTTTAAGTGACTCTTAAATTCAGTACTGGAAAGAAAGAATAATTATAAAGAATAACAATTATTTACAGTTCACTTATTCTTCAATATATTTTTCAACTTTTCCCCTTTCCTTTTTGAGGTTGTACATTTGAAGGTTATACGTTCACATTTAACTGTTCCTATCTTTTTTCACTGTGTACTTCAAAGTTGTGTGTGTGTGTTGGAAAAAAAACATCTAATTTTATGGTGAGGCTGTCCAAATGACTGTTGCTAGGTAATCCTTTTCATTCAGAAGATAAGAAAACTAGGAAAGTAATGTCATTTTTTCCATGATATATTGGTTTCAACATGCAAAACAATGTGACATAATTAAGCAAGTACATTACTATACTGCTAGTAGTGGTAGCAGCAACAACATCAGTAGCAGACCAAAAATTAATACAACAAATCATTAAGAACTGAACGACTGTCCAAATACATAGGCATTCAAGGTCTATCTAAATACAGCCTGCTAGACAAGGTTTAGGAAGGTATTTGAGATCTGGGCTTTGAAGCATATCATAGATCTTGTGTGGGTAATTCAGGAAGAAACTGGTTATAAAGGCATTCTGGTTCCAGGGTATTTGGGACCCCGGAATCTGTGTGGTTGTTGACAGCTGCACTGTCAACCAATTATAGTTTCTGAACTATCTTTAGAGGAAGACCTGTGTAGAGAGCACCACAATAATCGAGCCTGGATTTAACTAGGGCACGAGTGACTGATGTCAGGCCCAATTTGCCAGGGGACAGTTACAGTTGGCAGACCAAATAAACTTGGTAAAAACACTCCTGGCTACTTCTGGTTCTGGATATTCCAGAATAGAGAGACATGATCAAACTGCAAACATGTTATCTTGGTGAGAGTGAATATCTATACATTAAACATCAAGCTGAAATTAGTGGAACTTCTAATCAGCATTTTCCCCCCCTAGGTGAATTTAAGCCATTTTCTAGAATATGTCTCATTTTGTTTGTCCTCATCCACCCTAGTACCAAATATTGAATTATATCTTCTATGGCATCTTCAGATAAGAATACGGATAAGCAAGATAGAATTGTGTGTGATAGGCCAGCAATTTCAAATGGCACAGAAGCATGAAATATGAGACCATGTAACAATTCAAATATTTGTGGCCATGAAGTGGAACATAAGTTTTTCATTACCAACTTTTGAATTGAGCCCTTTATGACTAGCTGCAACTACTGAAAGACAGTGCTTCCTGTCTTCATCTTGGCAAGGTGACCAAGAAAGACACACCATTTTTGTCTTTAAAATGGTCATTAGGGTGAAAAGTTGTGTTTGAGTAAAGCTCTGCTGCAGTATTTTGAGCAATGGAGAGAGGAAGCTGCAATGACGTGGCTGTTTCTCACATAGCTTCATCTCCAGATTGTTACCCTGTTTACTGGGGGTCGCGGGAGGGACACCTAAATGTGCTCTCAATTAACTAAGTTTGGGGAAATTAGCTAGAGCACAAGTTAGCAATGTGAGAGGCAGGGCAATGCAGTGGAATCTTTTACCCAATGTCTATGAGTCCAGGCCAAGCCAAGGAGCACACCAATTAAGAATAATTGAGATTTTATTAAATACAGACACACACTGTATGTAGCACACTCACACAAGAACTATGGAAAATAAAGGTTGGAGTGGGATAGAGGGATTTTTAGAGGGATTGTTGGATTGGGTGATATGAAACTTGTCCTGAAGCCTGGAAGAATAGAGAGTGATGCTGGGATTCGATGTGGCTCAGCACTTGGAGCTGAGGGGAGGCTTTCCAAGCAAAGCTGCAGCAAGGCGGTCTGGAATTCGGGAGCGATCCAGGGAAGGTCTCAGCATCAGGGGTTTTTATAGGGAGAAATGTAACTGCAGGCTATTCCGTACTTGGGGAAAACAATGAGTTTCGGGCGCAAGACAAAGCTTTGGAAAGGTCAAAATTTAGCATGATTGAGTTAGGTCCAAATTTACAAAGAGGTAGACAGTATGCAAATGCTCAGTGCTTGGCAGTTGAGTATTCAGCTTGCCAAGTTGCCTGCTCGGGGCAAGGAGTCCTTTGTAAACAGCGTGCATACATAATAAGAGGTCTCCTAAAGCAATGATCTGGCTATTTCTGGCCTGCCTGTATTGTTTTGGGATATTGCAGCGTTTGATGGCCAAGCCTAGTTCTGTGCTTGTCCAGGGGCCTCACAAACACATGGAGAGGGGTGGTGGAAGAGAGCCAAATTATTGATATCAAAATGATATCTTTATGCTATCTCCAAGGAGGCCTAACCTGCAGTAACAAGATACTACTTCCCAACTCCCCCTCCCCTTGCACACACACTATTATGTCATGCTGCCAAACTGAAGGCACTGAATCATAGAATCAAAGAGTTGGAAAAGACCATTTGGGCCACTGAGTCCAATCCCCTGATATGCAAGAATATGCAGTCAAAACACTTCTGACAAAACACTCTAGCTTCTGTTCAAAAATCTCCAAAGAAGGAGACTCCACCACATTCTGAGGCAGCAGATTCCATTGTCAAACAGCTGTTAACATCAAGAAGTTCTCCCTAATGTTTAGGTGGATTCCTTTTTATTGTAACTTGAAGCCATTGCTTCAAGTCTTAGGCCCATTCTG
This sequence comes from Ctenosaura bakeri, assembly GCA_948474755.1. Lineage (NCBI taxonomy): Eukaryota > Metazoa > Chordata > Lepidosauria > Squamata > Iguanidae > Ctenosaura > Ctenosaura bakeri. The sequence continues at coordinate 1,035,009 of CAOLHI010001553.1, read as the reverse complement.
CAGGATGTTGTTGCCTGAACTGGGGATGGGAAAAGGACAGGACTCAGACAATGGTTCTGCATGATGTTGTCCAGGTCCCATCATTCTCCTATCCCCAGGCAGCACAATCACACTGCAAATCATTGACAGGTTCTTCCAGTCAATGACTGGTGATCATGCTGCCCAGCTGCACTTACCTGAGCTGCTGAGGGTCAGGAAGGAGAATGGATGTGCTTCCTACCCAAGCACAACCTGAGACAGTACCTGGCTCCACTGTGGAAGCAAGAGGAGTGGCCATTTCACCTCCTTCCTTCCCACAGGCATCCAGTGCAGATGGGGAGTGCTCCCGTTGTGACCCCTTCACAGGAGAAGCTCTACTGATGTCCTGTGGGGCAAAAAGGGCCTTAGTCTCTGGAGCAGTAAAAAACAAACTTGCTCTTTCTTCCATGTAACATCCTTTTGACAATTTAAATATGGCTATCATGTCAATTCTTAACCTTCTTTTCTCCAGGCTAGACATATTCAGCTCCCTAAGTCACTCCTCACAGGATATTGTTTCCAGGACTTTTACCATTTTGGTTGTGTTCCTGTAGTGTTATCATACCATAATGTGCACTCCATGATATGGTATAAGTTGCAATAGGCATTATTTAATCGGCATAGAAAATATGAATCATACACATTTATGGCTGAAAAGCCATGCTGGCAAGAAGAACTGCTTTCACACGTGTGAAAGTAGGTCAGATGGGTCCTCGGGGCATGGTTAGGTTGTATTAGTCAGGAAACTCCAGTGCTGATGAGCTTGCAATAATCCCCTCAACAACTCAACCTTCAAACACAATAGCACACAAAACTGTCTCATTAGAGCCACTGATGGTCATCAACCTGTTCCCTCTCCTTTGTTTCTTTACCTGCCCAGACATTAAGAAGCTATCACAATTCCCATCAATGCTTTGTCACCTAATGCTAAAACCACTGGCTCATTCTGGACCCCACTATTAGCTTTGCTAAAATGCCATTAACACCTTCCCCTTCAGGACTGAAAAGTGATATTTAAATTCTGGCTCTGAGCCAGACATTTTGTTGTACACTGGACATAGGTTGTCACTCTGTCGCTCAGATTTCTGTTTTTGTGCAACCCTCAGACTCTAGTCTGAACCACACCACTTTGTCTCTTCTCTTCAGGATAGGTAAATAGTGGAACTTCATCCCACTCCATCCTTCCTTTCCTTCAGTTAGCCTTGCATGATTTTGAGACTGCTTGAATCTTGTATGTGTTTGTGATTTCTCCTCAATAAAGCATTCTTTGAACCTCCTGTATTAGTACCAGTATACAAAGTGGAAAGGTCCTGTAATGTTACCCCTTCTCACAGGCCTCCCTTTTTGAATTATAATTCTACACCTTTCCATGGAGGCACTGGCAATGGGGATGGGTCACTGAGTCATCCACCTTTTGTGGTAACACTAGACACAATCCAGCTTGTCAATATCTTTCTTCAGTGTCTAGTATTGGACACAGTATTCCAGGTGAGGTATGGCCAAAGTAGAATAAAGTGATACTGTTACTTCCCTAAACCTAGACTTTATGCCCCTATCTGCAGCCTAGAATTTCTTCCTTTTTTTTAACTGCCATATCACACTGCTGACTCATCTTCAGTTTGGAGTCTACTCAGATTCCTAGATCCCTTTTACATGTCCTTTGATCAAGCCAGATGTCACCAATCCTATGTCTGAACATTTCATTTTTTTATGTTCAAGTGTAGTACCATACATGTACCCAGGTACAATACCTTACACATAGTTTGTTATATGTAAAATACTAATGTAATACTATTAACAATACAACAAAAACTATTCAGGCTATTTTGAATTCTGTTCCTGTCCTCTGAGGTGTTAGCCATCCTCCAAATTTGATGTCATCTGAAGATTTGATGAAAATACCCTCTATTACCATTAATCATTGATAAAGATGCTGAATAACACTGAGTCCAAGACAGAATCCTGTGGCATCCTACTACTCACTTCTCTCCAGGAGCCATTAGTGAGCACCCTTTGGATTCAGTCACTCTAAGAATTACAAATCCACCTAACAATCTAGCCCACATTTTACTAGTTTGTTTTCAAGAATATTCTGGGGGACCTTATCAAAGGCCTTATTGAAATCAAAATATGCTATATCCACAGCATACCTTTCATCCATCAAGCTTGTAACTCTGGCCATTTCCACACCCTACCTTCTCCCATCGTGCTCTGGTGGTGATCCTGGCAGCAGCTCTGCCAGGAAGAAAGTGCGATGGGAGAGCTCCCCTCTGCAAGGGATTGGGTCCCTGCCAAAGGAAACACAATGGACATGCCTGCTCCTTCTGCAGCACAGTTGGGCCATTTCCCAGGCTACACTGGAGGAGGAAGTATCTCCATTTCACTTTCAGGGCTTCCGCAGGCCAAGTAAGTTCAGGATGGTGGTGCAATTGCATGTCATTGATAGCGAAAACCATCAATTATTTTATCTGTGATCATGCCACCTGGTGATGGGAGAAGGACAGGACTGTGATGACATCATGCAAAAGCATTGAAGGAGTCCTGCTCCTCTGCCATTCCCATGCTAGGACAACAGCATGCTGTGGAAAGGGCATCTGTAAAAAAAAAAAAAAAAAAGTAAGAATAGTCTGGCATGACATGCTTTTGAGAAACTCATGTTGACTTTTAGTGATCATGGCATTCCTTTCTAAGTACATACAGACTGCCTGTTTTATGATCTGCTCTAGGATCTTTTCTGGTATTGATATCAGGCTAACTGGGTGGTAATTGTTTGGGTCCTCCCTCACCCTTTTTTTCTTTTTTTTTTTTTTGAAGATGGAGACAACATTTGACCTGCTCCAGTCTGTTGGACTTTTCCTGTTTTCCAGGTATTCTCAAATATTATTGCCAGTGGTTCTGAGGTTACTTCTGCCAGTTCTTTTAATACCCTTGGTGTAGTTCATTTAGTCCTGAAGATTTGAATTCATTTAGAGTAGCCAAGTATTCCTATATTACCACTTTACGTACACTGTGCTGCATTTACCACATCATCTGTTCCATTTTGAAGTCCTGCCTTTTCTATGTTAGCATTTTGTCATCTTCTCCAAGTAATGGCTTTACTATTCCCCTGCTCCACGTTTTGCTACAGACATAACCAAAAAGCCCTTTTTATTGTTTCTAACCTCCATGACTTAGCTTTTCTGACTTTCTCGCTCCAAATGCTACCTGTACATTTGAATTCTTCTTTGGTGATTTCCCCTCTTTTCCATTTCTTGTACACGGCCCCATTTAAATCTTAGCTCCATTGGAAGTTCTTTATACCTCCAATCCAGATTCTTTAGACACCTCCTATTTTTATCTCTTCATTGAACTTAATTGAAATTGTGCATTCAATATGACATTTTAAAGAAACTCCTTTCTCTTTTAATGTTCCTGACCATGGGATTACATCCAGTTATTTCCCTAAATTTACTGAAATCAACTTTCTTAAAATTTAGAATACATGTCCAATTATGCTTGGCTTCCTCTTTTCACTGTATTATAAACTCTAGGAGAACATGGTCACTCCCATTAAAAGATTCCACCACTTCCACTCCATTAACTAGGTCATCATTGTTGATAAAGATCAGATCTAAAATAGCTAAAATAGATCAGATCTAAAATAGCCCTTTATTGCTCGTTCCACCTTCTGGACAATGAAATTGCCTGCAAGGCAAGTGAGGAATTTGTTGGACCTGATACTCTTAGCAGAATTTGACTTCAAATAAATATCGGAATAGTTGAAATCTCCCGTTACTACTACAACCCTATTTTATAAATGTTTTGTCATCTATTCCAGGAAGGCATTATCCAAGTCCTCACTCTGGCTTGTGAGTCTGTAGTAGGCTCCCACAATGATACCACTGTTCTTTCTCACCCCATTAATTTTTACCTGGATGTTCTCAACCTTGTTTGAAAGATTTAAGTCAGAGATCTCTTCAAATGTGTAAATGTACATACAGTGCTACTCCTCCTCTTCCCCATTTGGTCTATTTCTCTAAAGTAGGTTATATCACTCTACAACTACATTCCAATCATATGACTCATCTCACCAGGTGTCAGTGATGTCTATTATATATTTGCTTTACTGTGTTAAGAATTCAAGCTCATCCTGCTTCCTTCTCATGCCCTGTGCAGAGACATTTAAGACAATGGGTCATTTCTCCTAGCTGCTTATTTTTTTGTCTTCCACTGTTGGGTTCTGCGACTGGTTGTAAAGTTCTCCCTACAACATTTTGGCTATTATCTCCAGCACTTTATGAACTCCTGATGTCAAGAATACTGTCTCCTTCCCACACATATCTTAGGCCCTTTCCACAGCTTATCTTCTTGTGGAGGCATCCAGTGGTGATCCTGGCAGAAGGCTCCCCTCTGCACAGGACTGGCTCCCTGTGGAAGGGAGTGTGATGGACACCCTTCTTCCTTCCACAGTATAGCTGAGTACTTTCTCAGGCTACACTGGGGCAGGAAGCACCACCATCACCCTTCCTGCCCTTCCACAGGACAGGCAAGTGTGGGATGGTGGCCTAATTGGGGGAAATTGAAGGGGAAAACCTATCGATGGTTTCATAGAACCAGAGAGTTGGAAGAGACCACAGGGGCCATCCAGTTCAACTCCCTGCTGGCAGGAACCCACATCAAAGCACTCCCAACAGATGACCATCCAGTCTCTGTTTAAAAACCTCCAAAGGAGACTCTACCACACTCTGATGCAGCATATTCCACTGTCAGACAGCTCTGACTGTCAGGAAGTTCTTCCTGAGGTTCTGGTGGAATCTCCTTTCCTGCAGCTTGAATCCATTGCTCCTTGTCCTAGTCTCTGGAGCAATGGAAAACAAGCCTGCTCCCTTCTCGACATGACATCCCTTCAAATATTTAAACATGGTTATCATGACCCTCCTTAACCTTCTCTTCTGCAGACTAAACATACCCAGCTCCCTAAGCCGCTCCTTATAGGGCATGGCTTCCAGATCATTTAACCCATGATCACACCATCTGGAGACAGGAGAGGAACAGAACTGCAATGACATCACGCAGAAGCTTTGTTGAGGTCCTGTCCTTCTCCTGTCCCCATGGTGGGATGGGGGGATGCTGCAGAAAGTGTCTTAGGCCCTTTTTGCACCTTACCTTCATCGTGGCAGTGGGAAGTGGCGCTCACATGAGCAGCCGTTTGCGCGAGCCACTCACGGCAGTCCTTCTGTCTCCCGCATCGGCTTGCCGGTTGTGTGACCGTCACACTAGCGCCCAGCCCCTTCCTTTCTCAGTGCAGTCTGGGAGCTGTAGGCTGCACTGGGGGAAGGAAGCACGACCACACTGGCTCGTCAATGCACCGCACACAGGTAAATGTGCGAGGGTGCCGTGAGCATTGTGAGACTGCGCAATATTTTCGGCTTAGAGCCGAAAATAAGAAAATGCATGCGCGCCCTGCTTTAGCCTCCTGAGCATCGCGTGAGTGGGAGTGTGTCGTACGGACTGACGCTCCCATTCATGTGACGCTCAAGAGGCGCTCACGCAAAAAATTATGCATGCAAAAAGGGCCTTAGTTTAATGCCCTCCCTGATCAGGTTTGTGACACTCCTAGCAAAAATGTTCCTGCTATTTGCTGTGAGGTGCAATGATGTATGATATAGTGATTTGATTTTTGGATAGCCATGTTTTCAAAGAAGTAGCCATATTAGTCTCTTGAAGAATAAAAATGAAGAAGAGAGGAAGAGAATGGGAGAAGGAATGGGAGAGGAAAATGAATGTAGCAGCACCTAAGTAATATTTTTGTTGTTTATTTTAGTGTGAGCTTCCATGGATACCAATCCACTTCTTCAGATGCACGGACTTGGGTGGACCTGACATTGTCTCAGTCTTAAAGGAAGGCAGTAACAAATGCCTTCTGAATAAATCTTGCCAGGAAAATCCCATGGTGGCTTTGCCTAAAGATCACCATAAATCAGAAATGTCTCAAAGACCCTCGTCAGTGAAACAAAAATATGTACTTACAAAGGATGAGACGGTTGGGGAAGGTAGGCTATTGTGTGTTACACAGCACTAGTGATGGTTAGGGCTGGGCTTCCAACATTTTTAAGGCAGTTTTCTTCCCATTTTCAACTTTTGTGGAATCCACCATCTCTCATCACTGCTGTCATTTGATGATCAATTTAGGTCCTGGTAAGTATTAAATGGCAGAATTCTCCTCTTTAGAAATGTTTGAAAAGGAAGGATTTCCCCCCCACTTATCTTAAACTAATGTAGGAAGAGGATGATGGAATGACTGGATCAAGTTTAGCAAACACTTGTTTATGTTAGGCATGTTGTGTGGAAACAGATAGGTTCATCCAAGTCACTTTTAAAGTGTTATAAAAACCTCCAGAGTTGTAATTTGGGTCCTCAGGTGTAGTGCGGCTTTTAGAGGGGATTATATCTGATCTCCACCCCCTTTTGAATCATGGGGTTTAGAAAAGAGTAGGAGATAAAGAGCACCCACCCTGGAGTAGAAAGGTATGTGGTAGCAAGTAATAAACATGCCTTGGAGAAGGATTAGTACTGATTGCTAAAGAATTAGTTTAGATGGAACACTTGCTTTGAGTAGTACTACATTTCTATCAAACCCTCTGCATATGCTGAATTTGGCGTCAAACCCCAATCCTGGGATTTGCAGTTTAGGGAGGCACATTTAGAAATCCAAGCCAGAAAGATCTTTGGCTTCAGTAAACTACAAACTCCAGAATTCCACAGGATGTTGGAAGTGGAATAATAGCACTGTAACAGTGTAGTGCAGAAATGGCCTTACTTTCATGTATACAAGCATACAATGAGAGCCAGCAGGGTGTAGTGGTTTGAGCATTGGCTTATGACCTTGGAGACCAGAGTTTCATTCCCTATTTGTCCATGGAAACCCAGTGGGTGACCTTGGGTGCATCACACAATCTCAGCCCCAAGAAACCCTGTGATAGAGTTGTCTTAGGGTTGCCATAAGTCAGAAATGACTTGAAGGCACACAACAACAACAACAACAACAAGCAAATTATATTTTCTTTTCAATAGCATATTCATGTGCTTGAAATTTGTCTGACAAGTAACACATAGGGCCCTTCTGCACTACAGTGTTATAATGCTATTATTCTATTTTCAACATCCTGTGAAATTCTAGGGTTTGTAGTTTACAGAGGCCAAAGAGTTCTCTGGCTGAGAATTCTAAAGGCCCCTTTCTAAACTGCAAACCCCGGGATTCCATACAATGTTGAAAGTGGAATAATAGTACTATAACACTGTAGTGAGGGAAGGCCACAGTCACTGGCATGGAAATGTTTGGTCCGGTAAATGATATTCAGTTTATAAATTATAGATCTACTGAGACCCAATTCAGATTAATTAGTTTCACATCCAATATCAAGAATCTGAAAGCTTAATCTGTCTTGAGCCCATTAGCCATAATGGTGGTCAAATTAATTCATTAAAATTCTTTACTGCTATTATAGATTATTGGTTCAGGAAGCATTAACCTGGTGGGCACTGTCTCACATTATACACTGAGGTTAATCATATGATAGAAAGTTACTCCAAAGAAAACCATGGTCAGTTTGCTTCATTATGGGCATCTCTTTTTGTTTTTGCTAGAGTTAGATGCAGAGTTATTATGCACCATTCTTATATTGCATTATACATCTGTGGCAGTTATGTATCATAAATATGCCAAGATGACATTGGATTGATAATTACAATGTTCAGTGTTGTATTGTAAAATGCAAAATGATGTATTGGATTTCGCTGAGAATAAAGGAGTTCTGGTGCAATGTTACACCCTGGGGATTAACACAAAAATTTGAAATGAAATATTGGAAAGCTCAAAGAGCCAGTTTTTTTTTTTAAATGCTGAAGGAAAGTTATGCATCTGATTGGATACTATGATATCCCAAAGCTGAGTTTCTTCTATTTGACTGAACATACTGTATTTTATATATTCATTATAGCTTGTGACTGAGACAATTATTACTATGTGCTATGATATTTTTATTACCGTTTATTGCACTATATGTCTATTATGTTAAATCCCTTCCCAGTATCAGAACCAGAACAAGAACTAGGCTAGGTCCCCTCAGGGGAAGATTTTGTTGGTACCCTTACCATGCTTGAAAGGGAGGGAATGGAGGTGGAAGAAAAGAAAAGAAGAAAAAGAAGAAAAGGAAGAAGAAGAGGAAGAGGAAAGAAAGAAAAGAAGACAAAAATGTTACATGCTCTGGATCAAGATTTTCTACAATCCAGGTTGATACCTCAGGATAAACCTTCTTAGTTGATAGCTATCCACTATTAATTCAGTGTTTCACCTCCCTCTAAATGTTGTCAGACTAATCTCTAGCTCTTGTAGAGAACTTGCACTTTAATTAAGCTCCCTAACCTTGATTTCAAAACCACAGTGTCAGTCATGCGTCAGTGGTGGCAAAAATGGAACAATGACACATATTATCATTAGTGTAGTCCTTTGTGATAGATAGGTTAGGTTGGGAAACAAATATAGGCCCAATATTATCCAAAGGATTTCATGGTAGGTAGAACTTGTCCTTCTCCCATCCCAAGTACAATACTATATGCTCCAGGCATGGAAAGAAGAGACATTTTTTCAGTAGATTGATTGATAAAATTCTATTAAAATTCACAAATGCCTTCATCCTCCAGATTGAACACATCTTATTTTTTAAAAAACAAAACAAAAACAAAAACAGAATATGGAATATGTTAGATTTGTCCATCTAGGGCTTGTATTGCTTTACTCTTAAAAGTTTTTGTTCTAATCCCTGCATGTTTACTCATGTATGTGGTGCTGAAGGAGGATCGCCACCTCCAGAAACCCTTTAACTGGAGATGACAGAGGATGAAACAGTGGTTTTGTATACATTAGGAATGCAATTATTTTCTAATTTCATTCTTGAAGAAGCATCATGTAAGTTGGGTATTTTTTTTCCCTGTTGCTATAAAATCTTTGAAAAATGTGTATTTTTTTTTTCCCTGAGGGAGGATTATTCACAGTTTGAGTCTTAATTCTTACAAAATTTGCACTTTTTCTACATTGTTTTCCTGGCAACAAGCAGCGTCTTCTGAACAGGAAAGAACACTTCTGTGTAAAAATATTTTCTGCACAGAAAATGTTTTCTAAGCAAGTAAAAAGAATGACAACTCAGGAAGTCATGGGCAAATTTTCAATAGAAGTTCCAAGCTGTAAATATTTTTATCTGCCCAGGATTCTTCTCACTACAGTTTCCAGTTCCCTGGCACTTGAGAAACATGTTTTTAAACATTTTAAGATAGGGTGTTTATATATATATATATATATATATATATATATATATATGAGAAACATGTTTTTAAACATTTTAAGATAGGGTGTTTATATATATATATATATATATATATATATATATATATAAACACCCTATCTTAAAATGTTTAAAAACATGTTTCTCATATATATATATACATACATACATACATACACACACACACACACACACACACATATATTCATTCATTCGTTCATTCATTCCTAGTACATGTACAATGAGATCTATGGTCTCTCACTCTGCAGGGGCAATGACTAAACAGAAAAGAGTCTAAGCTGGCTGAGACATGTTTAGATGTCACCCACTTAATGTTTTGGAGGGGACACACCCACTGCATCTTTGGAGATAGCATGAAATTGCCAAAACCATATGCTGTGGGATGGTCAAGCTGCCTTCATTTCTTTTCATAAACTTCAATAAGTATAATAGCCTTCAGCTCTCCTATTTAGACGTAAAAGTCAATAAATATGACTACAGCTAATGTAGTAATTCTGTACAGCACAAATCTATAATGTAGCCACTGACTCATTCTGGGGGGGTGGAAATAAGTGGCACACTGAAAGTATATGGAGACATGTCCATAACTTTAATTATAGCCTTGATTTAAAGAAGTTAATAGAGTTGGCAATAGACTTCAGTTCTAATAAGTTTGAAGCATGGGCCTATAACTTTTCCTAAGGCCAATACTGGCTGTTCGTTAGACAGTACAAGAATAAAAATGATTACTGCACCATCTATGAGCTCCCATGACATAAATTGTAACAGGCAAAACAGAATCTGTGACCTGAATCTCAAAAATGCCTTCAGTTGACACAGAGTGAAAGAGCAGGGTACACAAGACATAGAGCAAGAGAACAAACTAGGCGTCTCTTTTCAGTTACTCCCCCCCTATAAAGTTACATCACTGACACAAGATGTGTCACTCTAATCATTAATCAATGAAAGCAGAGTATACTAAACATCAGGCCCTGAGCTGATCAAAGACTCAAGTGCTTTCCGCAACTTACCTTTTCTCGGTGCTGGGGTGTGGGGATCACATGAGCAGCCTCTTGTGAGAGGCTCTCGCATCCCCACTGCTTCAGCTCTGCAGCTGCTGCCTGCTGGTGAGCAGGCAGTGTGAGGGTTCCTCCTCTTTCTTCTGCAGCACAGCCTGGGATTTTCTCAGGCTGTGCTGGGGCAGGAAGCACAAGTGCGGTGGCTCCAGAGGCTCCACATGCACAGTAAGTGCACATGGGGACCTGGAGTGATGTGTGATTGCACACCATTTTTGACTAGAAGCCAAAAATGAAATAGTGCATGATTGACGCCTGCTGGCCCCAGCAGCTTCGCACAATTGTGAGGATGTCTTGTGGATGGCTCCTGACAATTACGCAACACTCCAGAGGCCCTTTCGCATGGTGAATGCCATGTGAAAAGGGCCTCAGATGCCCATTGAAAGGACTTAATGTCTAATGTATGTTCCAGGGAAACAAAAGACCCTCAGAAGCATTTACTCTATTTACAGAAGAGAAATTGTGCATTGGCTCCAGTAGGGTGAACACAACCAGATGCCCAGGAGAAGATTTGGGATCCACTCTACAGTCACTTAGAATGTGATGGTTATACCAGACAACTGATTTGGAGTGTCATGAAAAGATAAAAATTATTAGGTGTTCAATATATTATTGGTGTGTTTTTACTGGGAGACAAAGGGGGGGCCTCAGTCCAAAGTATACCTGACCAGAAGAAGGGGAAAAAATCTTCCTTCTTTATCTGCTTATACCTTCTGATATAAAACAATTAGGATCTAAAAGCTTTCATATAAAGCCATGGTTTCAAATGGCATCATTAGTATCAATCAGGCCTCCAAGAGGAAGAAATTCCACATCTGGGGTACCACAATTAAGAAGACCCTCTCCCATGTCTTCACAAAGCACATTGTTCCCATTAGAAGTTGACAATGGGGAGGGAGTTCCTCTAGCAGAATCCTCTCCTCACAGATGTGTATAGAAAGAGGTGCCCCTTCAAGTGTCAAAATCTAAACTAGTTTATGTCTTTGAAATATGAGAACATTCAGTCTGAGTACATGCACCCTTGATTCCATTTGTGCTCCTAGCAGAGTCTTTCCCATCTTCTTCCATGTTGATTTTTATCATGAAAAGAATTCTAAAAAGTCTGTATAATTTATTATTGGGGAAAAATATTCTAGAAGTTCTTATGATGTGTCTAAGGACTACCCCTCTTGTAACCAGCCATACACATTTGGGGTAACTCAGTCTCTGTCTCCTCCTTTTCTAAAAAATTCTACTCTCCTGGAGTGGCTAATGTGGTTCTTGTGCATGGATTGTGCTGTACACATTGAAAATGCAAATACAGTGCACCCACAATATATATGCGGTATGAGCTCCAAAACAAAACAAAAGTTTAACTAGTGCGTTAGACAGGAAAAAATGTTTAGAAGGTTTAATGTACAAATTAATGTACAATTAAATAGTAGAACCAACACAATTGTAACTCTGGCCCTTTCCGTACGAGGCGAGGGAATCGCTCCATGCTATTACCTACCACTTCTTCTGGGGTCTGAAGCAACGTAGACTGTCCCTGAAGCCCTTCCACAGGGCTCCTCTTTGGTCCAAGGCAAATCGGAGCAGTGTGAGGTCTGTAGATTTGCACTACTCTGGCTTCCAAAATGGCAGCTTCCAGCTTCCAAAATGGCAGCTTCCGGCTTCCAAAATGGCGGCTTCCGGCTTCCAAAATGATGGTTTCCAGTTGGGTGTGGGTCCTGACCAACCACTGAAGCTCACCACACCTAAGGCCCACCCTCTGCAGATCACAGGCTTGCATTGGTGAGAGCCTACAAATCTGCACAAGGGAGCAGGAACACAATGGTGTGTTCCAGGAAAATAAAGACCTGTTTTTTGCAGTCTTTAGAAAACATGCTGGAAGACCATTTGGGGTCGTTTTGGAGAGGGCTGAAGTGTGGATCTCCAGTAAGTAGTCCACTCCTAGTCTGCTCCAAGGTGCAGACGACCTCTGAGAGAGGACACACTGCCCCATTCTAATTGCCTGGTGCGGAAAGGGCCTCTGTTAAAAAGTATTGTACGGATGCAGAATGCAACAAATGTACTAATATGAAAATGCAGTCAGCCCTCCACTTTTGTAGGTTTGACTTACTTGGATTTGATTATTTGGGAGTTTCTTCAACCCCTGCCTTCCATGGTGGGGGGAATCTTCCCTCTCAGCAGCTCCAATCAGACCACACAGCCCTTTATAAAGCTACATTTGGTCCTCCTCCTCCAGCTCCTCCTCCACCACCAGCCATTGCAAGAAAGCTTGCAGCTTGATTTCTCAGCACCACAAACCATCTCCTGCTATCCCCCTCAGACACAAGGAAAGAGATGGGCCACAGAGAGGAAGTGTAGGGCCACTATGCTGGCCCCACCATCCATCTCCTTCCTCTGATCTGGTTTGGACCTTGGGTGCCCATTTTCTCCATTATTCCTCATCCTCTCCACCCCCACATTTTGATATTTGCATTTTTTCCCCACTTTTGCAGAAGTCCTGTGCACTTAACACTAGTGAATGTGGAAGACCAACTGTATTTAAATACCATCAGAAAAATATTTCAAACATGAAGTCTGGATTCAGATTCAAATGATGGTTAGAATGGACGCACTGAAATCAGCGAGACCACTTAGTCACAGCTTACTTAAGTTCCCTGGATTTAAGTGGGCCTGTTGTAGACATAATCAGATCTAGATCAAATGTTTTCCTTTTTCACTTCTGCTGCTGATGGTGGTGGTGGTGATGACCATGACAGTGATAATGATAATGATATTGTATCATATATCTAACAATGACTTTGTATGATGTATTATGACATGGTGCAAAAGCTAACAGTTTATGAATATCCCATCCCTTGAACTAGGATGCTATATTTCCTTCTCTATCTAATTTCTGTAATATTCTTAATGATCTCTCAGTTTCAAGCAAATGGAACAAATACCTTTTATTTCAAAACAAAACATTTCAAAATGGATCCCTTTGCCCAGTGTGAACAGAAAGACCATATCAAAATTTAATACTGCAATTCTATGCACACCTAAATGGGACTTAAATTCTGTAGACAAGAACAGAATTGTGCTGTAAAGTATTCATTTCTAAAATCACTTTACAAGTGATATAGTTTTCTATGACACAATCTTAGAAGCTGCCTTTGTTCTTTGATATGTACAATTACAGCCTTCATCCATACAAAACACATGTAGTTTTATTTCTCTAGATAAAGTCTCATTATTTTTTTTTTTAAACATTCAGTGAAGGGAATTTGTGCAAGAAAAAAAAATCTTAAGAGCTTTATAAGAAAAAAAAAAGTATACTATTTCTCATTTTTATTTATAATCCTTGTCCCTAGGAAGATAGATAAAAAGTTTTTTAAAATCCATCAAAGTTTGCTTCATACTCTTTAACCTTTTAAGTGTGATGTGTTTTGATAGGCCAATCATTTTCCTTTCACAGGTTTAAAGCATTTGTAAAAGTGAAAGAATATGAGTGGCCACCCAGTAAAATAACAACTATGCAAAAGGTCATTACAGCTTTATAGAACAGGATTCATAGTCTTGATTTCAACAATGACAAATAGAAAGAAATTAAATTTTGTGTTGATTACACACACACACAAAACACACAGCCCATAAATACACTTTTTGGCTAATTTCTAGGGGAGGTTAACATTTTTATCTGGCAAGGACAGTTATTGCATAAAAAATACATTCTCTTATTTTTAATTTATCCATCCAAATGGAGACCATAAGCAGAATAGGGGGGAAAAATCCAAAAAGTTTAAGTCAGCAACCACATCACTCTTCAACCGTTGCTCTGGCCACCCTTGGCATATCAGAGCCCACAGAAATAAATCTCAAACCCTATGTTCCCTGCTGCTTCAGCGTGTACCCGGAGATTGGAGCCTGATTCCAAAACCTCTTGCCATAAAGAAAACCATTATGCTGTATTTGCTGGCATATAAGACTCACTTTTTTCCCCTGAAAAGTATTGTTTGAAAATGAGATGCATCTTATACACTGGTATGTCTTATACACTGGTTAATAGTATTTGCCATTATATAAATGGAGTGCATCTTATACATGGATGCATCTTATATGCTGGCAAATACAGAAAATTTTGCAGAAAATTGAGTCATACTCCCACATCTTCCTTAATTCCTTTCATAACACTAAATGTGGTGGTGAATAACCTTAACACCTGAACAATCCTAGTCAGGTGAGCACAAAAGACTCTCCCTGGTGATACCACCTTACATGCCAAATTGAGACGCTGAAATTGAATATGAACCTCCCAAAGAGTGGTTTTTTTGTTTTTTTTTTTTTACAGGCCAACATTTTTCCTAAGACACTTGCTAATTGGGAAAAGCTTGTGAGTAGGCAAGCAGGACACCCCCCACACTAAATCCAACGAAATGCTCAAGTATACGAGAGAGATAGATGGCTCCTTTGTCTTTTCCTGCACTGGGAGAATTCTCAACTCCTCATTCAGATCCTGAAAACACTGCAGTGACATAGCACAATCCTTCTTGCCTGCCCTACCTATCATAAGGAAATCATCAAAATAGTGAGTTATATAAGGATAACTCTGCCCTGACTCTAACTACCCATTCAAGAAATGTACTAAAGGTGTCAAAGGCCATACAGATGACTGAACATTCCTTGGGCATGGCCTTACCCTAGCACCAGAAGCCATCAAATTTAAAACCCCAACAGTGGTTATTGGGATGCACAGGAAGCAGCCAAATTGCCGACTGGATGTTGCATTTTGCCATACGTGCTCCTAGGCTACAAGCCTGCACAAACTTGACCGCCTGAGTAAAAGGGGTATAATGGGCAGAAGAAAACTCCTGTGGGATAGCATCATTGACCAAAGCTCCGTTAGGATATGAAAGATGGTGTATAAGCCTGAATTCCCATGGAGTTTTCTTGTGAACCAACTCCAGTGGGGAAATCCTCAAGTTGTGCATAGGACTTAATGTAAAGGGGCTCCACTACCCTAGTGGCTTTAAATTCCTTTTCTATTTTATTTGCTACAACCTCTAGGAGATCCCTTACTGGTTTGAAGTTGCCAGACTTATAAGCTACCCAAAGGCCAAGTGCAGGGATCCAAAAACCTACTGCAAACCCCTCCTGAATGAACCTAGCTGCCTTCTGATCAGGATCTGAAGCCAAAAGCAGGAATAAAGCAGCCAGCTGCACTGGAAAGTTGGCCGACAAATCCTTATTACTTGGGAACTCTTGCTCCATTGGTGGAGCAAAGGACAACAATCCCATCCTTCTTATTACTGGAATCACCAGTGTGATGTCTGGGGTGAAAACCCTGCTGGCTACTGCCAGGGCAGGGGCAAGAAAGCTTGGAATGAGGCCTGAGGTAGCTCTCTCAGTTATGCTCAAACTTGCATTGAGCTCTCTGGCAGCTGCCCTGATTTTACTCCCAGTAAACGAGTCTCCTAGCATTTTTCTTCCCTGACCAATGAAAAAGCTTACAGCCATCAGACTTACAATCAATATGTGGTCCTATCAAAACAAGCCAGATCATGTCACTAATAAGATCCCACCAAACATCCTCACTCTGGGAGAGTCGCTTTCCAAAAGCCATGTCATACTCAATGACTGCTGCTCCTCCTGCTAGGGCCTGCACCTTGAGGACATTGCTCAAGTGGCTGGAGAGGTGACAACCCCCGTCTGGATAGTCTGCCTGCATTACACCCATAAAAATTATACCTAGCTGACCAATTGCTGAATGTTCATTCAACCAATTCATTCTTCTCTTCCTTCTTATTCTTTTTTACAGGCTTAGGAATGTGCCCTTATTCCCCTTCTGGCTTAAGGAGCACAAAAACATCTGTACAGCAACCATTAAGAATGTGTTCTCTGTTCTCTTTGTCTAGGTGGATGCCATGCAGATCCTCGTTGTCATCAAAAGTCACATGTGAAATTGCCCTACCTGAATCTTCTTTCTTCTATTTATGCTTGGGACTCTTGTCTACTTGCCTTGTTTTTCCCCCAAGCCTCCTGATGTGTAGGAGTTGCTATCCTCCTGTCAGAGTTCAATTCCCTTCCCGTGCCTTCAAAGGAAGGAAGGCAATAAGACTTGCCCAAGAGGAGAAGGCAGTGTGTGTGTGTGTGGGGGGGGTGTCCAACGCAAAAAACCAAGGAGAAACATTGAGCTGAACCAAAGTCAAGGTCAAATTCAAAAGGTCCAGAATGCCAAAGGGCAGTCCAAAAGGGTCAAGAGAGCCAGAACACAAGGGTCATGGGCTTGAGTAGCAATTTGCTACAAGCAAACAGCAGGCCACACCAACTGACTTATATGCAGACTAAAAGAGGTGTTACTCATCATTGTTCTGTTTACTTAACCTTGTCCAAATGGCTTCCGTCTGAGCTGCTCATTTCAGTCTTCTCCATGATTGGAGGCTGGGGGCAAAGGTGAATCTAATTCTTCTGAATCATTGCTAGTCCCCTCTCCCATTCGCACTGGTTGCAGCAACTCAGTCTCAGCTTGTCTTTCAGATGATGGGGATGTTCCCAAGATAGTTTGGTCTATCACTGACTCTGTTTCTAGCACAATGAATTGATCATTGACCTCAGAGCTGTCATCTATCACATCTCCAGTGGTCCCTGTCCGTATGCTTTGATAACACACCTGAAGTTTCATCAGACATCACTGTCTGACTCCTTCATCTCCCATGCCTCTTGTTCCTACGCTTTTCTTCCTTTTGCTCCTTCTTTCCCTACTGGATGATATCATGAACCCTGGGGAGGGCATGGCTAGCAGAGCAGCCCTAGCAATAGAGGGTAATGTAATCTGATTGGCTTTCTTACTGAAGAACCCAGTTTAGCCAGAGGGAGGGGTTATGTGGGTGAGTCGACAGAACAGATATATACTAGAAACAGGGTCTAGTAGGAGAGTTCCTTCAGTGAAATTCAGAGAGAGAGGAGAGTCTCGAAATAAAGCTTCAGTCAGTCAAGTTCTTTTTGGTTTGACAAATTGATTTGTCCAATACACAATGAAAAGCCAGTCCAGATTTTTATTCTATTTTTTTTAGAGAGCAACCTCATATTAGAGTTTTCTTCAATTTACACTTAACAACACACTATCACAAATTACACACTCATTTGGGATAAGTCTTAAGATGCCTTGCCTTATATCCTTAAGGGTTGTGGTATCAGGGAAAGCAGAAGTGGAATTAAGAGTGGGGAGGGTGCCAGATGGTAGTAATCATACAAAAGGAGTGCTGCTTCTCCAGGGAGGGAGAAAAGAAAGCAGGCCTGGTTGGTTCTACCCCTGGCTGGCCCAGATCTCCATGTGACAGATGACTCCTAATCTTACTCAGATGAACTCTCGGTGTTGGTAGGTGTGGGTTGTTGTTGCCTGCACCCAGGTTTTCTTCCTGCCTGCAGCTGTTTCCATGTCCAGGGCCGCCCCAGTGCTTGGGACTCCAAACACTCCACCTTCTCTACCAGCTTTTCCATCATCTCAGAGAGATCCTCCAGAACTGCCTTGCTAGTTAATGCTGGCAAAGCCCTGAGAGGACACCCTGCATCTCCACAAGTGGTGTTCTTACCACAAATTCTTGCAGGACCTAACTTGGTCCAGAACTAGGCAAGATGCTGTGAGTCTGTTCATCCTTTTTTGGGAGGCATTGTTCCTGAAAAACAATAATCTACAATTGTCAGAAATCAGTGCCCAGTAGGGACAGTTGTAACCAATCCTAAGAATAAAACAGAGTAAACCTACAAAGACGAATTGAGAGACAGTCCTAACAACCTAATGAAAAGCCAGTCAGCAAGTGGTGGCCCTACCAAACATAACAAGAAAGGGATGCTAGCTGAAATGTCCAGAGAGACTCAGAAGTGGAGAAAAGAAAAAGAATGGTGTGGTGTGTGTGGGGGGGAGCTAGGCCTGACCTGCCAATGCCAACACCCACTAATGCCTACACCAGCCCCTGGAAAGAAGTAGATAAAGAGAGATGGGGTGGGCAAAGCACGCCCAATTCAAGAAAAGCTGCAAAGACCATGAAGGCTCCTAATTGAAAGAATGAGGTGCTGAGAAGGCCTGGAAATGTAGAAGACCTACTTGGGGACAGGAAAGCTGCTGCTCCAGTAGTCCCACTGGTCAATTATAAGGAGCCAAGAAGGCCACAGATGCAAAGCACCTGAGGGTGGGGATTTCAGCTTAGAACCCTGAAATGGGCTGTTAAATGAAAACAGTTCTTCTTCCTTTCTCTTCTTCCACATCATCTTCCTTCTCCCTGCCTGCCTTATGCCTTTCTGCTATCACCTCTTGCTGCTTCCTCTCGCTGCTGCTCTTGCTACCATTCCTGCAGACTCTTCTTTCTTTCTTCATCATCTTTACATGCTGTGCCTGTAACCATGTCTCAGCATTGCCACAATGAGACTGGCCAGCACCCCTCAGTGAGTGAAGCCTGCAAACTTTCACTCAGGCCATGGTCTGGCAGTCAATTAATTCCAAGCAGTTCAAACCTACTTTGAATTCATTGGCTATCACCAGCAAAGGCCTTTCCATGACTGTGCAAGCCAGAAGAGGCTACCAGCCCATTGTTTGCACCCTGACCCACAATGGTGCCACACAGTGAGTCACACAGAACAATATAGGAGGTTCAATTAACATTTTCTGGAGGCAGGAAAAGACAAAATTTCATATAAACATTTGAATAAGCTGTCAGTTCTTTGGGTACAGACTAATAATACATTTTCACTGTTTTAACTCACTATTTGTTTAGACGCTGTTTTCAACTCAGTAAATATTACAGTACTTAAGTTTGTGCAAGGATCAGTTCAGCCCACAAAGACTTACTACAGCAATAAGAAGCAACAAAAGACATAATAGAGTCAGTGCTGAACACTTTTATGCCCCATTACATTTCTTCTTAAAATCAATGTGCATATCTTTGGCCATATTGTACCTCCAAATTGGCACAACAAAATGCAAGTAGCAACAGCAGGAACAACTTCAAAACAACAGTGGAGAGCAAAAATTGTAGTGATTATTGCATGCAAGGAAGATCAGAGCAAATATAGTGAATTGAAAGGGTTAAAGATATGATTTTGTGTTTGGTAGAAAAATAGATGAAATTATAATTAACTGCAGATGTTTCTTATCTAAGGAACATAGTGCTGAAAGTGCTTAACGAAGGGGTGGCAGGTCATGGAAAACAGGCTTGTTCTTTCCTGCAACTTATCACAAGGACAAGGGAAGGAATAGATCATTTTGACATGTTGTGTCCTTGCATGCATGATGTAATGTAACCAATTTGTAATTGATTCTACTGTTAAGGGTGTATATAAGGGAGGTTTTTGACGAAGTGCAGGGTCTTCAGTGATGCTCACACTGGGGACCCTGCGCAGTTCAGCAAAACCTGCGCAGTAAGAAAATAAAATATAATACTTTCTGCTTCAAGGACTCTGAGGTTTTTTCGTTTCCCTAGACGGCCACTTCATTTCTGGGGGCTTGTCCGGGATAGAGAAGGGCTTTTTCCCGCCCACTTTGGCGGACGCCTAGGCGTCGGGGATTGTCGCCCCTTTTTGGTGAAGCCAGCCAGGGCGCCTTTGAATATTTTTGACAAAACAGGTTTGGCTCGGATCGGGGTGACATCTCCGGCGGCGGCGCTCCTGCCAAGGGACCCGAGGTTGAAGCAGAAACTTGAACCCTCCCACGGTTATTGGTGAGTAACCTCCCTGCAATCTCAGGGAGAAGAGGGGGCCTGATCACCCCCCTGTAGTCTTGCCCTAGTAACCCACCATTAGAGGCGTGGGTGAACCCGCAGGGCTCGTGGAACCCGGGAAAGGAAATGGGAGGTAGTTTGTTGGTGTGAATGGGGTGTGCAAGGAATGCTGGGTGGTGTCGCAGTTCCCACCGCATGCCGTTGAGCGTCCGGGTGCGTGGGTCGGCACGAAGAGAGTGTTATCTGTCCCCTTTTGTGTTGGCACGTGAGACCCCTTACTCACGCGCCGATTCACCCCTCCCTAGTGTGTCCTGTCCGGATTGGGAGGAAATGGGAGGGGGACCGAGTCAACAAACCCCTTTGGGGTGCATGTTAAAAAATTTCAAAAAGGGATTTAGTGGGGACTATGGAGACCCTCCAATGACACCGGGACGTTTGCGAAACTTGTGTGAAGTGGAGTGGCCCTCCTTCAAGGTTGGGTGGCCCCCAGAGGGAAGCCTGGAACCCGCCCGGGTCCAGGCAGTGTATTCAATAGTAGTGGGTGAGCCTGGCCACCCTGATCAATTCCCTTATATAGATTCATGGGACACGGTGGTCTCTGGGAACCCCCCTTGGTTGCGAAAATGTCAGGAGCAGACTTGTAAGGCTATGATAGTGCGGCAGGAGAGAGCAAGGAAGAAGCTTGGAAGGGGCCAGATTTTGCCAGACTCAGTTCCAGAAGATAATATACCTCGTCCAACTGCCCCTCCCCCATACATGGCAGTGCAGGTGGCAGCCCCACCGCTGGCGGTGGTGCAGCCCCAGCCCGCCCTACCTCCGACTCCTATTGCTGCTATACCATTGCCTGCTGGAACCACACAACCAGGCTCCTCTCAGCCAGAAGGAGGAGCCGGGGGATTGGAGGAATCTGGCTCGGAGGAGTCCGACCTAGTGGAGTCCGACCTAGTTGCCCCAGAAGAAAGAGATTCCTTTGACCTCAGGCATGGACCAAAAGAAAAAGCTCAAGAAAAGTCTAAGAGGAAACGACCTAAGCCAGAGCCTAAGCTTCCGAAGAGGATGACCGATGGTGATGAATCCAGTGAAAAGGGGGGAGATGGTTGCGCCCTTGCGTCAAGTAGAGCAGGTGTTGGTGGACCCAAATGCAGAGGGAGGTTACCGAGGATCCAGAGTTATCAGTATACTCCTTTTACTACATCGGACCTCCTCAACTGGAAAACACATTATGCTACATATACAGAGAAACCGCAGGAAATGATAGAACTTTGCTCCAGCGTTATGGCCTCACATGTTCCCAATTGGCAAGATTGTCAGCAGTTACTCCTGACTCTGTTCACCACTGAAGAACGGAGAAGGATAATCCAACAGGCAGAACGAATAGTAAGGGGCAGAGTACCCCCTGGGGAAGCAAACCCTGAACAGTGGATAAGGGGCAGAGTTCCCTTGGTAGATCCAGGATGGGATCCGAACAATCTTGGCCAGATGGCTTTGCTTACAGATTATCAAGCCCTCCTGATAGAGGCTATGAGGGCAGGGATGAAGAGGCCTGTTAATATGTCAAAAATAGCAGAAGTACTCCAGGGGCCTACGGAACCTCCAGGGACATATTTGGAAAGGTTGCTTGATGCTTATAGACAATACACCCCTGTGAACCCAGACGACCCAGGAAGCCAGCAGATGGTGAACTTGGCTTTTGTGACCCAGAGTTACCCTGACATAAGAAAGAAGCTCCAGAAGCAAGAAGGATTTGTAGGCATGAATCTGAGCCAATTACTGGAGATCGCTCAGAAAGTGTATGTAAACCGAGATCAAGAGGAAAAGCGGGAAAAGGATAAACGGATGCAGAAGAAGGCAGAGTTGTTGGCTGCGGCACTGGCGGTAAAGGGAGATGATCGGAAGGTTAGAAGAAGGAGTGGAACCCTATTGGGGCTTAATGAGTGTGCCCTCTGCCGACAGGAAGGACATTGGAAAAATGAATGCCCCAGACGAAGGGGGATAGTCAGGAGGGGGCAAGGGACAGAGAGAGGAAGAGGAAGAGGAAGAGGAAGAGGAAGAGTGGTGGACGGAAGATACGGGCAGGAGGTGGATGAAGGGTTTGAGGATTTTGCAGGACTGGTTGGAATGGAACACTACGATTAGGACAGACCAGGCCCCCTTGCTCTCGGCCCCGGGGAGCCTATGGTCACAGCACAAATAGGGGGCCGTATCAGGTGCTGTTAGTCACCCCTACCGCAGTAAAGGTAGCAGGGTTGAAGCCCTGGATACATTACACTAGGGTGAAAAAGGCATTTACTGATTGGACTGTGGTTTCATCACAAGACAACCCTCTGAAATTGAAGTTCTCCAAGCGGAAAAGGGGGAGAGAAGATTCGGACTAGACTCTGCTGTGGTCATACCAGATAACTGACCATTCTGCGCACAGTCAGATCCGCAACAGGTGAAAGAAGATCTAGGCTAGACCCTACTGCTGTCACATACCTGGGAGCTGGCAGTTCTACGTACGGTCAGACCTAGCAACTGCTGAGGAGGAAGACTGGGACTAAGCCCTGCTGTGGTCACTCCGGAGGCTGATCACTCTACGCACGGCTAGATCCCTCCCGCGGTAAGCAATTGACAACTTGTGATGACTGTTAATGAGATAGTAATATTGATAGTAGGTATAGTTTTGGGAATATTAGCTCTCATATATATGTATAGGGGATATTTTTGTGGGACAAGGAGAGTGGGATCCCCCTCCAGCTCTGAAGATGGGGTGGAGGCTGATAATCGGAATGTGGAGTGTGGTGTGCGGGATAGTCGGGGCCAATTGGTTTAAGCGACACGCCACCCATATGTTCCAACAACATGGGCATGATGTCACCTTAATATACGAACACCCACAAACTGTAGCAGATTTTGGATTCATGCCCTCTCTTATTAGTGAACCAGGGGTGATAGTGGGAGCCCTACAGTCAGCGTTGAGAGGAACCCCGAATCTGTTTGCCACAGTTGATGGAGGAATGAACAGAACACAGTTCAAGCGACTGAAGTTCTATACTTATTCTCCGGGAATGTGTTTCTGTTGCCATCATAGTGGAAATTGGAACTCTAAATGGAAGGGGTATGTAAAACACTCTGCATTCTATGATAAACTAGGAAATTATTCAGCCTGTAGTAGTAGGTTCTATTTGTATGACTCATATAATAGTTCATATCACTTTGAAGGGGGTTTAAGTAATACAAGCTTTGAAGAATTATACCCGGAGTATCCTATGTTTGTCTCTAATTATACTGGGTCGGGTAGCATTTGTTCGGGGATGATGGCTGAGATCCGCATCTGTGGTTTTATTTTGACGGATGGGCCACCAATTACCACCCAGGAGCCTATCAGTGTGTGGGAATAGGGTATATGACCATACCTGTTCAGGTTTTCATGCCAGAGAAAGAGAAGCGAGGAGTTAGAAAAAGAAGAGATCTGGTGGGACCATTAGGTAACCAGTGTGAGGACTTGGTTATTGTAGGACCCCAACTGTCTAGAACTGAAGGTAGCAGAGTAGCAGGCGGATTATTTACAGGACTCCTCACCCTGGGAGCCTACCCAGGAATTGTAGCACAGGAAAATCGTAAAAGTATATTGGGATTGACCTGTAGATTGGAAAAGACTATAAATGCAACTGGGAGGTTGGTGAGGGCTCTGCAACACGAGGTCGAGGAGTTGAATCAGTTACTCTTACAGCATCGGTTGGCTCTGGATTATTTGCTGGCCAGAAAAGGGGGGTTTTGTTCCATAGTCAAGGGAGGATGCAAAGTTACCTTCCATGACTTAAATAAGACCATAGAGGATGAGGTGCAACACTTACAAGAGGTAATACTGAACAATGATAATGGGGCAAGTAATCCCTTGGAATGGTTAACATCCTGGTTGCCAAATTTTGGGTGGTTAAGAACGTTGTTCCTTGGTTTTGTACTATTATTGGTTGGGGGAGTTTTAATTATGTTATGCCTGTCCTGTGCTATAAAGTGTGTGCGGACTTCCCTTTCAGACGCTATGGAAGGGAAAGCGGCTCGCTACGCAGTAATGGCCCACGGGTATGCATAGGAGGGACATGCTTCAAATTGCAGAGAATTTGGCATGAAGGGGGGAATGAAAGGGTTAAAGATATGATTTTGTGTTTGGTAGAAAAATAGATGAAATTATAATTAACTGCAGATGTTTCTTATCTAAGGAACATAGTGCTGAAAGTGCTTAACGAAGGGGTGGCAGGTCATGGAAAACAGGCTTGTTCTTTCCTGCAACTTATCACAAGGACAAGGGAAGGAATAGATCATTTTGACATGTTGTGTCCTTGCATGCATGATGTAATGTAACCAATTTGTAATTGATTCTACTGTTAAGGGTGTATATAAGGGAGGTTTTTGACGAAGTGCAGGGTCTTCAGTGATGCTCACACTGGGGACCCTGCGCAGTTCAGCAAAACCTGCGCAGTAAGAAAATAAAATATAATACTTTCTGCTTCAAGGACTCTGAGGTTTTTTCGTTTCCCTAGACGGCCACTTCAGAATAACTGTTAAATGAACTGTAAGACAGGAAGGCTATGGTTCAAAGTTCCTTTGGAAATGAATTCATAAGGTGGCCCAATACTTCTTAGGTTCTCCATTTGTACTGTGAAGGGATGTTGAGAACACTGGTCCGTCCTACTGTAGAAGCATGCTTTTTTTTTTAAGGGAAACAATTGTTTATTTTCTTTTAAAAGGGGGAGCTTCAAAACACTTTGTGGCAGCAATTAGCAGCATCCCAAACACAAGAACTATTAACAACAGATCAAACACTATCAGCCTCTCAGTGATGAAAGTTGTTACTTCTAGGAGTGAGTCCTTTTAAATTGGTTGACTAGCTCTTTGATTAGTGTTTCAGTTCAGACTTTGATATCTATGATCTTAATTCATTCTTCCTAAAAATAAGGCAGGTCACATGTGACCTTTTGAACTCCTATCTTGCAGCAAACTTTCATAATTTAACAAGCCACTGAAATTCAAGAGTGGAATGTTTCTAGATTCTAGGAACCTTATGAAATGCTTTCCTTTCCAGTGCTACTAGATTCTATGGTGCAAGACATTTCTGTGATGCCATAGAGTGCTATGACAGTTGCCAATGAATTTCAGTAGAAGTGACAGTGGTTTGGGTGTGCGTGTGTGTTGCTATAGCTCCCATTACAGTGCCCTGAACCCAGGAAAGCACTATCTGTCCTAAAAGACTGTTAATTCTGTTGCAGCCAGACACATGAAACAAGTAAAATAATGAATACTGTAAGCATGTGTTTCAGAAATATGAGTCTATAAGAACTATGAATTCTGACCTTGATCAGTTCCACTCCAGGAAAGGTAGCTAGTAAAGTGGAATCTCAAAATTCAAGAAAAAAAAATTGGCAGAGGAGGATTCCATTAGGATCCTTAATATAAAGCATTATTATGTGGAATTATTTCTCTAGAGAGTGAATGAATAACTTTCATGTTTGACAGGAGGAATACTTATAGATAAGGGTGCTGCAGAACTTTTCCCCAGGGATATCTGCCTTAGCATCCATTAAGAATGCCTTTCTGTTCCCCCTCTCCATTTGTAAATGACTCTCAAATAGAGAGCTCCTTTTGATGATGATCTCTTGGCTTAACAAGTCAAGGCATGAGTGAACCTTTTGCCTCTACATTGTGTCCCATTGCTCCTCTTGGCACATGGCCTATGATCAAGCCAGGAAGTATCTAATTAACTGCACTTTAGTTTCCCATCTTGTCCAAACCATTAGTACCAGCTTTGGAAAAAAGCTAGGACCCTATGTATACCTTATGCTGTAGTTTAACACTATCTTGTTATGAACCTGCTAACTATAGCTTTTCAGCTCAAAAAAATGAGACACTATGTTTGATTATGACAAACAGCACACTATATTTATTGCACAGCATGGAACTGTTTTGTTTTGTTGTTGTTGTTGAGATTAACTACAAAAATGTGTGTATGAGGGAGAGGGAGAAAGAGAGAGAGGTGTTGCCCTTAGAACAGAGTGTACAGCAACGTAAAACTTTTTTTTTTTCATACTCATACCTCAGCTAGTCTGGGAGACTATGAAGATCTCTGCACAGTACTGCCCCAATATCTACAATCTGAAATCTTTCAGGAAATTGTTCTGTACAAAATCTATTTTTTCCTGTATACATTTACCTGTTTTTTTTTTAATGCAGGATACATGTTTTCAGTAAAACTATATTGTCTTCTGCACAGGAAATGCACGCACATAGGAAACATTTTCTGTGCCAGAATAAATATTTTCTGCACTAAAATGGTGTTTGTGTTTGCACAGTAACTATCATGTATTGTAGTTATGGATTTGTAAGCTAGAATTACAGATTTGTAACTGCTCTGTATTCAATAATGTACATATTCATAAATGTGGCACTGTTGCCACAATTATAAATGTCTCTAACAACCAGCAGGTGCACTGAGTTATGGCATTTCTAGCCCCCTCTTGCAGTGAGTAAGAATATGATAAATAAAAGCAAGACTAAAGTCACAATTCCTTATTGCAGCCTCACTTTCTGGCAGGAGAGGGCTAGAAATGGCATTGTCCTGCTTCTGATTGCCAACTGGACAGACATTCATTGCTTGAAAAGGCTGCCATCTCTTAAGGTAGATTGAAGGGGTCAGACCATGAGAATTTTCTTACTTGTGCTTCCATAAATAAGTAGGTGATGTAGGATATCATTGATGTACATTTCTGTGTAGAAATAATTCCTCCAAAGACTCTACAAACT
Organism: Ctenosaura bakeri; assembly: GCA_948474755.1. Lineage (NCBI taxonomy): Eukaryota > Metazoa > Chordata > Lepidosauria > Squamata > Iguanidae > Ctenosaura > Ctenosaura bakeri. The sequence goes on along the minus strand of CAOLHI010001553.1, from coordinate 1,008,135 downwards.
ATGAAAAAAAATTACAGTTGTACTTAGCATGGATACTTGAGCACTGGGAAACCCATTGTTCTGCAGAGAAACACATAATATCCTTTCTATCCCTAAGTGATTTTCAGTAGGAACACAGCTATGTCATAGATAGATTATTCTATCTCAACCGCATATTCCATTCAGAGTAAGAGTCCCCTCCATGTACTAATGTAACTTAGCTTAACAACCATGACCTACCTACATGGTATACAAAACGTGCACCATCTAATTTGACCCTTGAATTTCTTGGCTTAATTTTGTATTTACATGAAGGAAGAAAGGGATGTGCACGTGAATCAAATTCTCATTTATATCTTTGCTTGTTGAATATGATTGGATAAAACAGCTTATATGTTATGTCTTATTACATACTGATACAGTCCTCCCTCAACATCCGTGAGTTAGATCCTTGCAAATTTGATTATTTGTGAGGCACATTTTTGCCTCCCCTTTTCCTCCTCCCATTGCCTTGCATTCCCTACTCAGGCTTGGGAGGCTTGAGTTTAAAATGGATCTTTTTCCTTTTAGGGGTAAGCAAAGTCCCCTTCCACTGCTGGAGGCATGTCCTCTCTGCCATGTGGATTCTGTGTAATGGTTGCTGATTGGCCAGGTGCTCTCTTTGTTTCTACCCCTCCTCTTTCAAGACGGTTGCCAGAAGTAACTAGAATGCCAAAACTCTGCTCTTCTCTGTCTGAGGGGAAAGCACTGGGAAGCCTTTTAGCTTGTATTTTTTACTCCCCCACCCCCACAATACCAGGGCCAGAGGTAAAGGAATGGGAGGAGGGAAGCTCCAGAGAGGAATAGAAGGGGGTTTTTGGTGGGGTGGATTACTCATGGTTTTTCTCTTTTTGCAAGGGTTCTGCACACCAAACCCTTGTGAATGTGAAGGGGTTACCATACAGCAATTTATATTAACTGTCATGCATTTTTTTCCAACCAAGTTAAAACTTTTCAGTGCAGTCCTTGATCACTTTTTTCTACACAAAACAAATTACTTCCCATTCAGAAGTTTTACACAATTCATACCACTCTTTTTCTCAGCTGTCCTGTCACTATATTCAAGATTCCTAATGTATCAAGATGTGCTGCTGGTTAACTTTTTTAGAATGCCCTCAGCTCCTGTTTTGTAGAACAGATGTTGTGCAACATCACTCTCCATTTTGGGCAACTGAAAAATCATTGGCACTGATGCTGATGGCTTGTCACTGTTGTTTATACTTGCTAATTTACAGCCTCAGACTAGTACAAGTTGCATATCCTGGGTGTCATTTAAATTTGGGTATCTTATATGATATCTTCCCAGCATGAATACAACCCAACAATGAATTTAGATGAACAACATAGGAACACAGCATATTGCCTTATACAACTGGCTCTTTTAGCTCAGTATTATAAACTCTGTCTGGCAGCATCTGTCCAGGGATGCAGAAAGTATTTTTTCCCCACAGTCCTATCTTGAAATGTTGAGGATTGGACCTAGGACATTCTTCTCCCAAGGAATGTGTTCTACTACTGTGCTATACCCTCTACTTCATATCTCTGGCATTCCCTGATAATTCTTCCAAGTACTAATCAAGTCTGATGGTACTTTGCTTTTGAAATCTGGTGAACTCAGGTGTGTTCAGGGTGCCATGATGTCATTACAAGACAACAAGTTGTTGTTGTTGTTGTTGTTGCTTTGAAAGAAAGCTTGAAGATATAGAAATAGCCAGCCTTGGGGTTAATAGTTATGAAGAAAGGGAATCATCCCAATTAAAATTGTGATACTTTGGACTTTTCCGCACTTGGTTTTTAAAATGAGATGGTGCGTCCTCCCATGAGGACGCTCACATTTGGGGGCGAACTAAGTTCGGACTACTTACTATTTGTCCAGACTTCAGCCCGCTCTGGAACACCCAAAACTGCTGGTCGCTCGTGCTATTGAAAGACCGATTAAAAGAGAACTTTCAATAGCACGGCGCACCCCAGTCCATCGCTCTGTAAAGTATAGATCTACAGGCTCACGCCAGTGCGAGTCTGCAGATCTTCCAGGAGCGAACTTCTGGCTGGCGAGCCTCTCCGGTTGGTGGAGAGCCTCCGCCAACCGGAAGCCTCCATTTTCATCACCAGAGAGTGTGTAGTGCAGGCGCACGCTGCTCCGGACCATCGTGGATCATCGGGGGGAACATGCCATTCTGGTGAGTAACGGATTGCCCCATTTCCTCCCCAAAGTGCGGAAAAGCCCTTTGTTGCTGTTATCTTTGCCTGGCAATTGTCAGCATGAGATGAGTCAAAAGTAGTGAAGCATCATTACAGATCTGCATCAGTTCGCCCAAAATTCCTAACACATCAGGATAATCAAGATGGTACTCTGCAAGACTGACAGCATCAGAAATGGTAATATGTAGAACAAGGACATTACCCTGAGCAAGGCTGAGTCCTGGAGCAAGGGATCATGTCAGCACTTGAAGGACAATTAAATTTCCCTTTAACCATATGGCAAGTTATGCATAATTTCTGTCCTAAAGAAGGATAAAATTTGATAATATCTCCTGATCTGGCTCATCTGGTACGAAGGATTTGCTTTCCAAAACATTCACAATGATTGAAGTATATAACTAAAAACAAATACACAAACTATAGATTAGATTCATGCTTGCTTGTCTGTAAAGGGAAGGATTTCTTTCCTTCATAGAAAATAGCAAGGTCCAAGAAAGGCTGGAGAAATGGGATCCTCTTCATTCTGCGCCCTTCCCTGTGTGGTTCAAGAAAGTCCCCAGACTTCTCAGAGCACAAGAGAGGGAAAGAAGATTGGCAAGAACACGCATACACATACATATATTTTCTTGTAGTAGAACATTATATGAAGAGACTTCCATTCAGGGGTTACTGGGACAAACTATATAATAGTACTGTTTAATACAAGCTACTATTAATTGGCCATTTCTGCACGGGCTTAAAGAAATGGTGCAGAGCATCCTCCGGGGAGGACATCTGCACCTGGGAGCAGACTTGGTCAAACCTACTTAGTGTAGTTCTGCACCTCAGCCTGCTCCAGAATGACCCGAAGTGGTCGTCCAGCGTGCTTTTGAAAGACTGCTTGAAACAGGTCTTTCAAAAGCACGGAGCGAGCTCTGGTGCAAACCTGCAATCTGCCGGGGGCAGGCTTTAGGCTTGCAAGCTTCAGTGGTTGGTGGAGAGCCTCGACCTACTGGAAGCTGCCATTTTCGTCCCCGGAGCAGTACAGAGTGGTGGCCATGCACTGCTCCAGACCAGCCTGGACCCAAGCGTGGAGCCAAGAAGTCCGGTAAGTACCAGCATGGGGTGATTCCCTTGCCCCGTGTGGAAATGACCTTTGTCGACATTTGCTTTAGTCTGTCTGCCTGTCTGGTGGGAAGGTAAAAGCAGAAGTTTTCTGGAGACCTGGCATTATAATTCCCCTTGAAGGGAGGGTGGCATGGAAGACACCAGGAGGCTGCAAAAACGGTGAGGTTGCTGCTTGCTGCTGCTACCTTGGACCTCTGTTTCCACACAGACTCCCTTCTCTGTACAGGACTGGGATCCTGATTCTGTGTGTGCTGCCTTCTAACAAACTCAGCTGCCTTTTTGCCTGGACTATAATAGCAGGGTTTTTTCAGGAGTGAATTCATCATCAGCAGGGTCATCACTAGTGGGACAATAACAAAGGGGAGTTGCCCTTTGAGAGAATCAGTTCAGGAGTGGGCGAGGGCTTGGCCTTTGGCCAGGCAACTAGGAGAGTTTGCTACCTGCTTTTGTATTGGACAGTCATGTGTTTTCAATGGAAAGGACATGGTGAGGGGAATCAAGGTGCAGCCATTGCAGTGGGAGGGGTCAGAGGGAGATATAGGGGTGGGAAAGACATAGAAGGGTGCTCTGTGTCCTCAAATTGGTTTTCCAGGGAGTTGGTAGCGATGAGACAGGTGAGATGAAGCTTAAAGTGATGTTGGTGGAAGACTCAGAGTGAATCTGACGAAACACAGGCTACAGCTTATTTGAAAACATACTCTGCAGCTCAATGGCTGTCTAAAACAATGCAAACTTCCAGTATATTTCAATGAGGTGATTATAAAACCATTTCTGAGAAAGGTCTCCTTGGTTCCCTCCATAACAGGTAACTATCTGCAAGTGACCAAAGTACTATTTTTTTTACAAGAAATTGGAGAATGTGGTGGCCTCCCAACTTCAGGTGTTTCTGGATGAAATGGGTTGTCTAGTTTCATTTTAATCTGTTTCCTTTCTTTTGCACTGGTTGCTTGGGTCATGAGATACACTGGGAACTGGACAGGGGAGCTGTTGATATCATAGATCATGACATCCTTCTCAGCTGCCTCTCTGGCATGAGATTTGAAGACACTAATTTATAGTGGCTTCAGTCTTCCTGAAGGGCATAGCCCAAAAACTGGTGCCAGGAAATTATTCAGAGGCTTTGTTTAAGTGAGATATGCCTGTATTCTTATCCAGAAAGATAGCATGCGCAGGATCATGGCAGGTAAAATGGAATCATAGGCCCCTTCCGCATGAGGCAAGGGAATCGCTCCGTGCTGTTACCTACTGCTTCTTCTGGGGTCCGAAGCAACATGAACTGTCCCTGAAGCCCTTCTGCAGGCCTCCTCCTCGGTCCAGGGTGAATCAGAGCAGTGTGAGGTCTGTAGATCTGCACTGCTCTGGCTTCCAAAATGGTGGCTTCCAGCTTCCAAAATGGTGACTTCTGGTTGGTTGTGGGTCCCAACCAACCACTGAAGCTTGCCACGCCTAAAGCCCACCCTCTGCAGATCGCAGACTTGCATTGGTATAAGCCTGTGAATCTGCACAAGGGAGCAGGGATGCAATGGTGCATTCCAGGAAAATAAAGACCTGTTTTTTCCGGTCCTTCAAAAACACGCTGGAGGACCACTTGGGGTTGTTTTGGAGCGGACTGAGGTGTGAATCTCTGGTAAGTAGTCCACTCCTAGTCCACTCCAAGGTGCAGATGACCTCTGTGAGAGGACACACTGCCCCGCTCTATTTGTCTGGTGCAGAAAGGGCCATAGTGAAATAGTTATGTAGTGAGTAAAGGTCCATAAACACAACAGCTAAACACTTTACTAGCACACTTTAAGGACAACATGTTTGGGCCTAATAATTTCCTGGAATAATTAGTTATATAAGCACTGAGATGCATGCAATATATACACTATCTGGGGATTGATCACTGTTCTTTTTTTCCCAAGCTGTTGTGTGATTCTGGGATTATGGTAGCAATTTAAATGAACTATCACTTGAGAAAGAGTCAGTTTTTGATTGACATATATCCTACCCCCGAAGTAATAAACAACTTTTAACACTGATTCTTAACACCAGAAGATTGACACCCAAAACCTCAAGCCCTCCAATTTGTCTATGTATACTTCAGTGTTTAATCAATAAATCAAACCACCTAATCATCAGATATCTTTACATTAATTAAAATGTTTACCTTGATTAACTGGGCACTGTGCCCTAACACATTGAAAGAAGTAACATTTAATTGCTTACTTCTACTGCTTGCAGTTTTTCAGTCTCTAGTGAATCTGTCTGAGCCAAAAATAAGTAAACAAAGCTTGAGAACACAACTATTAGTGTCATGCATATGTCATATCTCAGAGCAGGTCCAGAACCCCCAACATCTCTTCTTAAGGCCATCATCTACATATGCAGTGAAGCTCCACTTCATCTATCTATTCCCTGTTCAGTACCTCAAAGGTGCACTTTACCTGTCATGGTTCTATCCTATGGAATCCTGGTACAATCCTGAGGGATGGTCGTTTAGAATTCTCAACCAGAGGATTCCAGTGTCTCACCAAACTACCAATTCAAGTATTTCCTAGGGTACATCCAGGGCAGTTAAAGTAGAATTAGTGTCATAAATGTGGCATATGAAACAGCTCGAAGAGAATACCACTGAGCATTTCAAAGCTATTTTTAGCAAAGGCTCCAAAATACACAGAACACTTTAGCACAGTGTCACTTGAACACAGTTCCTCTGTATATAAATAAAGGAATGATAGCAAGAAGGAATACATTTTACACCCAATTTGTTCCTTCACTTTTTTTTTTCATTTAATGCTATTTTAAAAAAAAAAATCATAACTGTGGATTAATGTGGGCAAAGGGTATTTTTAATCAGTGCTTTTAATTTTTGTTCATATGAAAACTTATGCAAATTGATTTGATAAATTAATTGTTTAATTAATTGAAACTCATACAATTAATTCACTGAGATTTCTTTAGCTGAGTAAAACTCTGCTAAATATCCATTGAACAAATTTGCTCATTAACAGAGTTGCATAGTTACCACTTTTGAAAACACGTGTAGAATAAGGGAAGAATGTTCAGGCTGTGAAATATGCACATCTACCAAAATATCTCTTATCCCTTTCTATGTATCAGTACTATAACTTTTTACCTAGCTATCATCTTGTGGTATATATAATTATTGTTCCTAATTTCATGGTCTGTATAGCTACAGCTTACCCACATCATCTGAGTCATCCTTCCATACCTGCTTGTAAAAGACTAATTGCAGGGCCTATGGGGGAAACACACACACACACACACACGCACATGCACGCACACAAGCATGCTTGAATCCCATATGAGTACTCGGACTAGTAGTTTTTCTAATAAGGAAGAAATAAAACTTCAAGAACATGGCACCCACAGCATCCTGGCAACATATCAATCAGCTCCGAAATATTAGAACCAGAAGGTGATGAACCAAGTTCAGGATTTTTATACAGTTGACCTATAGCTTTGTGATTACAAACTAGCCACCCTAGAGAGCAAAGCCAACTATTCACCTTAGGAGGACTTGGCCACAGTTAAGATAAATTCTCTCTCGGTCTCTCTCTGACCCCTTCCTGACAGACAGTGGTACATAAGAGCTTTGTTTCTCCTACTCTGGGAAATCATTCCAAGCTGCCCTGTTTTTCTTTACTGCAATTCCCTTCTGTTCCTTTTAGTTTCCCAGAGGTTGATGAGGAGAAAAATTGGACTTAATTAACGAGCCTATTGCATTTTACTTTGAGTGCTTAGCTACTATTGTAATTAAGGGGCTTTGATGGTATCAGCAGCTGTCCCACTTCCTTTGATGGCCTCAGCCATTTGGCAGAGCTGCAGGATATCTGGGTGATGGGGAGAGAGTGTGAGGAATGTAAGCCATTTTAATACTGGTTTGTTCCAGCTCACCCTGAAAAGACTGTTCCCCTGCCAGTTCCCTTGAAAGAGCCATTCCAATCTGGGCCCGTAGCTCCTAGTCTAATCCAGAGAGATGGAGTGATTCCCTGGCTGAGCATCAGACTGGAAGAACAAGAACAAACTCATTGCAAAGACCTAGACCAACTTTTTGTAGTAGCGGATAGCAGATGGCCATTTACCAAATGGCAACATGGTGAAGGGCATACAAATAAGTGAAGACTGAGTCTTTCTTTTCTTTCTCCCCAAAACCCCTCCCTATGCAGCAGTTAAATGTTCAGCTTCAAGACTGTCAGACAAATTTGAGCCTTTAAATGCTAACTACACCATTGGGAGAAGTTTTCCTTCACTCCCTCTTCCAGAACATTCCTCATTGCTTCTTTTGTGGGAAATGCAGGATATAAATAAAGTGCTCCATTTTCATTTTCATCACCACCACCATCATATCATATCATATCATATCATATCATATCTCATCATCCTCATCATCCTCATCCTCATCCTCATCTGTACACCCTGAACAATGCAGACTTTTGTTGTGTAAGCCTTCTACAGAAACACTCCTGTTACAGGCTACAGGCTGAGATTGCATCACAGCATTATTGATGTGGGTCCCCACTGGTAACTGGTTACATTAGTAACATCCCTTCAAATATTTAAACAGAACAGGATAGCCATGTAGTATTTGAAGGGATGTCATGTTGAAGAGGGAGTTGGCTTGTTTTCTGCTGCCCCAGAGACTAGGACAAGAAGCAATGGATTCAAGCTGCAGGAAAGGAGATTTCATCTGAACCTCAGGAAGAACTTCCTGATGGTCAGAGCTGTCCAGCAGTGGAACATGCTGCCCCAGAGTGTGGTGGAGTCTCCTTCTTTGGAGGTTTTTAAGCAGAGGCTGGATGGCCATCTGTTGTGAATGCTTTGATGTGTGCTCCCGCATGGCAGGGAGTTGGACTGGATGGCCCTTGTGGTCTCTTCCAATTCTATGATTCTACAACTGTTCAAATAACAATTGGAACCCTTTCAGAACTATCCCAACCCAAGGATGCATATCTCAAAGTATCCTTTTTTTTTTTGGCCTTCAGAACCAGACATAATGGCAGTCCAAGACCTTCCCACACTTTTCTTCCTATGACACTGAAGTGGTCCAGATTCAAACACACCTAACAGTATGCAGAACAGGACTAGAGAAGATGTGGTTCTCCATATGTGATCAATTCCCATCAGGCCTAGACACCATGATTCAATAGTGAAGGATAGTGTCTTTTGCAGTAAAACTCAAAAGGCCACAATTTTCCCACAAGTGAGGTAAGGACTATTGTTATGTTGTCCATTCATGATGATATGTCTGAAAACACAGAACAATGAGACCAGTCATAAATCTTTCCTACTCTAACTGATCACTCTCTTGTAGAGTTTAAACTTATTTCCAGACAATAAAATTGTGATCCTATACTTCAAAGCTAATTAGTACAGTGATTGCTTGTTTGTGTGTTCTTCCTCTTTAGTAACCTTTTTTCATCTTCTCTGCACCTGGTGTTGCTTGGCCACATATATTCTGTTATTCTTATATAAAATGTTGGAGTGTATGCATACAGAGACACTCCCTCCCCCTGCATGAACTAAATGGATTAATAGTTACACTTCATATAAAGGGACAAGAACATTCATATAATTTAAGTAAAGCCAGAAAGGGACACTAATGTTATCCTTAGGTGTGTGTCATTCTTGCTGTGTGTGTGTGCGTGTGCAAAACTCCTCCACATACATATGACACAGCCAGGACTTTCACAAGTTTACATAGCTCACTGACAAAGACAAAATACAGAATTAAGTAGTGTAGCTGTTCCTAATGATTCTGTAATCCAGTTAATCCTGCTGTTCTACAGCAGGAACATGAGGACTGATGCTAGCTAATTAAATAATAATTGTAAGAATAATTTGGTTATTGATCAGGAATAATTGCACCATACTGTCAAAATGATTTAAAAGGAGAAACTTTCCAAATGCCATTTTAAAAATAGCCATTTACAGGGAACAACCCAATGTCAGGGACTGAACGCAAAAGTTGGCTCTAAAGAAGATCTGATTTTATTTATCAGCATAACATTTGATTTCCCAAACAGATGCTTCCAGCATGCTTCATTAATTCATTTATTTTTTTCCACTCTGAACACCACAAAGCCCCAGTATTAACACTAGCAGCGTATGACTTAATGGAAATAGTGATCTTGTATCTTGCATTGGCAGTCTTCCCATTTCTCAACAGTGAACGTGCAGAAAGTCAACAGATGAGGTTTCGTCTCTCCACTAACTTTCTTGTATCTGTTGATTTCCTGCCTTCTTTACAGATGACAAAAGCAAGGAAAATAAGAGATGAAGTCCCTAAGGTGTTCTACTAACAAGGAAACCATGGAAGAGGGAAATGCTTCCAACACTTGCTGCAAAGAAGACTACATGGAATCCATAGGGAATTTTATTCAACCTGAACATAAATCTCAGTTCACTAGGGGTTGTTCAGCTCACTGTAAGGGAAATGGATTTTTAAAAAGTAATAAAATTCTTAAAGTAAATGAGAAATGGATGATCTCCCCTGAACTATCTCAGACATAACCAAAATTCTTCTGAGGGAGGTAGCTCAGGACAATTTAGATAATTTTTCAAAGCCAACCTGAAGGCAAAGAAAGACACCATTCATCTCTGGATGCTTTTCCAAGCTCCTATGGGGATTTAAAAAAAATGAATTTTTTTTTATGTATTAAAACTGGGGCCTGAGGGTATTTGGGAGGGCTTGGGGCACACAAAAAATGTGTGTGTGTAGGGGGTGGGGATGAAGCTACACGCAGCCCAGAATTTCAGTGTGGTTAAAAAAAAGTCCACAGACCTTCTCCCATGATTTAAACCTTGCAGCAACCCTGTGAAGAAGGCTAAGAGTGGAAATAGTGACTTAACCAGTGTGAATACCTGGTAACTTTCATATCTGAGTATAGATTTGAACTGGGTTTTCTTATTTCCACTAGTGTCCTCCACTATTTTTCATTGTCTCTCAAGATGATGCCTTTACAGCACTGAATATGTTCAAATGGGAGGAAGGTCATGGACAGAAGCCATGGCCAGACATTGTTATTCCCATAGCCCCAGTGAAAATTGTTTGAGAGGGAACAGAGTGTAGCACAGAGATCACTGGTAACATGTCTCATCCTACCAAAGTGTTTATCATGTGTATAAAGAATTTTATATATATGTTCAGGCAAACACTTGAGTAAGACTCTTTTTTCTAAGGCAGATAGTTCTAACAATTCTTTAGCTGCAAAACTTCAAGAAGTATGAAGGAAAGGAGTGTTCCATTCAACTTCAAGGGATAGGTGAGACTAGTGTTATGTCAAAATGTGTTATCTATTTCCCCCAAAAGTTTTCTTCCCCCTTGAAATATCTTCTGTTGTGCTGCTTTCTTCCTAGGCCCTTTCCGCACTTTACCATTTTCCATTGCTGTCTTACTGCCAGGACGGGAGCGTGACCTGAACACTCCTCTCTGCACCCAGCCTACTGCCTGCAGAAGAGTAGCATGAGGGAAATGCTCCTTCCTTTCACAGTGTGGCCAGCCACTTCCTGTGCTGCACTGAGGAAGGAAGCACTTCCACCATTTCCACACAGCTGTTTGTTTCAGGATCGGGGGCCATTACTGGATTTTTTTCTGACAATGAAGTATACCACAATTGTGACAGGAAGGGATGCATCAGTAGCAGAACCACAATGATGTCATGCAAAAGCACAACTTGCAGACTAGTAGCAACACGTCCCATTAAGGGATAGCAACATCTCACAGAAATGGCCCCAGATCCCTTTATAATTTATTTGACGGTGTTTTTGAACTTACTATCACATTTACATTACAAGTGATTTTTGGTGCTGCACTTTTCCCCCACAACACATTTATTTGTCATTCTACAAGTTTCCATACTTCCTTTAAAGGAAAAAAAAAGCCTTGAGTGGTCTGGAAGAAAAGCAAACAAATACAATTCCATTATTGTGTTATGAGGTATTTCCTTGGGCCTCTAACTGTAGTGTGGAAAACTGGAGAGGCTGCCAGCTGCCAAAGAGATGATATGATGAAAGACAGGATGTTCACACACCCTCCTCAGCCACTTCAGAAGTAAGATAGCAATCCTAAACCTCAACCATACGAACTTTCATGATTTTTTTTTTGTTGTTGTTGTCTTCTTTTGAAGAAAAAAATGAACTTGAATGAGCAAGGGTGAAAATACGGGGAAGAACTTTTCAACACAGCACTGGTTGCTGTATCAATCTAGTTTTGACCCCACTAAAACAATTTACACATTCATGGATGGAGATGAGGAACTGACTTGCTAAAAGTCACATCACAACTCTGTGCAGCTGTTAGGGATAGAAAGAATATTAAAAAAAAATGGGAAAAAAGTAGTCTGATTTGGCCCCTTACCTTTATAATAGTCTGTGAAATATGCTATTTCTGCAGGTTTGAATCAACTGCACAATGGGAACTTGAGTTGTGTTTTCTGTTAATAAAATCTGATATAAATTTGAACAAATAAAAAATAGTCTCTACTGGTGATTGCACAATGAAGGTTGTCATTTGCTCTCCCAGGACAGAGAGAAACCTAGAAGCATCATGGCCCAAGATGGATAGAGTAAGTGGATATAAGACCCAGGTTCACCACATCAGAATTTTTAGATGTTGCCCAAAACAAGCTTTGGCTGGTCCACTTTTTGAATCTGGGTAGGAACTTAGCTCCTCCTTTGGCCTTGACAGAGAAGAAGGTTTTTCTTTATCTGTTTGCTTGTTTCCCTATCTTGTCCCAATTTGCCAAGCTATTATGGGATAATCAGCTTTGAGTGGCATTTTAAAAGCTTTTAATTCACTTCATTAAAGACTTTCTTTGCATTATTTATTTGCTAAATTGGCACTGAACTATACATGCTATATTTTGATCACTTTTGGTCAAGTTAGTGAGGAAAGAGTGAACTCTTAAGTAATTATTGCTGAGCACTTGCAGGCACATTTTGTGAAAGATTCTATAGTTCTCTAGTCTTGTCTATTGAGCTGTGGGACTCAGTGATGGGAATGAGAACAACCTTTGAGTCTGGCTTGTCTTTCTTTCTCCATTAGGGCTTGGTGCTTGAGGTTGGAAACGAGCTGAGGAAGGATAAGCTAGATGATTTTTTAAAAAAAATTATCTCTGGGGTCTGGCATTGCTCCCCCTGAGCTACTGACAAAGAAGTAAATGTAAAACTGTTGCAGCATATACCACACTAAGCAGGCCTGAAGCAAATCAGGGTTCAGTGCTTAAAAAGTGGTCCTTAGTTTATGCTTACATCTGTGTGTACATGTCTTTATTCTGACTAGGTGAACAAAACATGTATCTCTAATGTTGGTAGTCCCTGACCAAAAGAATAGTGGAATGACAAGAATCTTTGTCATTTGAGATTTATTCCTTGGGAAATTCACACTTAGGCCATTTCAACACTACACTATTATAGTGCTATCATTCCACTTGCAAAATTGTATGGACGCCTGAGGTTTTCAGTTTAGGGAGAAGCATTTAAAATTCTCAGTCAGAGATCTCTTTGGCCTCAGTAAACTACAAATCCCAGAATTGCACAGGATGTTGAGAGTGCAATACTAGCACTATAACAGTGTAGTGCCGAAATGGTCCTGGTTTTGTTCAGAAAGTAGCATTTTCTGTGCAGGAAACAGCATTTTCTGCAAAATAACTGTACCCAAATTTTGGGACTAACAAATCCCAAACTGCAAATAGTATTCAAAAACTTTTTTTTTCCACTGTAGGAAGAAAATTACTAACATATCTCCTTGCTTCCTTCCAGAATTAAAGTAGCAAAGAATTACATAAGCAGCTATCATTCAAGCTCTAATCCTTAGAACACTTCCAGCGGAAGGATTCCTCATTTAGCACTTAGATGACACTTTGCAGCTACTTCATCTTTTTTTGTGATTTTCAGGTTTTCTGCAGTAAGGAAGAAAAAATGGTCAATGAATTGCTAAGAAAACAAGGGAAGGTCACTAGTTTGGGACAGCATAGTCTGAAAATGCTGTAAATTTCAGGGAACAATAAATGCTCCCCTGAAACTGTTCTCACTTGAGAATAAGCCCAGTAAAGAGAATTATTTTTATAAAAATATGCATGTGATGGGACAGACTGAGCTTGACAGTTTGTTCCATTTATTTTTATCTATTGAATGATTAAGCTATGTGGTGTACATTGCTGTTCTGAGATAATCTCAGATAGATAAATACTATCGTCCTCTTATCACAGACGGGAGGTTGGGAGCAAAACAATGGTGGCTTGCCTCAATGGGTGCTATTCAAACCTGTGACTTTCTGATTTATACCTTTGACTTTTTGCAAACTCTCTATATGTTAACTATAGGGGCCTGCTGTAGCTCCCCATCTATGTTATTTGGTATTTGCATCAGGAAAGAAAGACAGTGTTTTTGTGTTTGCACCAAGGCTAGGTAAGGTGCACTGTCAGCACAAGCAGCATTTGCTAAGGTAAATCTCATTTTGTTCTTTCTCAGCAGCTAGCTTTTGTCATAGTGAGCATTAACACACAGGCACATGGAGAAAGCAGTTTCTATTCAAGATGTGTGTGAAGCATGAGAAGATTTAGTCAGCTATCATTCTGAGAAGTAAAAGGCAGAAGGATTTCATATTTATGTATTGGAAATGTGTGTTCAAGAAAGACTGTTAGGAGGACATAACTTATTCCTGCTGACAGTGCAAGCCTGAAAATTTCAATTGTACACCTAGACTTTTTTTCAGAATACACATCCACTTAGAAACAGACCTATTTGCATTTCTAAAATTCCTGACATATCTAATTCACTATTTGCCTCAGGACCTAGATTAATTAGGAAGCAAAACCAAATGCGAAAGATATGGAACTATATTTTACTAACAAAACACCAGCATTAAATATAAACTAACATTTTAATTAAATATGGACTGTTGAAAGTCAAAACCATATAATAAATGTAGAAGTCAAGTTGCTGAAAATAATCATCCCAGATGATTATTGCAATATTTCCAACAGCAGTTCATCATCACAAGTGAGAACAGCATTTGCATTCAGTAAGAACCAGCAGTGTATGGCAACAATATAATCATTGGGGAAGGGGAAAGAATAGCAAAATGGAGCTGGAAGTGTTTGAACTCTGCCTCTTCTAAATTTCCTACCAAATTCTGAACTGAGCCTAAGCCATTTTTAATATCAGTCTTGAAATTGGCTTTGGTCTCTGTTTCTGTTACTAGCAAACTATCAGTTAGTGATGCATCTGTGGGCAATCCCCCTGGGTAATTCTCTAAATAGCTTCCACAGACTGGATCTGCTGAGGTAGGAAGAAATATAAAGGGGTTCACAAGCATTCTTCCTGGGCTCTTGGTAACCAGTCAGTTGTGCCATGCTCTTGGGCACAACATGCTGGCTTGTCCTTTAATGCTGATTAGTGTCTTCTCCAATGAGTTCTGGTTGCTACTTCCAGATCCATCCAAACCAGAGAGTTTGGCAGAGTTTCCTGTCAAGCTCCCCCACCTCAGAGGTGTATGTAGGGTGGGGCAAATAGGGTACATGTCCTGAATGTCAATGCCAGAGGGCACAAAAAGCCATGCAGAAAAATTTAGTGGTGGCAGAGGAGGACAAGGAGAAGGTAGCAATTCCAGAGGAGGAACAGGCAGCTTGGGCGGTTCTAAGTAGTCCACCATTGCTCTTTTTACACCTACTGCTGGGGGAAGCGCCTCCTGAGCACCTGCCAGGTGCAAGTGGCATCCAAATCCAGGGTGTGAGAGGATAGGGAAGAAGGGGCCATGGACTAGCAGCTCAGCTACCCTGAGAGCTGAAGCCTTTAATCTATGCCTATCTCACTCTGTAGGGTTGTCGTAGGGCCAATCCTGGTTGTGAACCACTGGGGCCAGTCTGGGGCTGCTCTGCATTCAGCAGAGCCACCACCAACTCTGCTCCTCCTGACCTCTGGTCCAGGTGCAGCATCATGAGGAGAGGGCAAACAGGCTGCCTGGCTAATAGGCTGCCTTCAGCGGCATCTTCCTCTTGCTTGTCAGGACATTGAGCATGCAAGCCAAGGGACCAGGTAGGTCCCAGTGACTATGCATGTATGACACACAGAGAGAGAGACTAAACTCTCCAGACTACCCTTTCCCTCTCACCCATGGTTGTTATGTCATTCAGCATTGAATCTCTCTCCCTAACAGCTCACCAGCCCCGCATCACTCCTAGAAGCCGTCTCCCAAAGTCCACCCTCTGGGGAAGTAGTAGGGATGCTCCTCATCTTCCCAACTTCCCTAGATAGGGAGGCTTGGAGAAAGGAGAGGCACTTCTTGGAAACAACCCTCACCTCACCATCTCCTGGAAAGGGGCTAAGTGGGGGGAGAAGGAAAGTAGGGTCATCCTGCACTGCATCTCATGCTATGCAAATGCTAGCACCCCTGGATATGGGAACTTTGAGGCTAGAAGGAAAAGAGAAGGTTTGCCTCTAAGGCAGGGAGAGAGACCCCACTATGCCCAAAGATCTGCAAATGGGAACCCCCCCCCACTGTTCCAAGCTGACTCCAGTGGAAGTAGCCACGGTGCTGAAGGTCTTCAGTGCCCTCTGGGTACTCCATCCACTGCTGTCTTGGTATCTTTGAAAAGATTATCTGTTTGGTTCATCCAACATGCA
Organism: Ctenosaura bakeri; assembly: GCA_948474755.1. NCBI lineage: Eukaryota > Metazoa > Chordata > Lepidosauria > Squamata > Iguanidae > Ctenosaura > Ctenosaura bakeri. Next base: position 992,178 of record CAOLHI010001553.1, on the reverse strand, counting down.
GAAAAACAGAATTGCCAACCTTTGGTCATCCTGAAGCTTCTGGACTTCACTTCCCAGAATTCCTAAAGTTAGCCCTGCTAGTTGGGATTTCTGGTAGAGTAAGTCCAACTGTCTGAAGAGGTTCATAGCTTGAGGAGGTTGGTATAGTTCTGAAAGAATATATGAAATAACCTGAATCTTTCATGTAACTCTGCAACTGGGCTTCAGTTAAGGAAGCTGTGGGGCTACCTGAGCCTCCCCTGGCCTCCCCCAGCCCTGTCTTCCCAGTCTTCATGAGACCACCCCTATTGCCTCCCAGCCTTGTGACCCCAGGAACTGCAAGGTGGCAATGCAGAGTGCATGGAGAGGTTTTCTGGGTTTTCCTGGCATAAAGCATGCTGAGAGGTGGATGGGTGGGGACAGAAGAGAAAAGAAAGCAAAATAAAGAGCGAAGGCTACCAACCAAAACCTGATCCCTTGGCCAAAATTGCCATAGGACAGGGAGGAAATCATATTTGGAAACAGGTGCATTTGAAGACAACTGAGAGCTATTTTCCTTCCTCTCATCTCCTCCCAATAATCACTTCCGTGGACCCTGAAAGGGGGATGGGGGAGTGAGGATCTAGGCTGAAATGGTCATCTACCAGATACATTTCTGACTGATGGTGACCAAAAGCCAACTCTATCATGGGGTTTTCTTGACAAGATTTGTTCAGAGGGGGGTTGCTTTTGCCTTCCTCTGAGGCTGACTTGCCCATGGTGGAGGATGGGAGTAGGGGTAAGAAGGTAGGGTGCACAACTTCCATGCTTGTCCTTGGCACTGTTAAAACAAGATATGCCACTGGCCCCTCTTAATCATAAATAGCAATGAAAACTTAAATTTGATCATAGGGAAGTTGTGGACAGGGCACATGAGATACAGAAAATTTGCTGGCTTTTCATGAACATGAAATGACATTCTTGACCATAGCTGGAACAGCATGTCAAGATCAGAAGCGGCCTACTATGTCTTCCATATTTAGTGAACATTTTTGACATAAGAGTTTGAAAACAGCACTTGCTCCCTACTGGTGAGTCTGTACAAATGTCATAGCTTCCCCTCTCCCCTGAATTGCTGTCACTGCATAGTTTTGTAAAATAGTACATAAAGCTTGATGTAATTCCTTGGTAGCCAGTTGATTCTGAATATGCATGCCAAGCTCTACTGAACACTTTGCTGATGTTTGTGCCTTTGAGTCATTTCCAGCTGATGTAGATCCTAAAGGAAACCTCTCACAGGGTTTCTGGATTGAAAGTGTGTGATATACCCTTCTTATCCCAAAACATGGATGACTCAGGGATCCACCAACAATGCCAGTGCCTCTGTGAAACAGTGGGGAATATTAGCACACAGGGGAGGCCTACAAGAAGGCAGTAACCTAGCAGAATCTTTTACACCTTTGTATGCCAGTGTTAATGCAGAGACACTGGCCAGAGAGTCAAAGAATGCTTGTTTATGCTTTCAAGTGCAATAGCATATTATTGTGTGATAAACATATTGTAGGTCACCGATGTTTTTCCTATGATATTTTTAAACCCAAACAACCATTAATATGTTTGCTTTTAAGTCAGGGAGTTTCAGGGTAAATGAATGTATTGTACATGAAGTCAGGAAATTAGTTTAACAAATGAAAGAATTGGAAGGTAGATGAGGAAGTGATCTCTGTTGTGACAAAACAATATGCTATGAATATAGTCATTACCATTTGCATCTATGATAAATTTAATAGTATGATAGTAAACAACTCACACATCCTCTTTCCCCATCCATCTCTCAAGCTTCTGACTTGTTTCAGTCACTAGAATAGGAGTGCCTGCCATTTCTGTTTCTCTTTGGTTTTCAGGGGAAAAAAAACACAAAACAAAACACAAAACACAAAACTCAAACCAATGCAAGTTTTGGTTAAAAAGAGCTTTTTAAAAAAATCATATACATGAGAAGCTAACACTTACAGGTTCATCCAGCAAGGCGTAAAGTTTTGTGTGGTTATTCCTGAAAAATTATGTGTTTAACTCCGTTTGCATTGAACCATATTAGGGGTATTAAAGTTGTGTTAGTAGTATTGCATTAGTGGTATTGTAACTAAAACTTGCAGATACAAGATAGAGCTAGAGTTTTGAGTGGTTCTTCCTAAACAAATTATGTGTTTAAATCCCTATGCATATAAGTGTATATAAGTAAGATAAATTTATTGATTAGTCAATTGACCATATCAAGAAACATAACATCAAATGTTATAAAATACAGTAAAATGAGTAACTAAAATACGATGGAGTGAAATAAAATAAGATAAAATAAAATATGATAAAATGAAATGAAAAGAATAATATAAAAGACTGAATAAATACCAATACTTGTAATAATAGTTGAGAGGAAAATAGTAAAATACAGAGGCAATACATATTTAGATTAATTCATCACACTTGCATGCAACCCCAATATGTTTTATGAATTGTTTTCTCAGTTGGACAGCCCTATCTATAAGCATAGCAGTTCTGAGGTCTACATATGTGTTAGTGCCCTGAAGGAAATAATATAGTCGTTTGATAGAGTTCCAATATATTTTCTTCTATCAAGCAATGTCTGTAGATACTAGGCCCTTACTGAGGCATATAATTGACAGTTAAAGAGTATGTATGCAATATCTTCTATTTCAGAGGTACCACAAACACATATTCTTTCTAAATATGGCACTTGGTGGTAAATCCCTATTCAATAAACCATTAGTGACCATTAAAGTTGTCATCTTATTCTCTCTCTCTCTCTCTCACTCCCCCTCTCTCTCATGACATGGTGATCCCTCTCTTTTTTTGGAACAACTGTACCTATTGAATTTGATGTAGATGTGTGGATGGGGAAGAATTTTGTTTCAATACATTTTGGAAAAATGTATCAAAATTTGCAAATATTTTCATATTAAAAAAAGTTCAAAAAAGGGAATGAAGTAGAAAGTAAAATTGGTGGATTTTTCTGTTCCTAACGTTCTTCCCCCTTGGTGTGCCACCCAAATATATTCAATAACAACTCTCAGGATGTGTAGCGTAGATCATTGGGGTGGGTGAAGAGAGGAGTTACAAAGATGGATAAATTTGTGATGAAGCACAAAGAAGTAACACAAACACAAATACACTTTTTGGCATCTTCACAGAAAGACAATCAGAGAGGCCCACAATCTGTTTAAATAATTCAACCAACCTTAGTTGTGGATCTGTCTGTCAAAGCACACGAAAGGTTAGCAAATATATCAAGCATACCTTACTAGCTCTTTCAAGCCATCGCAAGAGGACAAAGAAATGTATGTGCATCAGGCTACCCAGTGCCTTCGAGAAAAGTCCAGATCCCAAATATATTTCAGTCAATCCTGGAGTGGAAGAATGTAAACATTGGTGCCATTCCAGCTATTGATAAAATATTTACTTGTCCTACACAATGAACACCTCTGCAAACACATTGTAGTCCTGCCTGAATACTTTTGACCAGAAGGGTCTGATTAATTGCCTTCATGATTCCATGTCGGGTCCATTATTTTTCACTTGCTCACACTGTGGAACCCTTTTTTAGTGGATATTATTGATCCCGTGATACTATTTTTGTATCTTTACTTTATCTTGCTGGAAGAGGAAAACTAAGTGAAGAAGAAGAAGAAGAAGAAGAAGAGGAAGAGGAAGAGACAGCAGCAGCAGCATATATCAAATATAGCAAACCAGCTGATGAGGGGAAGTAGGAAAGAATGACATGGAAAATTAAAGGTGAGACAAAGTAAGGGGCACATTTCACTGCTCCTCTGCAAGAATCTTTTGTAAAATGAATCCTGTGTATATGTGTGTGAGAGACAGAACAAACTGCAAAACAGAATGAAAATATTCACTAGTTTAGTGTTCACTACCTATTTCTTTAAAACAGGAGCGACTAAACTTCAAATAAAGTGTGAAAGAGGTGGGGAATAGGATCCTTATTACTCCCCATTACTGAAGCTCCAAGAGCTTTAGAAGGAAGGACCTCTCCTCCTCAAGCTTGTTGCCTAACACATTTGCTGTTCGCCTGTGAAAAATGCACATTTCACTCTAGAGGCAAGTCTTGCCTTCTGTTGTTGAGAAAAAAAAAATAGAAATCTCCTCTTATATGCAGTAAGGACAGACTGCTGAGCAGACCTCAATCCTACTTCAAGCCCGTTGCCTAATCCATTTGCTGTTCCCCACACTTTGGGCTTGAGACAGATCATCATGTGACCAGTAGGCAAAAAGAGATGGAAACATTGTTCAAAGTTATAAGGTTTTGAGATAAATGTGTTATATTACTGAACCAAGGGCAGCAAGTTGTTCACTAAAAATATACAAGTCACAAGTCGAGTCGAGTCAGTGCATCATTTAATGTAGAGTCAAGTCCAAGTTGAGTACTATAGTGACTTAAGTCTGACTGAAGTCCGAGTCAATCAGCTTAATTCTACATCACTGCCTGCCTCTATCAGCCTACAGGCCTGACTGTCAACTTCACCATGTCAGTGTCAGTTCAAAATCATGTCTCCCTCTCCCAGTCTGTAGCCATTTCCGCACTACAGTGTTAAAGTGCTGCTATTCCACTTTCAACACTCTGTGGAATTCTGGGGTTTGTAGTTTACTGAGACCAAAGAGCTCTTTCGCTGAGAATTCAAAGTGACCTTCCCTAAACTACAAACCCCAGAATTCCATAGGAGGTTGATAGTGGAATAGCAGCACTTTAACACTGTAGTGCAAAAATCTATATATCTTTCATGCAGTCCCCCTTCACAGCGTATCTGAACCATGATTGGCCCGCATGCCAATCTACTTCTTTTACATTGATTAATTCTTTGCCCTAGTGGTGATTCCAATATTTAGGTTGCTCTTCTCCCAGGTGTTGCTGGATATATTGGAATAAATATGAAGGTACTTTTTTGTGGTGAAGAACATAAGAACAGCAAATAATGAATGAAACTGGAAGCCAGACTGTTCCAGCACTCTGTTTACACCAGAAGCCTATGACCAAACAAATGGTATGAAAAACCAATAAGATGGGATTTAGTGTCCTCCCACTTATGCTTCCCCTTGAAACAGATAGCAAGTGACTGCCTATATGACACAGGAAGTAGGAATGGGTGCAAAAGTTATTCAGTTTATTTTTCATTAAGAATATCCCCCAAATCACACCATCCTTTATAAATATGACAAAAGAACATGGGGATTTTAAAAATGCAAGTGCAGTAGAAAGCAAAACTTTTTTCCCCCTCCTAACTATAAATGGAGATAATACATTTCTGTCATAAAGTTTAGCCAAAGATGTCCTTGTATTCCATTAATTTCTCTGTTCTCTCTTTAAAGTCATCTTCTTCTTTTACCTATTATGAATCTCCCACCACTCAGCTTTTTGGGACCCTAGATTTTATAATTGTGAAAGAAATAGTTAAATTGCTCCATTTATTTCTCCACAACATGCATAATTTTTATTTCTTTAATTTCTTTAATTAAAAAAAAAGAAAAAGAAAAGAATACTGTTAACATGTTGTATTATGGGCTTTCTTTATGCAGTTGAATTATCATGCAGCTGAAGGTACTGTTCTACACTGTGAATATCCCATTGGCCATCTACCTTGAACAGTGAAGTTTGAAGAAACCTCAGCAAGGATAGAACACTTTCCCCCATGTTCAGATTGTTTAATCTCAGACCCTTCCCATACTGATTATGACCCTCTGATACATTTTTATCAAACAAACAAACAAGCTGGATAAAATTCTCAGTAATCTATAATAACTCATCTTAGTCATACTTAATGCAATCAATGAGACAAGTGGAGTTTAACTTAAATTTCATAAATGTGTTTCTGTTATGTATAAATGTTTTAATGTAACCCAAACATTGGGTTTGGGCTACATTCAAACAGGACAGATTTTATTAAGTTTGTTCATTTAGTCCAAGCTCTGTTCCGTTTTGAAGCAAGGGTTTGTATTTCTATGGAATATTTAATGCTCATTTTTAATATAAAAAAAACTGAAACATTTTTCAAGCATTTTAAAATTATTTTTATGCATGCATACATAATTAATTAATGTATTATTTAATTATGTACTAATTAATTATGTGTGCATCAAAATTAATTAATTAATTAATTAATGGAAAATTCAGGTATCAGAGAACTAGGTGTCTGAGGATTAAATACATGGAGAGTTTCACTCTGGCAGCTTGACTCAAAATTCCTGAGTAACCTATAAGAGTTTACAAATCTACACAGCTGGATATTTTTCTTTCTTTTGCTAGTATAATGGGGATGTTAACTTCTTTTGTCACCTCAGCATATACCTGAATGTCTCAGATGACACCTTGTAAAAACTAACAGCTGTGCTGTGTATATACTTAAATTCTTCAGCAGGGAACTATCACTATAGCAAGCTCAGAGCATCATTTCATGATTCTCCATTAGCTCATACAAGCAGATGTCACATTTTTAGGAAAGAAGTCTTCATTTTTAGGAAACAAATTTCTTGAAAATGTCCTCTCAGTGTTGGCAGTAGAAGTCTATGAAACTACACTGATCTTATTGATTGGAAATAGCTCATTAAATCATCTATAACTTTTCTGCTTTATTATAACTAATAAAAATACAATTGTTTTAGTTAGATGATTGATAAAATCTCTGGTCTGCGTTCATGACTGTGTGCACAATTGCATGTTATAAGGTATGTACATACAGATATTCAACTAATGTTAACCTGACTGGTTTTACACAGACAAGAGAGCAGCTTAGTACCTGCAGGTTGAAACCAATGTCACTAGTTCTGAATGGTTGTGTCTTTGATTCAATGGGAAGATCTGCTGCTTGTATGAGCTAATGGAGAATCTGTCAATTATTCTTTCTCATACTTTTGCTATTTTAAAATATCGGTCATGTTTATGAATCATTGTGGAGAAGTAAAAAAGATCAAATTCTTTACGGTTCAGGTTCCTTTACCCTCATACTTTAAATCTTAAACTGCAATATCTGTTTCTAATAAGGAAAACACTCTACAGGAATATATTGAAGATATTTCCACTAAAATGGAAAGAAAATGTTAAAATTATACAGTGAAGCACACTTGGTTGTAAGAATGAGAGACTGGCATGTAACATACACTGTTTAGCTGTAAATTAATACAGTGGCCCCTTTACATTTGCAAGGGTTCAGGGCTCAGGGTCCTTGCAAAAGTGGAAAAACCATGAATAACTGCACCTTCCCATTTTCCACTGGAGCTCCTCATTTGCCTCTGGCCTGCCATTCCTGAGGAGAAGAAAAAAAACAAGGTAAAGGGCTTACTGGTACTTTCTCCTCAGACAGAGAAAAGTGGTGTTCTGGGGTTCTAGCTACTTCCAGTTGTCATCTTGAGAAAGAAGGTGTTACTTTGGCCCAGGCCTATCTGGTGATAGCAGTCAATATCAATTTGCTATCAAAACCATTTGGCCTTCCTCTGCCACCCCACTCCACGTGTTTGCGAGGCCTCCAGACAAGCATGTAAACAGGCACAGCCGGTAATTGTTGGACATTCCATTCTGCACCTAGGCAGGCAGAACAGAGCCAATCCATTGCTTCAGGGACCTCTCCTGCAAACACCTTTTTGCTTAAGCGCGACACTAACAAAGGCGCCCGGCTCTGTGCAGATAGTCTTACAAAACCAAACTAAGCACCTTGCATTTGCATACTGGCTACACTATTGTTGATTCAGCGCTAAGCCAATCATGTTAAACTTGACCTTTCCAAAACTTTGTCCTGCTCCAAACTCGCATTGTTCTCACCGAGTAAGGTATGGCCTGCAGTCACAATTCACCCTATATAAACCCCCGATTCCGAGACCACCTCGGATAGCTCCGGACTTCCATCCTGCCTTGCTGCCGCTTTGTTTGGCGAGCTCCCCTCAGCGAACTGCACTGAGCTTCCTTCCCTGCACCCCAACGAGTTCAATCTTCAAGCTTCTTCAGGACTACGAGAAAGGTGTCGTATCACCCATTTCCCCCGAAAATCCCTATTTCCAATTCTTCCGTTAGCTGTGTGATTGTGGTTTCTTTACTGTTTGTTTGTCTTTCAATAAAACATCATTTTTGCTATTTTTAAAGCTGTCTAACTGCTTGACTGACCTGACCCCGTAGATGCTGGTTTGCAAGATCCCTGCTAAGTTACCCTGCCTCTCACTAGCTTTAGTGAGTGCTCCAGCTAATTCTCCCCAAAATTGTGTTTGTTGTCTGGTTAATTGGGTGCCTCTCCCAGGACCCCCAGAGAACAGGGTAACAAAGGGGTAGCAGCAAAGAGAGCACCTGACCATTCAGCAGCCATTGCACAGAAGAATGTTCAACTATATGGCACAGAAGACACCCCTCCTGCAGTGGAAGGGGGATTGGTTCACTTAAAAGGAAAAAAGATAAAACCTTTCCATTTTAAACACAAGCCTCAGAAGCCTGGGGTGAGGAATGCAAGGGAATGGGAGGAGGAAAATGGGGAGGTAGGAAAGCAAGATTTGCCTCTTGAATAATCATATTTGTGAAGATCAAATGTGCAAATATAGAAGGAAGACTGTTTGGTTTAGACTACAGTTCTGTTTATACTTAACTACTTCTGAGTTGATATAGACAAATACAAAATTGCACTGTAATTTGTTAAATGTGTTCCAATGTTTAGAATATACGTGCATGGGAAAAGGGATGTTAATTCACTATTCACTTTTAATTGTGAACATTTCATAGTAATGGAAGTACACCTATTTTCTGGTATTTTCTTTTTAAATATGTTGCCAAAATGTTTTCTTTTCTTGGACAAGCATTTTCTGCGGCAACTCTACCTAGTGATACTAGCAATTGAACCTGGGGCCTTCTGGGTGTAAAACAGGACTTACTTGCAATTCTTCCCCAATTTAAATTGTCTTTATTGAACTCTTTTATGCTAAATAATATCATGCACTCAAACTCTCATTTCTATCAACACAGATTATTTTGTCTACTAATGTCCCTAGCATCTGGCATTAGTACGTGCACTACCATGAACCATTATTGGAAAGATCACCCATGGGATCTGTTCAGGAAACTGGAAGAAGAAACAGCTGTGGAAACATCAGTCCTCAGTGGCATAGAAAAGTGCAAAATGATGCATTCTAACATGTTCTAAGTATTTTTTAATACAATAAAATATTTGCAAAATTTCATTTCTGTGGCAAATTTTTGGTATTCTTTGTCATATTGGCAGCATCACCTCAATTTTGCAGAGTCCATGTTGCGCTGGATCTAGTAATATCCCAACACCTTATCATTAACAGAACAATCTTCTCCCTCTCCCCTCCTCCTCCTCCTCCTCCTCTTCTTCTTCTTCTTCTTGAGAGACAGAAAGAAATGAGAACGAATACTATTAGAACAATGTTTTTAGAAAAGCTTCAGCTCAGTTCTAATTTAAACTAGTCATCTAGATCTTTGTTGAGATGTTCCCAGCATCATTTTATCAAGGAAGTAAACCAGTCATCCCGTGTGTATGCACTTCAAAATAAATCTGAGTAGCTGTTACAGTATATTTTCACATCAGGCATGTACAAAATCTCAGTAGTTAACAGTGAATCTTTTGAGAATGGAAGCAGGGATTAGAATCAAAGAGCTTATGTTGAAATGTAATGGAAATCCTAAAACGAAATAAGGCAGAAGAAAATCATAAAGAATTGGTAGTGGCAGATGTATTTTTTGGTAGCATGGTTCTGTCTGGGAAAAGAAGGGAAAAAGGTAGATCATGCCAACAGTTCTCAATTCAGCTCCTGAACTGGCTTGAGAAAACAGATGCTTCTTGTAACATCAGAAGAGCATAAATAAAAATTGGATTCTGAATGAAAAATGAAGCTATAGTAAGTGGGTAATTGGAAACATTGCTCTCGGTAAGAACATTCCTGTTTAGCCCAAAGCATTTTTGACAGGGAAGCAACCTATGTGGATATATATTCATGTGCCATTTTGCTGTATTTAAGTTGTTATAATTTCTTATACCAGTTTGTCTTACAGAAATACTTCGGCAATCTAATTTATGGACATCTGTGTGTGGGCTGACTTTAAGAGTGGAATGGACAAGTTCAAGGAGGCCATTAGACAGGATTACTATTTAATTTCTATTCAGGAACAATATTTCCAACTACTCTTTGTACTTGTTCCTAGGCTTTCCATAGGCACTTTCAAAGCCACTGTGAGATCTAGGATACTGGACCTGGTGGAATTTTGGCCTGATCCAGAGTGAATTTTGTGGCTATCTTTGCAACAGATCCAGACATTCAGATGCCATTGAAATAACACTCTCATCATGTCTTGCCAGTGGCAAGGCTAGTTGGACTGCTGACAGTTGGAATTAATTTGTGGGGAGCTAGAGGTTTCATAGCCTTAGTTAAAGATTTCTTCTCTAAATAAAAAGTAAAAAAAAAAAAAATAGTGGGGAAAACACTGTAACAGTATGTGAAAGAAGAGGTGTACATTATCTGTTTTCATTGTGTGCCGATTATGGCTGAAGACAAGAGGACTTTTTTGGCATTCATAAACATAGCCATAATAAGAGGCACATAGTTTTGTCTCAACCCTGGTTATTTTTTTCCATTGTTGCTTAGATCTACTCTTTTGCTTCACACCTCTCTGTTTTACTAGCAGGAAAGATTTTCCCCCCCCATATCAATGTGGATTTCTGGCATTTATTTATATAAGTACGATTAAGACCAGTTCTTTATGCAAGTCAAAACCAGTTGATTTGATACAGTAAGGAGTTTTCTTTCCTTTTCTTTGAACCTTTTTACACTCCATCTTTGGAAGCATAAATGTGTAGAAATGAGCATCACAGAACTGTTTTCCTTTCAAAGAGTTTCTAATGGTAACTCCTACATTTCACAGTTTAAGCTAATTTTATATAAACTACATTAAAGTTAGAAAGCTAAAAGTACTGGGTAGAACTATTCTCCAGAAAGTTGGTTTACAGTTCTAAAGATACCTCAGTTAAATACAGAGTACAGAGCAGGAAAAAAATATATACACATTGCATGTGGAAAGCCTTTCATTTTCTTTTGATTATTAATAACAGTAAAGCTTCTTATTACATTGGTTTTGCAAAAGAAATGTTTACCAATCTTATTTGCTTTCTCTTAAAAGTTATAAAATTATATGTTCCATACTTCTGTTAATTTGAAAAATGATAAATGCAGAACACAATTTTTTTTTAAAAAAAAAAAACAACAACTAATAGATACTGGTATCCTTTTCCTCAGGTAAAGAATATCAAATACACAAGAAATTTTCATACATTTTCCCCCCAAAAGCAATTCATAAGGACAATAGTGTATTAAGAGAAACTCAAATACATCAAATGTGGGGAAAGGCTTTCATTTTCCTACACTGAGCTGGTCCAAGATATGTAGTAGAATCCTAATTCAAAGATGTAATAGCCTGAGGTAGCTAGGATTACTCTCATGCCTACTTTGCTGAGAGTACTATTAATTTATACATCATTCCTTCTCCAGCACATTCTCAACATGAACATATTCAAAGTCTCTGCTTCTACCTAATAGTCCACCCCAAATGAATAGAAGGGATAGCCTAGTCTCTGATACAGTGGACCTTCATAATTAGATATGAAATTGACATTGTTGCAAATTGGAGGAAGTGTAATTATTTATTTTTCATGATGGAGTGATTATTGTTCTCGTCATTGTAAAGCAGTACAATGGCGAGAACAGTGTAGTACAGTGGTTTGGCATTGGACTATGGCTCTGAAGACCAGGGTTTGAATCTACACTCACTTATGGAAATCCACTGAATAATCTTGAACAAGTCATACTCTCTCAGCCTCAGAGGAAGGCAACAAAAATGCTGTGAACAAAAAAAAAAAATGCTCTGAACAGATCTTTCCAAGGAAACCCCATGATAGGGTCTCCTTAGGGTCATCATTGCCATTTCTGCACCACACTCTTATGGTGTGATTATTCCACTTTTAACATCCTATGGAATCCTGGGGCTTGCAGTTGAGGGTGGGGCCAGCCGCCCCCTCTCTAAACTGCAAGCCCCAGGATTCCATAAGATGTTGAAAGTGGAATAATCACTCTATAAGAGTGCAGGGCAAAAATGGCCCATAAGTTGGCAATAACTTAAAGGCACAGAACAGGGAGAGCAGGGTTCTTTTTTTAAAAAATCATTAGTTTTGTAGAATATATCACTGTACTTTCTTATTAAGAGAAACAGAACAGGTTTGTTCAGTTGAGTCATGGACTGAATAAATCTGCTATTTGTGGCTGTTGATACTATCAAAATCTTTGTTACATTTCACTGTTAGTGACTGCATAATTTAGGAGGCAGGATTATAACTAGTGGGAATATCCTATACTAGAAGTAAGGTACAATATGTATCAATATGTTAGTACTTTGAGTTAGTGATGGCAAATAGGTCTGTGGTCACTTACAGGTTACATACACATATGTATGAATATATTATCTATCTCTCTGTGTGTGTCTCCCATCTGTGTAACAGAAAGCTGAAGTCATTTTACATTATTTTTTGTCTGCCATTATCTTGTTCCCATAAAACATGGGTGACTTGGGGGGTCCACCTGTGATGCCAGTATCCCTGGGCAAAGGTGGAGAATTATTAACTCAAATCAGGAGGCTTCTGTCAGGGGGGTAATATAGAGAGATCTTTCCACCAATGTTTACAGGATGTCTTCAGGGCAAAACCAGCCAAAGACCAAAAAGTAGACTAAAATGTGTTCTTATTGAGGAAGATTCAATCAGACACACACAAGATCCAATCAGTCACACACTCTCACAAGGCTAATCAAAGGAAAGGGAGGAATATTTGAATAGAAAGAGCTTTGAGGGTAATATTTACCAATCTGAGGAGTAGAGAAGAAGCAGTGATGTGGCTTAGACTTGTGTCCGAGGACAGTACTCATTTGGGTATTGAACCTACAGTGTGGCTACCAGCAAGTGAAGTACTGTGACCTAGCTTCTCAAAACCAGGGATTTTTATACACAATTTCTGCCTGGAGGGCAAGGGTGTGAATGGCTCTCTGGCTGAGTACACAGTGGAGTTCACAGGGAGAACAATGAGGTCCAGAATAGGCTAACAATGTTAGTGATAGATGCCAAAGAGTTAATGGACATTGTGATAGCTCTGTAATGGTTGAACAGCTGTAGGGACAATGGAGAAATACACAGTTCAGTGAGAAGAAGGGTTGAAACAATCAGCAATTTTGTGACAACTTCCCTGTCACTATTGTCCAACAGCAGAGTTATTACAGCCTAGTTTAAGCCTATTATCTTTGAAGTTACCTCATGATTTCCTGACTATGACCTGGCTATGCCTGGAGAGGATCTCTGATCTATTTTTCAATGCATGTATTTAGCCAGCATCTTCCTCTTGTCCAGTCATAAACTCACATCAGTTACATTGTATACCAGTTAATATATCTTACCAATTAAATCATATGTCACCAATTAAACCATGTCAAAGTGTGGGCATGTACAGCCTGGTAAAAATACTCACAATTGTTCTGTGAAATACATTAGACCAAGAGGTATCTACTGGTCCAAGGTCACCTAAGTTGATTCATGATTGCATAAGGATTTTAATCTGGGCCTTCTCTGCCCTAGTTTGATACTCTAACCCAGGCATAGGGAATCTAATTTCTTTCTCTGTCTGGCCCACAAGCTTCTACTACTATTATGTACCAACATATATAAAGAAGGTACTAAAAACTTTGGATGAAATTGAGCTCTAGTTTGTAGCCTGGAAAGCTGTTGCTCTCTGGGGCTAACTTCTCAGTAGTCTTGCACAGAACCAGATTATGCTTTGATGTTTCATGGTAAAATTGTCAAATTAATAAGAATTACATCTGACCTCATCCACTTTTCTTTGGCCCAACACCATTTCCTGAACTCTGAAGCCCCTCTAAACCCTTCTTAAGTTGAGATTCCCTCCCAGGCAAAATAGTTTTTATGCCACTGCCATAACCACACTGATTATGAGAATAGGACTGTAGTCACAAGATAAAAGAAGATGAGATCATGGACACAATTGAAATTGAAAATGGATGATGAAGAAACTGGTAGAGGCATAAGCACTTGTCAGTGATGAATAGCTGCTTCCATGTCAGTGAGATAGGACATCTGTGCCAGTTTTTAATTTGAATTTTGTGGAAGCTGTCCAAAGTGTTGGAGCCTATCCCCAAAATGGGTTCATCTTTTGGATAGTTCCTTGAAAACTTGACACCCTGAATAGATTCTCCATCCCACAGACATTGGAGCCACAAGCTGCCACTGCATATCATCCAGTCATAGCCTATAGCCTCTAGTGGACTATGGTCCAATCTCAAGATGAGGTTCTGCCCGTATTTTGATAATAGATTCCCTTAGTAAGCCTCCTCCTGGAGACAGTAAATACTAGTATCCTACAGATGGTATCATGTGGTTGATGGTCTGCATTTGACTGGTGATACAAAGTTCTGAGGAGTACTGACCTCTTTGTTCATTGATTATTATGTGGATATAATACAGTTACTCTTGTTTATAGTAGGAGAGCCTGTTTGGTGTTGTGGTTTGAATATTGCACTTCAGATCCCTGCTTGGCCATGGAAATCTATTGGGTGACCTTGGGCAAGTCATGCTTTTTCAGTCTTAGAGGAAGACAGTGACAAACTTACTCTGATCAAATATTTCCAAGAAAATCCAAATGATAGGTCCATCTTAGGATTGACATAAATTGGAAATGACTTGAAGTCACACAACTACAACAACTTGCTTGTTGCATTTGGCTCAGGACAATATGATTTAATTGAGTCACTCCAGTGATTTCTGCCTGTTACTTAAATAATTTGTGTTGTCTTATATTTCTTTTAAAGTCATACTGCTGCTGGAAACAAACTTCTATGGCTGCTAATACAGGAGCTTTGCAGGGTTAGTGGGCTGCGTATCACTGCTGATACCAGGGCTAATTTTTGATTTATCCATTTACTAGCTAAAGCTACTTGGCTTATGCTTTTTTTTTTTCCTGCATTCATTTAATAATTAGGCATGTGCACCTATATAAAGTTTGTTATCTGCAGATTACTCCTTTTTCCCACCCCCAATCCATGCCCAGCCCCTTCATGGTTTTGTGCTTGTGATTAGACAAAACTGATCCTTTTTAAATGTGCTTTAGAAAACACATAATGCATGATAATTTTTAAATAATTGTACACATTACTGGAATGCATATGATTAAGTAATACTTGTGTATATCTGATATATGCAAATTTTTCTATGCACATTTTTCCCAAATCATGCGTGTTAGTATGAGGAATGTATTCACATCCACCTAAAAATGTGCACATTCCAGAGCACAACTCTTATTTGACCTGCAGACAGTATAGGACCTCTGGAATGAAAGAAGTGCACAGAACAGTCAGAAAGGGTGGATTCCTTTTACATCCCTATTGGGATCTCCCTCACCTAGAATTCTGACAATTCCTACATAATCAAAGGAGAAATAAAGAGTGTATGATTATAAAGAACAAGTAGTATGTTAAAACTTACGTAAATTATTTTTAACATAAGCTTGTGGTCACCATTGGACAGAATGTGGGTATAAAGTATATGTTTGATGAAGAGTGTTTCTGGGTCTATATTAAATGTTATCAACTTTTGAAGGACTCTTTTACCCTTAACAATTGCAAAATAAATGGAAATTAATTGAAGGAAACTTTATTGGAAAACAGATGCTGTGATGGGAGAAATTTATCTTGCTTGATATTCTGCTGCTGTTAAAAGAAAAGGAAGTCAAAAAGAAAGTTGGCAACCCTGCCCATAAGACATACTTTCACTGTCCTAACAGATTACTTTCCAATTTTTGCACAAGATGCTCTCAAAGTCCATGATCTTTTGCTAATTCACTGTTCTACTGAATGGTAAATTCCTTTGCTCTCTTCTCAGCAGACCATTTGACACAATGAATGTGTTTCAGAAATTGTTACGTCCTTCATATGGCAAAGCATTTGTTTGGGGTTGAGAAGGTGAAGTGTTCTTAACGCTTCCATTCACTGTAAGAAAAGAAATAATCCAAGATACAATATTCCATGTGTTTCAAGGATGGCATGAAAATAGAGCTCCAGGTGGTTGAAATCATAAATAGGAAGAAGAAAGCTGTCAAAGTCATGGCCAAATTATAGTTGCATTGTTAACAGCTGAGTTAATTAGCACTCTGTGTTTATGGGCAAATAAGGCCATATCCACACTACAATGTTATAGTGCTATTATTCTACTTTCAACATCCTGTGGCATTCTGCGTTTTGTAGTTTACTGAGACCAAAAAGCTCTCTGGCTGAGAATTCTAAGTGCTCCTCCCTAAACTGCAAATCACAGGATGTCCTAGAATGTTGAAAGTAGAACAATAGCACTATAACAACAGTGTAGTGTAGAAATGGCCTCAGACTGCATGGAAATGGCATCTCTAAGTTGGTACTGGTGGTACCAAATCTCTGAGTGACAGACAACTTCTCCCAATGTTTCTAATGTATATTAAATAAAATAGATGACAAAACTCTGAGGGATTCCACAAGTCTTTCACTAAGGCATTAAGCAGGAATCTCCCAGCACTAATTTCTGGCCTACCATACCAGGAAGTGTCTTTACATTTATCACAATGAATCAGCCCAGAAAAATACCACGGACCTTTTCACATGCAGTTTTGAAGGTGAAAAGGCCTCTTGAGCG
Source organism: Ctenosaura bakeri (assembly GCA_948474755.1). Taxonomy (NCBI): domain Eukaryota; kingdom Metazoa; phylum Chordata; class Lepidosauria; order Squamata; family Iguanidae; genus Ctenosaura; species Ctenosaura bakeri. The sequence goes on along the minus strand of CAOLHI010001553.1, from coordinate 975,437 downwards.
TCGCATACGTGAACCGCACACAGATTTTTTTATTTTCGGCTCGAAGCCAAAAATGGTGTGTGGTTGTGCAATACTCCTGGGGCCCTCAAGCACTTACCTGCCACGTGGTGCAACGGATGAGCGGGCCAGTCGTGCTTCTTCCCCCAGCATAGCCTACAGCTCCCAGGCTGCACTGTGGAAGGAAGGGACAGGGCACTCGCACAATGGTCGCGCGACCAGGAAGCACTGCAGAACTCAAGCAGCAGGAAAGTGACAGTGTTCCTGCTGAGGCTTTTCGCACGAGACGCCCCCCCACAGCCACGCAAATGGGTAACGTGTGAAAAAGGCCCATGACCGATCTTATTGAAAACCACTGAAAGGTTAAAGCAGAACAACAGAGATCTGCTCACCCTGACCACTTCCTGGCATAGGACATCCACCAAGGAGATCAAAGCTGTCTTCATTCCATAAACATCCAGATTGGGGTTGAGAAGGTGAAGTGAATCCAGATTGGAATGTATTCAGATAATTTATCCCGTCCAAGAACACCTAAAGCTGCAAGGCTGCTACATGTTGATGTATCTTGCCCAAAAATGGATTATTGGTGACTGGCTGCTAATTATCTAATACAGTAGGATTTGATAAGCTATATATTCTAAATCCCTCTTTTAGGCAGGTTGGAACCTTGCTTTGTATTCAAGGGCAATAAATATTTCCTCTGCCCACTGAACCTCCTTTTCTGACTCATTAATCAGTGAAGATGGGCAAAGAGCTAGCTCACTCATAGGGGTTCTCACCTTTCCAAGATTTTGATCCATATCCTCAAGCTGTATAAATTAAAATAAGCCACTATTAATAGATATGTAGAGAGACTTTAGTTCCACTCCATGAAAGGAGACATCTAGATACAATTGTGATCACAGTCCTGGATACATTTTTTTAAAAAAAAATATATATCCATAAATCAACCAGGGCTTTGACAAAAGCACCTTCTGAGATGATAGGAAAATCTCTAAGAGTCATCAGAATGCTGTCTGTATCCACTAGCCCCTGGAAATTGACCTTCTTAATAGCTTCACAACACACACACACACACAGATGGGGAGGGAGGAATCAGTGAGTCTAAACTTGACCAGGTAGTGATCTGTCTATGACAATAGAATTATAAGGAATCCACATCAAGATTACCACTTTCCTATTCAACATAGAACACTAGGTGACATTAACAGATATTCATTGCTTTCTTGAAACATCATGTTCTGATGAATGCTACCATTGTCACATCTGGTGTCAGTAACTTCCAATGTGTGTTTTGTATGGTGGAATGTACCTTTTGTTGTTTAATTAAATTTGGTGCATATTTATTTTATTAGATGCTGTTCAGCTGTTGTAGCATGAGAAGTGGATAAACACAGCTGTATCCAGTCACTTTTTCTCTCATCCTAGATTATCAGTTTTTATTCTTCTATATTTCATTTCCCTCAGAATCTTCAGACTAGGTAGCCGTCTGGTTTAGAGCTCTTCTACGTCAACACTGTTATCAGATCAAGTGGTCACAGGCTATTTACTGTTGTATCCTCTAACCTGTCCCAGGGATGCCATCTATTTTATTGGCCATGCTCCAGTGCCACTAATAACAGCTAGCATAGAATGATAGAGTTGGAAAATACCCCAAGGGCCATCTGGACCAGCACAATGCCAGTGCAGCATCTACAAACAAAGTGTCCCTGACATAAAACCATCCAATCTCTCCTTAAAACAACCAACAAAAGAGAGTGTACCCTGTGAAATATGCTATCCAGGAGTAAAACAGCTCATACTGTTTGGAGGTTTGTCCAATAGTTTAGGTAAAATCTCCTTTTTAATTTTAATCCTTTTGTTTATGTACATCATATGGAATAGGAGAAAACAACCTTTTCCATGTTCCACATAATAACCCTTCAGAAGTGTAAAGCTGGCTTTTGTATCACTTCTCAGTCTTGTCTTGTTCATGGAAAACATACTCAGCTCCTTCAACTGTCCTTCACAGTTTTGATTTCAAAACAGTTTATGACCTTTGATGTATCTCTTTTTTGTGGCTGAACATATTCCAGCTTGATTATAAAATTCTTAATGTAGAATGGTAGAAGGCAAGTCTTTCCTCACTGGTTATCTTTATGCCAGAACAGACTTTCTTCACAAAAAATTGCATCAGAATATGCAAATAACAGTGATGTGCTTGACAGCAGGATATAGATATCAATCTTTGACTATTTCATCTTCAATTGGGTAGACAAACAACCCCTTCCATCTTCTTTTCAATGTGTGAGTAAACTAATATTTCTGCAAAATTTTCACTTGGTATTCACACCTTCCAAAGAGTTCCATGCAATTCTCATGCACATTTTTTTAATTTTTGGTTTGCTTTTTTGATCCGAAAAATCACAGACATTTCTACAAAAATCACATTTTCATTCAAAAAATAAAAGAAACAAAAACAATAAAATGTTCACTAGAATCATACATGAGAGTGCAAAAGTATCGGCTTTTTGTTGCACATTTTTTTTCTCATAAAAAATTAATTTGTTTCTGGAAAGAGTAGATTTAGAGGGGGGGGAAAGCATAACGTGTCTTGGGGGGGAATGTTCACTGGCCAGAATTCAGATAGAGCAGCGGTTCTCAACCTGTGGGTCGCGACCCCTTTGGGGGGTCGAACGACCCTTTCACAGGGGTCACCTAAGACCATCAGAAAATGCATATTTCGAACGGTCTTAGGCTCCATTCCCTCCTTGGTGGTGATGCGCAAGCATGAGCCACGTGCTCATGTCCTCCTGCCCCCTTTGGTGGGAGTGCGTGTGGCCACAGCAGGAGTGGTGGTGCACAAGCGCAAGTCATGCGCTCACGTCCTCCTTCCCCCTGTTCAGAAGGAACTGAAATTGCTCCCCTTCTCTGCTACTGGCCAGCTTGGGGGGGCGGCGGCGGCATGGGGGGCAGGTCTCCTCCTTGCCACAGGCCCTGCCCTACTCACCATGGAGGGGGGCGCTGCGGAAGGGCTGGGGGGCCGCAAGGCAGTGCTTTTCTAGGGGGGGCGAGCTGTGCCTGGCGCAAAAGACAAAGGCGCTGGGATTCCTCCCCCCCGGCCAGGGTCAACACTCTGGAAACTTTTCCCACACTGCCCCCCCAGCGGAAAAGAGAGAGAAGCAGAAGCAGAACCCGGGGGGGGGATTCTCAGAGTTTTTTCCCGGGGGAGACGCGCGGCTTCTCTTTCACTCATTGCCGCCCCCCCGTTCCTGGCTGGTGAGGCAGCCTTTGCCTGGGGGGGGAGGCATTGTAAATAATAAATAAATAATTTTATGGTTGGGGGTCACCACAACATGAGGAACTATATTAAAGGGTCGTGGCATTAGGAAGGTTGAGAACCACTGAGATAGAGACATCTGTAAGTATTCCTTACACATGCTAATGTCCCTTTTCAGGCATTGTGAGGTTTGACATTCCCTTCCTTTCTACTCAGTGCCCCAAAAGCTCCCCTCCCAACTTAGTTTTTCCCCTCAGCATTCTGTAAATATCCAAATGCAGCCCTCAAGATATACTAATCCTTATTTCATCCCCTGATTTATTTTAAAGCCTCAAAACAACCTCACATGGCCATTCTGTGGCCATTTCTGCACTAGACTGTTATAGCACTATTATTCCACTTGCAACATCCTATGGAATCCTGGGGTTTGCAGTTTTGTGAGGGGCCAGATGACCCCTCCCTAAACTGCAAACCGCAGGATTCCATACTATGTTGCAAGTGAAATAATAGTGCTAAAACATCTAGTGCAGAATGACCTGTGATTAATAGCAAGGAAGTAGAATCAGAGAAGCATCTGGCAACATTCCCCAACCCAGCATTGCCAGAGGAACAATGATTATAGAAGCATTGAGACCCCTGGAGGAACCCCACAGTTCTCAGCAATGATGTAATCATAGAGTGTCTGGCTATGGGGAGTGTAGCCAGACACTTCTTCAATCCTGCCTGTTTGCTGTGAAGCACAAAATGGCTTTGGAGCTTTAAAGTAAGCCGGGGTGGTACATGGGTCAGTATAGCTTGAAGTCGGCCTACGGATCTCATACTGTACTCAGGGGATGTTGAACTGAGGTCACTGTTTCCAGAAGAGCCTTACTAATCATGCACAAAATGTGTTTCCAGAAAATGCTTACTTTTTTGCATTAAAAAAAATATGGTGGGATTTTTGCACTATAATCACAGGATTTTCATTGGGGAAATGCTGCCCAAAAACATTTTGAGGTTAAAATTCTGTCTTCTGTGGTATTCTTTCCAGGGAACCCCCTTTTTTTTGTGGGGGGGGAGGATGAATAAATACAAACATTATTTCCATTCCTGCTATGAGATAAAAAAAAAATATTGGGATCACATTATGTAAAAGTTCATTTCTGTCTGTTGCAAGCCTAAAGAAAACCTCTCTTCTGATAATATTTATATTGAGAAGCAGTCTCTTGCTGGCATCCAGAGAAAGGAATAGTGTCACTGGAAAACCTTTTCTTTGAAGGGCAAATTCCAGTTCAAGAAGAGAGATTCCCCTCCTGCCTCAGAAATGGAAGAAGGTATCTGTGAAATCCCTCTTCACTTTACGATCTGCAATCCCAAGAGTTGTCAAACACACACATTGCTGAGACTTTCTGCCATTTACAAAAAGTGCATGTTAAAAATGTTGAAGCATTTAACATCACTTCTGCATTGACCCTTAGTTGCTGTGGCTAAGGAAGGTTGGTCAAAACCCTCAATTTTGTTACCTTTCACATTTGAATTAGAACATTCTTGGTGATTAGACAACACAAATATAAACTATTTTGAAACCTGAAGTTATAAAGCTCTAAATTACTCAGCGGAAGTCAAAGAAACAGGAAGGCCTTGAATTTACTCTTTGCTACACATATAGCCAGATTTATAAGATATTCTGTTTTCTAAGACATGGTATCTAAACAGGTAAATAGACCATATCATGCTTGCAGGCATAATCTCATTACTGCTGTTTTGATGTGCATATTTCTGCCTAATAATTACAGTTTTGAAACTAAATGCTGTGCTCAGCAAGTGTTTTGATAAGCCGTGTTCGTATTTACTCAGTTCAGACTCATTATATCATATTCAGCAGGAAGTTTTTGAATTCCCATGTAACATCTCAGTAGTCTGAGTCTACGAAAAATTACTTGGAATTAGGAATAAATTGCACTGATTTAAATCAAAAATCCCTTTCCACATCTTTTATGCTCGTGCCTTCCTTTTCAAATTCATTATTTATGAGTCACTAGAAGACTTCTTCTTCCTTTTCCCATTCCTTCTTTTCCCATTGTAACAGATGGACATTTTTTTTAGACAATTCACCTTTAGGAACTTTGTGGAACAGGGATTTTAAGTGGATGTGCTATGTTTTATAACTCACAGCTGCCAAAATTTCCTCTTCTGCACAACTGTTAAAGGTGCAAGAATGAGTCTGGTCTTTTCCATTGAACACTCTAATTCACACTTTCAGTTTCAGCCCCCTCTTGTCTTCTTCCTAGTTTGTTGTTCTTAAGTGGCATCAAGTCAACAACCTCCAAGACACCCTATCATCAATACCCCTACTCAAGTTTTTCAGACTTAGTGCCACAGTTTCCTTGATTGAGCTTATCCATCTGTAATGTGATCTTCCTTTTTTTCTCCTGTCTTCTACCTTACCAAGTATTATTGTCTTGTCTAGTGAATCACCTTTTCTCAAGATGTGTCCAAAGCATGACAGTCTCAGTACAGTTGTGTTGGCTTCTATGGAGAATTCAGTCATGATTTGCTCTAGGACCCATTCATTTGTCTTTTTAGCAGTTCAAGGTATCCCCTAAAACTCTTCCCCAGTGCTACATTTCAAATGAGAGAATTTTCTTCTTAATCAGCTTTCTTCACTGGAAATATGATGGCATGGAAAATCCTAACTATAGTATTAAATGATATATTACTTTAGGATGTTGTCTAGTTCCTTCATAGCTGTCCTTCCATGTCCTAGGGCATTTCTGCACTACTAGTTTTAGGGGATACCCTGAACTGCTAAAAAAGACAAATGAATGGGTCCTAGAGTAAATCATGCCTGAATTCTCCATAGAAGCCAACATAACTGAACTGAGACTGTCATACTTTGGACACATTTTGAGAAAAGGTGATTCACTAGAGAAGACAAAACAATAATCCTGTGGAATTCTGGAGTTTGTAGTTTACTGAGGCCAAACTGCTCTCTGGCTGAGAATTCCAAATGCCCCTCCTGAAACTGCAAACCCCAGGATTACATAGAATGTTGAAATAATAGCACTATGGCAGTGTAGTGGAGAAGTGCCCCTAGACTTTTGCTTTTCTAACTGAAGTATCCATTCTATCCATGGAGGTTCACCACAACAGGAATGTAATTATTCAGCTGTTTTATCTTTGCATATGAGAACAAATTATTTCTACCATTTTATCCCCAGTGAGGGAGAAAGTGAATATTTCAGTTCAGTTTTCACTTGATATTGAAACATCCTGATGTTTTTGGGAAATCATTGTGTGCAGAAATGCATGTGTTTTTTTTGTTTTTTTGTTTTTTTTTTGAGTGTGTATATGTGTTTTATGCAAAACTCACATTTCTTTTATGCATCTGTGTCACTGTTTCTGGAAGTAAATGTGTGTGTGTGTGTGTGTGTGTTTCAGAATTAATGGTTCCACACACAAATTTGTTTCTTGAAAGTGGGATTTTGTACTAAGAAAAAAAAAATGATTTTTTTTCACAATTCCCCCATCATTTTCATGTAAATTCCGTATGTATTTCAGGGCAGAATAATTTCCTAAAAGACTGCAGGAGGTGTAAATAGTTGATGAAAACTGTGAAAACTTCTTACCTCTGCATTATTTTATCTGAACATGTTTCCCAAGTGTCAGGAAACCCAAGTTTTAAACCACAAAATGTATAATGGAGATTATTATTTCCTTCCTTCTGTCATTTAAGAAATGCTGAATTTCCACAATTATAGAGCAGGCACAAAACCTCCATAGACAGACTATCTCTTCTTCAGAATGTTGTGCTTCATGTCATAATAGGGTTAAAAGCAGTGGTAGATATACTGTCCTTCCTCACATTTCCTACATCCATAACACCTAATATACCTTGTATTCCTATTGTGGATGCTTATTTTTGCATGACATATGTCTGTATTGGATTTTCAAAATTACTTTCAAAGTTACATATGGTAAAAATTCTAAGAGGGATGACATAAGAAAATCATTCATTTTGAAGTTAGACTAGGCTGGATGGAGAAGTTGTTTCTTCTCAATCCAACAGGCTAAAGTGAACTTCCTTTAATGTTAAACATGTTTGTTTGTTACTCCACTGGGAATCACATCTGTTACTTTTAATCCAGTTCTTTACTTGGTTTTCTGGTGTTAGATTCTGATTCCTTAAAATGCATCTGTGCGGTTGAGATATTCTCATGCTGTGCAAATAGAAATGGAACCCATAATTGATCCCACACTGGATGAGGATTTAATTTCTTTGAAGAATAACTGTGACGTGGATAAAAATATCATCTGGGTTTTTCCCCCCACTTCTTCTATAGAGCCAACTGTATAGATTTGAAATAGTCCTATTCTCATTGTACACAGGGTAATTATCTTTGTGTAAATATATTAAGTTGGCTAAACAAACTACACCTCATCTTATCCACAGGTGGATGTAGAGATGAATTGAACTCCCAAACACAAGGTAGGAAAAAAGAAAAGAAAGAAAAACAAAAAAAATACACACATACAACATCTTTGGCCAAAAGATCCCTCCGAGTAGCAAAACTTTGTTCAGTATTGCATACTGACAATAGTGATAAGGAACGATGATTTTATTCTTCCATGCTTCCCCTTTTATACCATTTTCATGCTCACATAAAAGAAAATCCATGCATCTGCATTAGCAAAGTCACAGCTTGTACACTTGACATTTTATCTGACCCTTAACAATCCTAAGCCTGTGTGTTCCAGTCAACATCCTGGGTTGTTTTCAAAGACATCTTCAACATTAACAGTGTAGTTCCCTGTGATAATGGGGCTTCCCATTATCTAGATTTAGCTAAAAGGGGGACACTTCCCTCTTCAGATAAACCAAGGGTTAATGAGGTGTTGGGATTAGATTACATCATAGGTCATGTGGATCAGCACCATAGGTCATGTGGGTCAGCATCATAGGTCATGTTGGTCAGCATCAGAGGTCACAGGGTAAGACTTGACCAATCAAAAAGGAAAGAGGTGAGCATCTTCAGGATGCTTCCAGATGCTTCCAAGGAGAAGTTATAAAAATTCTTGCGAGGCCATGTGACTGGGAGATATCAAAGGGAGAACAAAGAAACACTGCCAGTAGCAGGCTGAGGCCTTGCCTCGCCTCCTGGCCCCTTCCTACTAGAACATCTAAGCCTAGGAACAACTGTGAGTAATTAGAAATAGTTATCTAGTCGTGTTAGGGACTTTTCTGTTATTTTGGAAGCTGGCTGATCTAAAGAATGTATCTGTGCTTTTATATCTGTTATTTTGTAACTACTTGTAATTAAGCGTGCCTGGGAGGAGGGAGCTTCCCATGTGTGGTAATTTGCCTTGTTTATTTGCATACCTTTAATAAATACTTTCTGTAAAAGACCCTGTTTCTCTCCTTCCCACGCCAAGCTAGGTAGACTGGGGGAAAAGGAAGATCCTTAAGCTTAGGGATGTACATGGTTGGACAGAGTCCCACTGTACTGTCCAAGTGTCCAGAATTCAGTGGGTGGTGGCAGCGAAGATGAATTAACAGCTAAAATTCATAACAGGCTGGAATATACATCCCAGCAGCGCAAGGGGGACTTTCCAGCTTCACATTCCCTTTGCACAAACATGAACAAATCAGAACAAGCAATTCTGGCCATTTCCAAACTAGACAGTTCTAGTGCTATTATTTTACTTTCAACATCCCATGAATTCCTGGGGCATGCAGTTAATATTAATTAATACCATAGTAAATGATTATCAAGTGTTAATTCTATAGAAAGTTTCTGAGTATCAAATTTCAAGCCCAACAAATCCATACATGCTTCTTCAGATATAAGTATGTCAATATCCAGTGGAAGGTCATTCAGCAGTACACACATGTGCAATTCGGGATGTGAATATCATTTACAAATCTTCTCTCCCCAGTAATAAAGGTATATCAACACACTGTCCAAAATGGTCAACTGTCATGAGATATTTTTTTCATCCTTCATTGAGAGAAAAAAAAAAAGGTTTGAGTTTTTTGTAAGAACTATTGGATTTTCTCAGGGTTTGTGCAGAAAGTATTGGATTTTGAGCAAAAAAAAGAAAAACATGCAACAAACATACAAAGTTTTCTGTACAAAAATATTTTCCCTCCCACAAAAAACTTTGGAATATGAGAAGACATCAAAAGTATACAAAAGCATCAAACTCTCTTCACACAGAATGAATTTTGCCAAGGTTTTTCTCCCTGTTTCTACTGAGAAATAAGCTGCATTGCAATCCATTGGTCTTACTTGCAAAGAAGTGAATAAAAGTTTGTGATTGGGTGTAGTAACTATAAATTTACTTAGAAGTAAGTTTTAAAATGACTTGTCCCAGAAACCACTTTCTGTAATAGGTCATTTGATGACCAACCATCATATAATGAGAACCATACACAGAAAGTTGTTTTAAATAAGGACCAGTTTATTTGACCTAAACCTTTTTGCATTGAATTAAACCTGAGAAAGAACAGAAGGTGATGTGATATGATGGGATATCAGCAGGGGCCAAATGTCACCCCTTTGACTACCTCCTCAGCCTTAGTTAATACACCTGAGCCCCCAGGACAATCCAAAAAACTGAGTTGCTCCTGGCCAGCCTGGAAGGCAAACCCAGGGCACTTCTCCTTCAAATACCAGGACTTTATAAGTGAGAGCAAAATCTCCAGGTCTGCCTCAAGGATAAATTCTTCCCCCATCTCCTGGGTCCCAGGAATTAAAGAAGGAGTTTCAGAGCCCTACCCTACACCAAAAGGATGCTGAGGTGTACATTGAATTCTTATATTCTCCCTCCACTACCTTTTATGGACAAGGGATAAGTGTCTGCTTAGTCCCTTTCCCCACCGGGCCAGCCAACACAGTTCTCACTTTCTGTTGTAGGTCCCTCAGGAATAACGTGTTACCCTTAGTGTCAAATGATGTATGGTGCACTGTGTAAAGTTCCACAAGAATGATGTATTTAACCAACTCCCTTTTAGGGTGGGACAAATGGTGAATAAGACTGTGATTACCAGATGTCTTCTTGGGAACAACTCTGAAATGTGAAACCCTCAAATTTGAGATTGAGGGGAGAGATAAAGGACCTATTATCTTCCCTTCTACTATCTCCTTGCAAATCGTGTCCCTAACAACACCCACCAAGTCAATAATCAACTGTAGATTCTTAGGCTATCACATACCCTTGACTGAAGAATGGTATACTCCTCCTATCTCAGATGGTCATCCTCTTCCACCAAGCGTTCAGCTTTGGTAGGGACACACATGGAAAAGTGAGGGAGGAGGGGACACCTGCCTAGCCATCCAGATCAGCCGAATCAACCCTGGCAATCAATAGGGTGACAGATGTCGCAGCCAGATCACCTTCACATCCAGATTCTTAGGCCATTTCCACAGTCTTCTCCCATCCCAGCATGGGGACAAGAGAGGAGTGGGACTGCAATGATGCTTCTGCATGTTGTTGTTGTTGTTGTTGTCCCACTCCTCTCCCATCCCAAGGCAGCATGACCATGGATGTCTTTTTTCTATCAATGAGCTGTGATTGCACTGTCATCCCACATTTAGCTGTCCTGCAGAAGGGCAGGAAGCATAATGGTGGTGCTTCCTGCTCCAACACAGCCTGGGAAAGTGCTCATTTGTGCTGCAGAATGAACAGACACGTCCATCATGTTCTCTTCTGCAGGGAGCTGGTCTGGTGCAAGGGCGAGTGGTCCAGTCACATTCCCTTCCTGGCAGACCCACTGTTGAGATTGCCACTGGAGGACCACACAAGAAGGTAGGGTGTAGAAAGGGCCATCAAAGACCCACAATTGCACCACCATCGCACACTTAGCTTTTCTGCAGAAGGGCAGGAAGCATGATGGTGGTGCTTGCTATCTCAGCGCAGCCTGGGAAAGTGCTCAGCTGTGCTGCAGAAAGAAAAGGCATAACCATCATGCTCCCATCTGCAGGGAGCCAACCAGAGTGGAGGGGAGTGCTCTCGTCATGCTTCCTTCCCAGCAAAGCCACTGCTGAGATCACCACCAGAGGGCAATGCAAGAAGGTAGGGTGCAGAAAGGGCCTAAGGGAAAAAAAATGGTTTCCAGATTCCTTGAAATAGAATCCAGAATCCATCCCTAAAACTATTATCCAAATAACGTTGCAACATAGCCAGGATATAGGTACAAAAGCACTTAGAACCTATCTTACTTAATTGGGCTGGACCCCTTTTGAAGTTGCAGATGGACTTCCAGATTCCCATGTTCAGTTCCTTCAATCCCCCTGCTCCCTGTCCTGTTGGACATTTCCGAAAGGAATGTGATCCACTAGAAATTGAGCATTCATGTTGGAATTTGCACAGGTGCCAGTTGCAAGAAACCTGCACCTCAAATTCCCAGCATAGCTTATTCTCAGTAGTTACCACAGCTTGGCTCTTTACATCAGCTCCTCATTGGGCCTTCTGAACAATATCGCCTCTATGGGCCATCTCCCCTTGAGCAAAACACACAGGCATCATAAGCCTCATCCACAATTGTGAATGCATGAAGAAGCAGGAAAGGGGAGGGGAAATGAAGTGGGAACTTTTGAGGACAAAGAAACCAATTTTGCTCTCTGCTCTGTCTCTGCCAGCTGCAACTTTCTGATCTAACCAACAATCTTCACAGTATTCCTCCAAAATGTTCTGCTAATGACAGAACAAAGGGGTGATCTGTGAACTGATGATCTGAAGGGTGACCAGGCCTTAAATAGCCTCTAGCTCCACCATCATGTGCCATGTGCTGGTACCATGCAGCAGAAACAATGACCTCTGGCTTCGAACCCTGGAGGCCTGGGGGAACCCTCCCCCAGGTTTATTAACTGCATGGCTCCAGGTATATAAACCAACCAGACCTGTAGGTCTCCTTTCTATGTATTTGCAACAGATGACAGCATATATTGTGTTTTTTGACCCGCTGAGGATTGCTAGCACTAATGGTAATTTCATAGAGTTTTAAAATCTATATTACATTGCATCTAGTAGTGGTTATTTTGGAATAACAGTGTTTCAAAACAATCCTTCCTCATTCACTGGTAGGACTTTTGTTGAGATGAAATGAAAGAGAAGCTAGCACACTTCCTTGCAGAAACTTTAAAAAAAAAAGTTCCATGAAGTTTTGATAAGTTGACTATCAGCATCAGGTGTGTGCTTCATTGGTCTCTTCGATGAGAGGTGATCACAGTCTCCAGGTTGTTGCTGCTATGTACCTTCTAGTCATTTCTGACTTATGATGACCTTAAGGTGAATCTGTGTTGGGATTTTCTAGGGCTGTGTGATGTGTCCATGGTCACCCAATGAGTTGGACTGGATTTATGCTTAATAAGTATAGTTTAATATGCTTAATAAGTATAGTCTTGATTGCAAAATAAACACAATCATAGAACCATAGAACCAAAAAGTTGGAAGAGACCACAAGGGCCATCGAGTCCAACCCCCTGCCATGCAGGAATATGCCATCAAAGCACTCCTGACAGATGGCCATCCAACCTCTGTTTAAATGATTTACAAAGTTTCAAAATGATTTACAAGAAATAGATATGAAAGAATGGGGGAAGTTTGAACATATGTTCAATGAAAAGGAAGAAAAAATGTGTGAAGAATGGATCAGTTTCGTAACTAGAAATGCTACAATGTGTCAACTTCCTAAATGCTTTAGGAAATAGGTAATTTGTATTCTGAACAAGGGGAAGGATTTGCATTAAGTTGATGAGATCAGGTATTGTCCCTTTTTGGACTACAGACTTCCAATAATGTAGAGACATAGGTTTTCAGTTGGTTCCTTTAAATAATGTTTAGTTATTTGGTAAATTATTGAGTGCTGTTATTTTCAAAGAAGGAGGAGGGGGAAGAGTGGAGGAAGAGGAGGAGGAGGAGAAGAGGAAGAAGAGGAAGAGGAAGAAGAGGAAGAGGAAGAAGAAATAATAATAGTAGTAATAGTCATCAATAAGAAACAGGAAAATGTAAATGTTCATTAAAATTTTGCACTATTGAAACCTGTGTGTGTACATTAGACATCCAGCTGTGCTCTTTGGAATTTATTGTACTTACAATTTCCTAAGAGGAAATTGATATAAAATCAATGTTCTTGATGGCTAATTTTTTCACTTCCAGGGAAAACTGATCTCTAAGATTAAATAAGAAAAGATGAGCATTGGTTGGAGAAATACAGCTGGAAGATATTCCTGTACTGTATTTTTAATTTCTTTCTCCTCCAGCTTTACCTCAACTGACGAAGAATTGTCAACAGAAAGAGTTGTTATGTGGTGAATAACATGTAGTGAGGTTCTGAGGACTTTAGTGGATCAGTGTCAAAAAGACAGGTTCTCTAGTATTCAGAAATCACATATGGAAGTCTAAGGTCATTTCCTCACTTGACTGTTATAGTGCTATTATTCCACTTTCAACATCCTATGGAATCCTGAGGTTGGCAGTTTAGGGAGGGGCTGGCCGGCCCCTGCCAAAACTGCAAACTCCAGGATTCCATATTTTATTTATTTATTTATTTATTTGTATCCCGCCTCTCCATATGGATCGAGGCAGCGAACAACTTACAAATAGCATGTATTTCGAAACATTTCTATACATGCCCCCAACAAGCTGGGTACTCATTTTACCGACCTGCGAAAGGATGGAAGGCTGAGTCAACCTTGGAGCCGGGTAGGATCGAACTTACAACCTTCTGGTCTGCAGTACTGGCATTTAACCACTGCGCCACCAGGGCTCCATAGGATGTTGCAGGTGGAATCACAGCACTATAACAGTCTAGTGCGGAAGTGGTCTAAGTAAAGTGCCCACTAGAGAAAATACTTGTCCTGAAGTGTAACAGTTTTAGCAAGTGCAGCAAAATTGTCAACTGTTTTAACACTTGTAGCAGATTCTCTCGTAGCCTAGTGTTCCAAAACAGGTGCTCATTTTTTATATTTCTTTTTTTAATGTTCATGGTATCATTTGTCTGCCTCTTCTGAAAATTGCATTCTCCTTTCTATAATTTGGGCCACTTGAGATATCCCATGCTGTGTCACTCAAGGTCAGAGTGATTGTTTTGTCTGAAGTGGGACCATTAGAGTGTCAGCTGGATGATGTTAATCATATTTTCAATTTAGGAGCAGGACTGTTTGTGTCTTCAAAGCAACAACAACAACAACAATCTTTTAGTTGTTTGCATCAGAAAAGGCAGCATTTGTGCAGTGCTGATACATGTGAAATCATATGAATGTGCACTCAGGAGTGAATCAAATATAATTCAATGTGACTTTGTTGAAGGTATCTCAATACAGGACTGCAAAAGTAAGCAACTAGTTTGGAAATTTTGTAGCTACTTCCCCCTCCCCTGCCTCTCCTAGCTTCTAGTGCCTCTGACAATATTGCCTTCATCCACATGGAAATCCCCAGTGACATTTCAAAGACTATGTAATAAGTGCATAACCATGATGTATCATTGACTGTTTCATTGTCACTGACAACATGTTAGTGATGGAGACCATTCTCATCTTTCTAGATATACAATATTATCAACAATTCTAATCAAAACATTTTTTTATTAATAGTATAGAAAGGGGAACTTTCTATAGTACTGTCCTGATGATACTATTATGAAAATTGCATGTTTATCATTAAGGGGCATGCAAAACCTCTCCCTGTTGTTTCTTCTATTATTTATACCATTTGACATACTAAGCCCCTGAGCAACAATAAAGATTCTCCTTCAATTCAAAATTGACATTGTGAATGTGTTTTAAAGTGATTTATGTTTTAAAAACCAACAAATCATAGCAGGTAGTACAAGCAAAAACAGTGCAATTTTCCACATAGTCTCTGTATTTGCAATTGGGAGACTATGCCCAGAGTTTAGGAAGACTTACTTTTCTAAACTATGACCCTCAGGACTGGACTATACCCCATTTTGTCTCAGGATGTCTTGGAACCGTAGTTCAAACAAGTTTTTTACCCCCATACTCTGATCATGGCTGCAAACTGCACTCTGATATTTTAGAGCTCTTACAGATATTTTAGAGCTCCTGCATGTTCCATTGCTACATTGTATGTATTTACATCTGGTTGCTCCTGAAATGCTGATAATGATCCCAATCTCCAAGATTCACGCCTTCAAAAGTGGAAATAATGCATTTGTACTAGACCATACCAGTGGTAGATACTTGAAGCAAGCTGACCTGTTCTGTGTTTTCAGAACAATGGCATGAATATATCAGTTTTGAACAATAAGGATTTTAATATGCATATGTTACACGAGGATATACAATCTAATGCTCTGACAGGTAAAATTCTGAATATTTTCTCCCAGAAGATATAGTACATAAATCATCTGTGAGTGTGTGTGTGCATTTAATTTTCTTCTCAAACAAGAGAATATGGCATTTCCCTCCACAAAAGATGTTCTCCATGAACAAAGTGGATTTTTCATGCTTATAAAAGAACTACTTCTCTTTTCCTCGTCTTTATATGACATATGATAGCAAAACACCATTCTCAAGGATGCCTCATCATTATTAAGAGTTACTTTCTCTACAGTTTGTCAGATAATAGATGCAAAAGGACAAAGCCACATAAGCCAGAAGCTTCACCTGTGCAGGAACATCTGGATGTGCAGTTCTCATGACTGACAGATAGTCTATGCTGCTATGCATTTATTTCCTACTAGCAAGAGTAACTAGCTGTGCACAAGAATAGCCCTTAGCTTGATAATCTTCAAGCAAAGTTTTCTAGCTGCCAAAGATGGAGACACTTGTCTTGCTCCAATTGTTAGTCATCACTTTTTTAGATTCCCATTGATTCAATGAGTCTATTCTCGTTGGGATTAACAAGTAGATTTATCCCAGTGTATGTGTCCCATCTGAGAGAAAAATGCTACCCTCTATAGTCATGCCTGCTGCTTCTCAGTGACCCTAGCAAGACTCACATGTTTAGCAAGAGTGCTCACTATAGTTCTTGGCTGTCTGAAGAAACTCTCTCCCACCATATTCTGAAAGTTGATTTGATATATATTGAAGCACAAACATACACAGATATTTGGCTGTGTCTTCAATCTGATATGGGCATGACGAATCTAATTAGGCAGATAAATCCACCATCAGGGGTTTATCCTTTTTTAAAAAAAAAGGTTCATTTTTGGTGTGGATGTGCTACAAGTTAGTTTTGCCCAACATGATGCACTCTGATGGAAACTTTGGACCAGCATTTTTGGAGAGAACCAAGTTGCGGGGGACTTTTTTACCTAGGTGCTACTGACTGTAAAAATCACATCATTCTTTTGTCTTTCCTGATTCTGAAATGATTACTGTAATGAGTGACTGTAGGAGTGGGGACTGAAAAGGGTGTTTATATTGGTTGGAATATGTAACATGCCTTAATGCTGCTTTCTGTGCTTCTCGTGGAGACCTACTTTATAGGTTCTCCATTTTTTGGTATGTTCCACCCCTTGTGGAGGTGTTTGTAAAAAGAGAACTCTTAACTGGAACTTTCTGATGATCCCTTGAGTAAAATCTTGAGGACAGTGTACTAAGCTGTTGCCAATTTTATAAACATGCTTCCTAGATGCATGGATCCATCCATTTTGTTTATATGACATCATTTAAAGTACTAGCATTTTGCCCAGCGTGAACTGCTTTATTGAACTGTTCTACCACAGAAGCAGAAGGTTGTCAATAACTAAGGTCATATTTTCTTTTCTCTCAATATTGTTTTTAATGAATGATGTTGTAGGAGCAAATTCCTAAAGGTGCTCCTGCTGGGATCTTTACCTGTTCCTTCCAAACCCTGTACACTCATTTCAGCTTCATAATACCTCTGATAGTATCCCAAACTGTATGTTCATAAAAAAATTATTAGGAAGTTGGTGGGGGGAGCACTAAAAAACAATGTGTGTGGTGCTAGTTGTATTTTTGCCATTCTGTTTCCTTCTCAAAATTACCTGCCTTATCCAAATATAAGCATCAGTGTAGTTATATTTCTTTAATTTCTGCAGTTCTTCAGTTACAATTTTATGATGGAGATTTGTCTTCCTTTTTCAGTTTAATGACTGAAGAGGCACCTGGCTTTCTAATCCACAAAACATATATCTGAAGCTACACATGCCAAAATTTATAGGCTGAAGAGGAAGACAAGCTCTGCTGGTTTTGCAGCCATTGACTATGAGGTTTTGGTGAAAAATTCAGGAATGGGTGACAAATCAAGTAAATGGAAGGTGTCCAAACTGAGGTCTGAATAGCAAGATTATTTGGCCAAAGTGATTGCAGATTTTAATAATCATTACATAAGACATGCTTTGTTAACAGTGTGGAATAGAAACAAATCAAGGTAATGTCCCAAGACACCCTTGTGTCTTTTTGTAGGCAAGAGACAATGGCTAAGTAAAAATGGGCAACTTAAAAATTTAAAATTTAAAAACTTAAAAATGGGAACGATCTTCTGGAATTTGATCAAGAGCATCATAGAATTAAATACATTAAATAAATATGGAATAAAAATATGCAAGAAATTTACAGTTAAATAAATCTCTTGAAACAAAAATTGAGAAGAAATCCACACCAAGTTGCAGCACATTAAAAATAAAACTACATCCTTTGTTATACAGAAACTGACAATGGCCTAAAGGAAGGCCATCAAAAGACTTCGGCCATTTCCACACTACACTGTTATAGCACTATGATTCCACTTTCAACATCCTATGGAATCCTGGGGTTTGCAGTTTCAGGAGGGGCCGGCTGGATGCAAACTGCAAACCCCAGGATTCCATAGGATGTTGAAAGTGGAATCATAGCACTATAACAGTCTAGTGTGGAAATGGCTTTAGTTTAAAATGTTGTTGCACATTGCCTGAGCGTTACCACACACAGAGCTGTATGTGCTGAGTAGCAGCAAGGGATGCATTTCAGCAGCACATATTTATCACTCCCCCATGATAAGACTCACTGCTGCTTTATATCTGTACCAGAATATTAAATCATTCAACCCCATAGCAAATGATGGTGGCCATTCTACCACTTGTGTGACATCTATGCATTGTTCTATCAGTTTGTCTCTTCCATCTCATCACATTCTTTTTCTGCGGCCCCATCAGTTGTGTGTGTGTGTGTGTGTGTGTGCACGTGCACACACACACACATCTTTAAAACACCTGTTGACTTATGGTGACCCCATGATTTTCTTAGGGTCTCTTAGGAAAGGATTACTCAGAAGGGCATTTGCCAGCTCTCTCTTCTGATATATAGCCTCCAACACCTGGTATTTGTTGGTGGTTTCCCATCCAATATTAGCCAGATCTGATCTTGCTTAGCTTCCAAGTTCAATGAGGGTCTGGTGCTGTATCTATTGACATTCTTCTTTCTTTCTTTCTTTCTTTCTTTCTTTCTTTCTTTCTTTCTTTCTTTCTTTCTTTTAGTTTTCTCTTCCTACCTTCTCCCCCCCCCATACTGTAGTTTCCTTTCTTCCAACATGCTCACACTGCACCAGAAGCTAGTGGGCTCTAGACTTCCCTTCCTGCTCCTTTGCTCCTTCCTCTCTTTCCTGATGAAGCCTAAACTGGTGGAAACAACATAGATATCAATATCCTCCAATCCATATTGCTGTCCAGAAAATGCCATCAAAATTGCATTGAAATTTGTTTGATAAGAAACATACTTTTTTCTTGTGGTTTCAGTTAAAAAAAAGAAAAATAATAATATAATCAACATTATTTATATTAACATATAGGTTTCAATCACTAGGAAACACATGATGTTCAACTTGTAGACTAAATAAGTAGTTAGAGTCATATAGCTCATAATAATGTTTTAGTATAGCCTTTAATCCATTATTCTTTCTCATGTAGTAAAAATGCCACATGTGTAATAGTTAGAAATAATACTGCATAGATTATGTGGTATGTTTCCTAATGGTACCAATATGAGACATGTCGCTTATTATTCTTCATTTTCCAAATAGATGCTCTATGCTGAAAGATATGCAATACCATCCTGAAGAAATTTTCTCTTGTCCTATTTAAACTTTCTTGGCTCCCTTCTGACTGTTTCATGTAAGGAAGAGTATGTAAATAATAAGCACTTCAGATAAAATCTGATGAGAATTATGGTCAAACGAGAGATGGGAGAAAATTTTATTCCATTTTCCAAATTAACACAAAATTACCAAAACTGCTCTTTGAAAGGAGTTGTCTTTTGGTATTCAAACTTACCTGGATTATGGAATGATCTTATCTCAACCAAAACTGTGCACAAAAAAAAGTGTATATTAGTGGAAGAAAAAACAAGAAGAAGAACAAAAAACAGTAAACAAAGGAAAACACTTGAAAGGAATATATCAGGGGCAGAAGTACAAAGAAAAATGTCTATGTTAGAAGGAATAGCTACATAAATCCACAAAAAATTCTACAAGAGCCAAACATAAGCTCATGCAGAAATGGGACAAAATGCACTGAAAGCTAGAAGAATAGTAACCTGAGGCCCATGATAATTTTAGGAATGGAAACAACAGAAACATGTGCTACAGCCCTACCTCAGTCTCCTCCCACAATAATTCTTTCATGCTGTTTACTGGGGAGATGTGAATTAAAAATGAAGCCACGTTCCACTGAACACAGTTATGCTGCTCTATACATGCAAGCATCCTGCCTTGTGGATTTTCAAATCACATGGAGCTATGTAACCACATTTACTTGAATGGTTTATATTTTCTCCTCAGATCTTCCTGTTAAACTTAGGGGAAATGTGAGTGGAGGGGACAGACTGTTAGCACATATCCTTGTTATCTCTGGGGATATAAATATTGAACACATGAATAGGACTTGAGAAAAACCAGTGACAAATTCACACATTTCTAGTGAGTAATCTCCTGGAGGAATTTCATTACATTCATAGATCTTTATTTGGCTTTCCTCAAATGTTCAGCCTGGAGAGATCCTCCTTCACAAATCTGCCTTGAACTTTATCATAGGCAGGTTTTTTTAGGGGGGCGGGCAGGATGGGGGGCAACTGTAGGCTAGAAGTTGAGTGTAATCTGTTCCTAGGATTTGTAATGTTTGTGGTCATTACATGATCCAGGTCTCATTTCTTTGATTGTCCTATAATGTTAATTGTCCACCCCAGGTTTTCTATTAGAGGTCTGGGAAGGCTAAAACATTTAACCTGAAGCTTTGGACAGGAATCACAGAACAATAGTACCTGCATTTTTCAAATATTTAACAAATCTGCCTTATTACTCTGAAGAATTCTTGGCCTCTAAACACAAGATCATCTATAGATCAAAGACATAGGATCCATTTTCTAGCTCTGGTATAGATCCATGGCCAGTGTTGGCCTTTGGAATATGAACTGCAAGGACTGTAAATTGAATAAGTTGGTCTCTTCCTCCTTAGCACTTTAATCTCCAGACTGTTACTGAGCTTTGAAATGGTTGTGTAGCTTCCTACAACTGCCCATCCATTCTGTTTCAATCTGTTTAGTACCAGAGCCAATGGAACCCCCAAGCACATCTAATATATTCCTTGCTATTTTCACTGATAGAGACATTTTATTTCACAGGTTCAAGAAGATAGCGCTCTCTCTCTATATATATATATACACACACACACACACACACACACACATATATACATATACATATATATATATATATATATATATATATATATATATATATATAAAACAAAGAGGGCAACAGGCTGACTTACCCACATATGGTACGTTTGACAGTACTGCAGTGCTGTAAGGATGGCAGATGGTGCAATTACATTTTCTGAATGAGGAAGTAACCTTTTCTTAACATGCACACACACACACATGCTCACAAGATAAATGCAACATGCTGGGATTTGAAAGAAATCCCTATAAATAATGGCTTTTGGAAGGAACTCTTTTGAAATATCACTGTACAACTGTAGTAACTGATGTACTAGCTTAGTTTCAGAGTGTGTAAAAAAGAGTCAATTATCAATACAGACCATGGGTTATGTGTCTGTGCATATTAGTCTTTGGCATCTAGAAGAAAGGATCATACAGAGAGAGACCAACACTGCCTTGGAAGGTGCAGAATTCTGTTCTCCCTCTCCCTCAGCTCTTACCATCACTGGCCATTGGGTCTGATTGCATCCATCACCATCAGCTCTTAGTGACTTAGTAGAAATGTCTCCTTCCATGAGAGGCTGGTGGATAAGTGATGGAGCCCAAAAAGCATATCGTGTAGAGTGAGAGTAAGCATCTCACTTGGTGTCGGCAGCTGGGCGGGGCCGGGCAGGCTTGGGTCTGGCTCAGGCCGAGGCAGGCGTCCCGGAAGCCTCAGCCAGCAGAGTCACCGCAAAACTAAAGCAAGCCTTACTTCAGGCGATAAACAGGAACGAAAAGAAAGGGTTTTCCTCACCCGGGCAACGAAGGGTTAAGCTGGCTGGCAAGGCTTCCGAGCAGAGTCTCGGCAGGAACAAGGCGGGACCACAGCAGGGACAAGGCAGGCAGGAACAAAGCAGGAACAAGGCAGGAACAAGGCAGCAGCCCTGACGGGCAACACACGGAGAGCCGTTGGTTGTTGCTCCGTGCTGAACCTGGCTCCCTCTGGCTCTAAAGTAGGAGCCTGGCGCCGGCGCCGGCCAATCCTGAAGCTGCTGCACAGCTGGGAGCCCTCAGCCGGGCTCACAGCTGAGCGTCCTTAGCCAGCTGCAAGCCCTCAGCCTGCCGCTGACGCTCCAGCAACCGGCGGGAGCGACGGGCAGCCTCCTTGGCCTGCCGCCGCTGCGAGAACGTGGGAGGGAGGCCGTCAGGCTCCTCCGGATCGGGCCCGCGGGTGAGCGGCAGCCCAGCGACCTCCGGGCGACTCTCTTCCGCAGCGCCGGCTCCGTCGGTGTCTTCCGTGGCGTCAGGGCAGGCAGGCTCGGGACGACCTCCCGTAGCGGCAGGTGGCTCCATAGCCTCCTCTGCGGCGGCGGTGGCCTCGACGGCGTCCGGGCAGCTGTTCCCGGCGCCGGAGGCCTCCGCCGCTACTCGCGAGGAGACCTCCGCCGCTACTCGCGAGGAGGCCGGGTCGTCCTCCTCCTCGGGTGCTGCGTCTGGGGCCGCGGGTGTCCCGACACTTGGGAGGAGAAAGCAAAGGAGACTTGTAGGAACTTAATGTAATTGAATTTCGATGGTGAACACTTTTAAGAATTACTGGGATAGCTGTTCATTGGTGCCCACTGGCAAAAGATAATTAAAATTGGAGCCTAATGATTTCTTGTTACAATACTTTTTATTGCTTGTCTAATTTATTTATTGACTTGGGAAAAAAAATAGGGTGTTTGTTGAAATCAGGCAACAACAATTTCAGTGTTTGTTCTGTGGGATGGAATAGCTTAAAACCAACCAACCAACCAACCAACCAACCAACCAACCAACCATTGGTTTCCCTTCCCAGTGGGTTAGTGAGTTTGTCCATCACCTGTGTTCTAATTTACATGGCAGCTAGCTTGGGGAAAATGTTTTATGTACAGTCTTTCCGTTGCTAACAATTGCATTTTAATCACTAGAGATGGGTTAAAGAATAATGAGAAAAATATGTGATTATGGTTTACATCTGAGTTAATAAGTGCTAGTTGTGAGTGAATTGTGTATGTTTTGCTTCAAGTGGAATGGCTATTCAAGCAAACTCATAATAGTGAAGCTAAGGTCAAGGCTTATTCTTGCTATAAAATGCTAAACCTAGATCCGTTCCAATTAGCCACACTGACAAATATGAAAATCACATTTTCTATTCTTTTTTATTCAAAAAATATTAATAAGAGGCATTACGCTCCTGCCCCACTACTCCCTTCCCCACAAAAATAAATGGATGAAAATTCAACAATAAAACTAATCTTTATTGGAGATTCTATTGTTAACATTGTAGTTGCAATCTGGTTATGTGTAGTAATGTCACAGTGATGATGGAAATGTGTGCCTGCATCCACACTGCATGGTGGATAAGGTTTACTATGGTCACCTTCAAATATGAGAAACAGTTCTCTGTGTTTCATTCCATACTTTCAGGGACTGCATATATCATAATCTTGTCCATGGACTCTTTGCCCTAGAAATCTGTTGATCAGATGGAAATGACTCACACAGTCAGCTCTTACCAGTTGTGATTGCATTTCACAAAAATTGGTTTGGGCATTGGACTGCATCCCTGGAGACAAATGTTTGATTCCTCACTCAGCCCTAGAAACCCTCTGGGTGACCTTGCGTATGTCATACACACTCAGCCTCAGAAAATTCTGTGATAGGTTTGCCTTAGGGTCACCATAAGTTGAAAATTACTTGAAGGACCACAACAGCCAAAAACAAGTATGTGTGTCCATGAGGAGTAGGGGTGCAAATTTTAATTTCATTCCATCATGCAGGAACAAATAGTTTCAAAAGTTTCCTCCCCGATGGATGAGATTATGAGAATTCATACACAAATGTGATGAGCTGTTTTGGAGGGGAAGGTTATATGGTTTTTGCTTTAAAAAAATGTGTAAAAATTGGTTTGCAGGGGGAAAAAACCAAATTTGTTTGCACAAAACTTTCTTTCTCCCCCCCCCACAAAAAATGTCTTCAATACTTATGTGGTGAGACATCCCTTCTTGTCAAGGACAAGAAAATTTTCAAGCATTCTTCATTTCCCTAGTGATGATGCCCTGAGAACAGAAGAAGAAGGAAGGGAAAACATTAGAGTGGCTTTATAGTACATGAGCCAAAAGAAGACTTAAAAAGAAGAGAAAATGCACTGCCCCCCCCCAAAAATGTACACACACACACACCAATGGATTTGGATGCACATCTGGAATTAATTACTATGTTTTCAATAGAAATGGAATACATCTCATTAGGCTGGATAAGATTACAACCTGGTATTTTGTGTGTCTGTCTAGTCGGCAGCCCTGTTGTTATCGCGGTTATGATATGTCGGGTGAGAGCACTAGATATCCTTTTGATATCAAATAATTTGGCCTTTGCTTGACCTTTCTCTGCCACCCTATTCCACTTGTTTGCAGAGGCTTCCTGGACGAGCACGTACGGGCATGGCCGTTAATAGTTGTACATTCCAAAACCCCATTCAGGCAAGCAACTTAAGCCTCTCCGTTGCTTTAGGGAAAAACCTCCCTGCTAACCGGCTCAGCTTGGCTCGGATCTACACAAAGCCACGCAGCCAAGAGCCAAGCCATTCCTTTGTATCGGGCTATTAACGAACTGGCCACACTGTTGTCTTAAGAGCTAAACCCATCATGCAAAACTTGACCTTTTCCAACTCCTTAGTCCAACTCCAAATTTCCTTTGTTCTCACCGAGCATAACACAGCCTGTAGGTAAACTCCACCCTATAAAAGGTCCCCACTTTTGGGACCACCTCAGATTACTTTGGACTTCCATCCTTCCTCGCTGCTGGTTGTCTAAGGAAACTCCCCTCAGTGAGCCCCACTGAGCTTTCTTCCCTGGTACCCCGCTTCTCTCCAGGACTACAAGACCAGGTGTTGTATTGCCTTTCCCAAAAAGCTCTCCGTTTCTATTTCTCAGTTAGTTAGTTTATGTTTTGTCTTGTGTGTTTCTTTTCTTTAATAAAATATTGGTTGTTACTTTGAAAACCTTGTCTAGCCGCTCTCTGACCTGATGCTGTATACATAGGGTTAAAAGATCCTTGCTAAGTTACCCTGCCTCTCGTTTAGCTGAGAGAGTGCTCAAGCTAAATTCCCCCAACTTGTGTTTTTATTTGGATAAAATAAAACCCCCAACACACTGGTACTGACTGGTACTGTCTGATGAAGAAAATTTCAAAGTTGCTGCTCTTTCTTCTAGTTATTCTAACAGAAGTCCTGTTCATTCCTACCTCAATGCATTGGGATTGACTTCTATATGGACACGTTGAGCATTAAACTGAAAAAATGGATTTATACAAGTTCTTCTTATGTTCTTTCAAGCTTTTCTGACTTATGGTGATCCTAAGGTGAACCTATCATGTTTTTTTTTCTGGAGCTGAGAGTGTGTGACCTGCACAAGATCACCCAGTGGATTTCAATGGTCAAGCGAGGAATTGAACTCTGGTCTCTAGGGTCATAGTCAAATACTCAGAACACCATAACACACTGGCTCTTTGTTGTACAAGATGATCCTTCAATTAAAGCATGTTCTCAAGTACAGAATTCTCCTCTGAAATGAAGGTATGTTTAAGTTGCACATGCTAGCATCCTAAAAGTCGTTTAAAAAGTGGAAGGAATCTATGAATCTAAAGGGTACCATCTGGCTAATCTCTTAATTTAGGCTAAGATGGTGGGAGATGAGTATGATAATGAAACAATCCTATACATGGTTTAGTGCTAGTGGAACAGCTGGCTTTCCTCCTCTTTCCTCAATACATTTCCTTTTACTATTTATCCAATTTATATCCCCCTGTGCAGATACAATTGTGTGGAAATACCGCAGTGTGAATCAAGCTATACACCATAATGCCACAACCTACTTCTGTAATTGCAAAGGATGTAGAAAGTCCCTGTAACTGAAGAAAACATTTCAATTTGTCTCTTTTTGCTGTTTAGTTCACACAGAGCTTTCACCATGTAGTCTTGTATTCAAAGAGAGCTGAACTGAGGAAGAGGAGGTGCTAGTTTGTCTGCGTGAACCAGCTCCAGACACAAGCTCAGATGTAGTCATCCTAGAAGTAATTTCACAGATTTTTTTTTTAGTGAAATGATGCAAAATGATACTGTATACATTGTGACAAAAGCAAGAGTATTCGTAATCCATTTATTTATTGAGGGCCAGGGATATAGCTATGGAATGCATGTATAGATGGGTGAATGGAGGCATTGTACCCCACCAAATAAGAATTCTGCAACTCCAAATGAAATTTCCCTTCACTCCCTGAATTTCTAACATTGCAGTAACTCAAAACTTCAGTTGATAATTCAAAAATAGAATGAATACATAATAAATATAGAAATTCTTGTAAATTATTTCCAGTATCTCGCTCTCTGTAAGGGTAGCAGTTTGGGGGTTGAAGGAAAATTTCATGGGGTCAGAATTTGCCACCTTCTCCATAATGACATTTCTGCTAATGGTGGAGGGGAGAGTTTAAATGGTTTCCTAGATATGTGTCTTGTGTCCAGTGTTGGAAACTGTTTAAATATGAATACGTCTGAAGCACTGAATTTAGACATTAATGGAGATCAGATCATGAGGGCAATTAGAACCTTTCAGTTAGTAGATTCCTGGTTTGGATAGAGAGTTAATGGGTAGTATATGATCCTGGACAGCCCCATGCAACTGGAACAATTATAGGATCAGAAATACTTCAGTATAAACATTCCAAATATATGGAGGATGTCATGAAAAAGAACCAGGACTGATTTTTCCAAAAGGAAAACAGATGTTGGCAGATGTGACTTGTTTGGTTATTTCCCCCTTTCTCTTTTATATCTAAATCATAGGGCCTTCTTGTCCTATGCATTGGTCCAGCAGCTCTCAGTGAAATACCTTTGAAAATAATCTGTGTTGTTATACTAGCATCTTCAGAAAACAATTCAAATAATAGATCAGGGAGTGTTACTACAACTTGGCATGTTTTGAAAGTTGTTTGGTCTTCCTGCAGGTTTCTTTTCCCTCTATGACAAGAAGGCTTAAAGGAAGCTGAAAATGTTTGTTTTAAAAGGTACCATATAAACAGAGAACTCATCCGTTCTGTCTAAAGAGCCCTTATTAATGTGGCGGCTTCATGGCCGGAGTACATGCATATGTCATATTATATGACAGGGCATTGTTTGCTGCACAGCCTTCTGGGTTCAGACAGATGTCACTTCAAATAATCAAGCTTCCAGGGCTAGTGCAAACAATTCTTTTTGACATTAGGTCTGTGGTCAGGAAGCCAGCCTATTAATGCATGCTTTCAAATATTTTCTTATATTTTGCTGTTCATGCAGGGTTATTTATTCTGTTCTGCACTGTTTTTCAAAGGCTTGCTATTCCAGCTGCCATTGTTTGGAATGCATTGAAAATAACATTTTTCCCCCTAAGGTTTTATTTCTTACAGGTGGGTTCTCCTCCCACCTGGTGACAAAAATCCTCTGATGCAGAGTACAGATGTACACAATACTCATATTTTTTCCTCATCATCAATGACAAAAGGTCTCTTGACACATTGAGACTTCCCACTGAGAAAATGGCAAACAGCTGCATAGTCTTATTGTAATTTGTAACTTGGGACTTGTGAAAAATTTGTTCACAGAAAAAGCCTCATTTTGGCACAGAAACTTGGGTTTTATGCACAAAAAATGTGGGAAGAAATGTGCAAAACCAGACTGTTTTATTTGAATAAATGCTGATTTTTGTACAAAAAAGCCCTTTTTTTGGGGGGGGGGAATCCATTTGTTTCCCACAAAAAGAATTCCTGGAAAGCAAAATGAGTGAATGAATGAATGAGTGAATGAATGAATGAATGAATTCACAAAAACCTCTCATAAGCTTTACAGTGTTAAAATGAAATGAAATAAACAATTGTACATTAAAATGAAAGAAATGAAGGTTTGAACCCTATGCTGAGATGCTGAATGAACAGAAGTTTCAAAATTATCTTCAAAGGAGATAAAAAGGAGGTGGAGGGCACAAAAAGACTTTGTTAAGAAGGAGGTTCTTTGTCACAGCCTTTGCTAATTGAAGTATGCCTGTATATCTTGGTTCCCTGCAATGAATGTCGTGCCAAGAATGTCATAGCTGAACAGTGCAGTAAAGACTTTTCCAAAAAGAAGATCCAAGGTCCAGTTGTTCCCAAAGAATGACAAGTAAAGAAAATGAATCTGCTTCAGCAAAGGCAAGAGTAGAAAGACATTAGACTGTCCTAGTTTGTCTCTGCAAGGTTATTACATATATTGTACAATGTTTATAAAGTTATTCCGTATATTGTTTTCATTTAAAAGATATTGAAGAACAGAATTCTTTTCGCCTAGATTTGTTTATTGCAGCCAAGGTTGACTTATTCGTTTTTATGCTTGGCTGTGCCATTTCTTTTTTCTTTTCTTTTTTTTTAATAATTAATTTTATTATGATTACATCCTATAAAAAAACATTTCCCATTGTACATTTTACCAAACTATTACAGCATCTTCCACACCTCTTTGGATTTCAATACTGTTATTTCACTGACATATCAACATTTTTGCATCACATTACATTTGCCGCCCAACCCACAAAATAATGAGACCACAGACAGAGCTTGGGTTGAACTAGGGCAATTTATTAATATGCCTATTTAACAAGGGTTGAACTTAAACTTAATTTCAACTTGCTCATGAACTTGAACTTGCAGAGACTTGAGGGGAAAGAACGGGGGGGGGGTATACAGCATCCTCGGACTAGGGTCAAGAGGCCACTCCCTGCCATCTCCCCTAGCCCGTTGGGCGAAATACCGGGCCCCAAAGCCGACCTCTAAGGTTGCCTGATGGCTTTGGCCAGCCCTTTTCTGGAAGGCAAGCCCCGAGGCCCACCCCCCGCTGCACAGCAAGTGGGGTGATCCCAGGGCTCTCCCCAAGGATATAATTTATCTTACACCCCACAATGGGGGGTGCCATAGGTATATGCCAAACCTAAATCCTACCCTGCCGGCCATGGATAAGGGCAAGCGTCTGCTTAGTCCTTTCCCCCCATCCCCTCAGAATCGAGTCCAACCCCTTTTGAAGATCCCGTAGGAATATCTGATTGCCCTCCGGTGATAAATGCACCCCATCACGCCAATAGAGTTCCATTTTACTAAAGATAATATTGTCGTGAGGGATGTAATAACCCAAGCCCTGTCTCAAGGCGACCCGAATCTCCCTGTTTGCCAACCGACGTGCTCTTTCGATATGCCGGGGAACAGCACTCCCACCCCATGTCCTTCTTTGCACCAATGCCAACCATGCAATAAGAGTGTGAGGCCAAGCCTCGTGAATAAACCGCATATCCTGGATGGCCTGAATCACCAAGGCCTTTCCTTTCAGTAATCCAAGGTCATAACCCCCCAGGTGAATGACCAGCACATCCGGAGGAGGAGCTTTCCACTCCTTGAACAACAAAGGTAGCAATCCATGCCACTGCAGGCCTCTTTTTCCAGACCAACATATGGATGCTCGATCACCTAGACCCAGGTTCAAGCCCATAGGACCACTCCGAGCCTGCCGTTCAGCCCAAAAATGAAGCTGTGGCCACAGATCAGCACTCGCTTCCTAACTTCCGCAGCAGGTCGATCTGTAAGAGAGTCAAAGTATTAATGTAACTCAATAGGCCGGACATAGCGCCGGAACGCAGAGGACTTCCACCTACCAATCCTCTTGATGTCCTCAGCCTTCATGCCCAAGCCTGCCGCAGTAGAGGCTGCCCCTATACGAAAGCAGTGTGTACCAAAATTCACTCCATGCAAACCCAAACGTAGCAGTGCCTTTTTGGTAACTGTCCAAAATTGATATCTGGTGAGAGGGGTTGTATCTGTGTGACAGAAAAGTGGGCCCGCCAGGGATCCCCTGTGACCCATGTACGCTCTCATTGCCCTCACCGGGCACAGTACTGCCTCATTGCATTCCTTTCCGGTCACCCTAGTGCCTCTTTTGGCCTGATCCATTTTAGAGCTCCTTAAAACCACAGTGAACTGTCGTTCTCCCCATGACAGGTCTCGGAATTCCAAAGCCCTGCCAGATCTGTCGGTTTTACTCTGAACCACCAATTCACTTACTCGTAAGGCCCCAAAGAATGCCGTGAGGGCCGCAGCGTGTAATAAAAGAGCTTCATATGGTGATGCACACAC
The DNA here is from genome assembly GCA_948474755.1 of Ctenosaura bakeri. Taxonomy (NCBI): domain Eukaryota; kingdom Metazoa; phylum Chordata; class Lepidosauria; order Squamata; family Iguanidae; genus Ctenosaura; species Ctenosaura bakeri. The sequence goes on along the minus strand of CAOLHI010001553.1, from coordinate 945,392 downwards.
ACACCTCCATGTCTCGCTCAAGCCTCTAAGAATATCTGGCAAAAGCGGCTGCCTGACGTCGCGAACTGTTCCCCGCTGCCTGACACAACCCTCAATGAACGTACGTATTCTAAAATCGCCTGTATAATCTACCAGGCCTCGTGCCTTGCACCAAAAGGCCAAAGCCGACATTTTTGACCTAATGTAGAGAGGAGAAGTGCCAGCTTGCTTAAGAGCGACACAAAACTGTAATAAGTGGTCCACTGGAATTGGCCAGGTGTCCCACAACCCCTTGGACTTACGGAAGGTGGTGAATTCGCTAGCCGCTCTATTATAGCTCTTCATTGTGCTGGGCGCGATAGACATACCTATCATCCTTGTTACCTCACCCCGCCAGGGTTCCACAGTCCCGTGGGCATCGGCTCTGGTAGAAGTGCTGCTTTGAGGGTCAGCTCCCTGAAGCGATCCATCTGCATGCGGGAAAGAGAGTCAGCCAAGGGATTGTCCACGCCCGCCACATGCACAGCCTTGAAAAGAATGTTAAAGTGTAAACATTGTAGTGTGAACGCCCGCACATGTCTCATGACCCGCTGTGACTTTGAGGAAAGTTTATTGATCACCCTGACCGTGGCCTGGTTGTCACACCAAAAATGAACTGCATTATTGGCTAATTCTTGTGGCCAAAGGTGAACAGCAACCAATATCGGGAAAAATTCCAGGAATGTGAGATCTGAAATGATCTCCCCATCCCTCCAACTCTGGGGCCACCTCTGCGCGCACCACTTACCTCTGAAGAAGACGCCAAAGCCTACAGAACCAGCTGCGTCGGAAGATATCTGTAAAGTGTCCCTTACCCTGAGCTCGTCCAACCAAAAGGAAATCCCGTCGAAATCCTTAAGAAATGCTTGCCAAACTTCAAGGTCCATCTTCATGACTCTGGTGACCCTGATTCGATGGTGAAGCTTGTTGACACCCTTGGTGGCGTCACAAAGTCGTCTAAGAAAGGCCCTGCCAGGCGCTATCACCCTGCAAGCAAAATTAAGGTGCCCCAGGATCTCCTGAAATTCCTTAAGTGTCGCCTTGTGTCTGCTCAAGAAGGACGCCACTCTCACACGCAGGTCATGTACCTTAGCTGGCGGCAATTTACTAGTCTGATTAACGGTGTCTAATTCAATTCCTAGAAACATGAGCCTTTGTGTGGGGCCCTCCGTTTTTTCATGTGCTAAAGGCACACCCAACTCTTCTATCAACGCTGTAAATTCTGACAGCAGTCCTACAAACAAAAAATCGTCCAGATAATGCACAACCCCTTTCATACCTGCTTTTTCTTTAACGGCCCATTCCAAGAAGGTACTGAAGGTCTCGAAGGCAGAACACGAGACTGAGCATCCCATTGGGAGAGAACGGTCAAGATAAAATTTGTTCTCAAAGGCAAAACCAAGGAGCTTGAAATCAGCTGGGTGAACAGGCAACAGGCGAAAGGCTGACTTAATGTCTGCCTTTGCCAACTCGGCTCCAATCCCCAGCCTGTGTATAACTCTAACTGCTGCATCGAAGGAGGTATATCTCACAGAGCATAACTCCTTCGGAATGGCATCATTCACGGACTCCCCTTTGGGGTATGATAGATGTTGGATCAACCTGAACTCGCCAGGTACCTTTTTAGGGACAATCCCAAGAGGAGAGATTCTGACATTAGGTGTCAGAGGGTAATCGAAGGGGTCCAGCACTCTGCCCTCCGCAACCTCCTTGCTTATCTTCTGACGTACTATGCTTCACTGCCTATAACAGACTTAAGATTCTTAGCCATAAAAAACTTCCGGGGAACAAAACTGGGAATCCTAAAACCTAACGTGAAACTGTCTCTCAAATACTGCGCTGCCGCCCAGTCCGGATAAAGCCGAAGCCAAACCAAGAACCGCTCCAGTTTACTGGACTGGGCCCCTTTTGAAAAGGCTGCTGGTTACCTGGCCGTTTACCAGTGCCCTCTCTGGGGCCAGACCCGCCCGCTCTTCCCTTATTACAGTTGTGGGCCAAATGTGGGCCCCAGCTATAGAAGGGAAAACACATCTACATACTCCCCCTTTTGTATTTTTTCTATGGTGGCCGTAGCAAGGTGGTCGCCTAATCCTCAGCCTGCCCCCCTGCTTGCTGCCCGGCCACTACCTGCGTACTGGGGTCTTTTTGCCCCATATTTTCCCCCTGAGAGGTTCCTTGACATTCCTTGCAGGTTCTGATCATGCCCGTGACCTGTGGAGGGGAGGCTACCTGTTTCTCAGGAGGACAAGTGGAAGAGGAAGCCAGGGGTACGGGGGAAGTAGCTGGCGGGGCCCAAACCATATCTGCTGGCGGTGTTCTTACTACCCATGGCCCTACTACACCTGAAGTGCTAGGTTCTTGCTCTGTGTATCCACCAGCAGTCTATCCTACAGCCTCCATCTCTTCTGCAGGCCCAGCTGCCGAACCACCTGGTTGGGATGCCGCTGTTCTGTCGCTCTCCCTTTCGCCCATCTGTTTTTCCAGGGCATCTAGTCGCACTATAAGGCGGTCAAAATCATGAGATCTCAAAGTAATTGTTTCACCCCCTTCCCTGTTGCTTTGACCCATCTGCTGGGGTCCTCTGTCGCTAGCCTCTGGCTGGTCCGATGGGGCTGCCAAAGGGGTTGAAGCAGCAACAGTCCTGGGTGTTTTCTGCCTTTTAGCTGCTCGCCTCCTGGAAGCCATGATGCAGTAAAGAGAGCAGGAAAAAAAAAAATTTTTTTTTTTGAAACTCTTCTTTTTTTTTGAACCTGAGCCAGCAAACTCACTTAAGTTATGCAGCCTGTGAGCCTCTACCCAAAGGCCACCAGTTACCTTGCAAATCCTGGGCCCAGCATAGGCCCAAAAGCCCTCCTCCCTGGAGGTAGGCCAAAGGCCCCAAGCCTCTGTGTGAGGCCTTATGAAGGGGAGGGATGTTAATCTTTTCTTCCCACAGGGCCCAAATCACAACTGCTGCCCCCACCCCCACAGGCACTGGTCCAGCGCCGGCCAATGACCCAAGTTGCAGGCCCAGCCTGCAGCTGCTGCTTGTGGCTTTGAAAAAGAAAAAGGGATGGGGCGGGTCCCGAATCCTGCGCCCTTCTCGCTGGGCCTCAGCTGGCGAAAGGGATTAGGCCCTGCTAAATCCCCCACCCTCCAAAGATTTTAAACTGTCGCCTTGGCCACCGCAGTGGCCGAGAGCCTACCGAAGCGGCCGTGGAGGCAACCGCTGTACTCCCACGCCGCGCCTTCCAGGACACAAGGCCGGACAGCAGGAGGGCCGCCCGTGCCGCCGGACGGCTGCGCGGTGCCTGGGCTCGCTGCCCGCTGGACCCGGAGGCCGCCGCCACCGCGCGACGGTCAATTTGCTGCCGCTGTTGCCGCCGGGCTCCGAGGCAAGGGGAAGGTTGCACAGGCCTCTATTCGCCACGTGGTGCGAGAGCCTGCAGGAGCGACCTTCTCCCTTGCCCATCTCGTTGAGAATGGCCACCGGGGAGGAGGGGCAGACCCAAAACTCCTGAGCCCCGCCCCCTCTCTTCCCGACGGCCAATTGGCATGCAGTCTCGTCTCGCGGGAGGGCGGCAAAGGCCGTCCCCCCCGCCATCGCTTACTCAGCGTTTGGGGACGAATTATTAACATACAAGATAGATCCTGCTCTTCATCCATACTTTACATGTTCCATGATATTCCACTGATTTTTACTTCTAGGTGCTCATGCTACCATGAATCAAGAATTGTTGCTTGTCAATACCCAACCCATTTCCAGAACAATTTGCCATTCTTTGTTAATGTCATTATCTGATTTTACTTTTAATCTCTGAGAGACTATATCTGCATTTCAATTTTCAATGAAAGTTGCCCACCATTGCTCTATTGTAGGTATCTGTTCAGTTTTCCATAGCCTTGCATACTCAAAATGGACTGTCGTAATCATATACAGCATTATTCTCTGATATTTCTTTGCAACAGTTCCATCTAACATATGTCTCATATTTAATAAGTACAGTTCAGGTTTCTTACCAATTTGAACCTCAATATTTTACATATCATATTATGTATATCATTCCAATATTTTTTAGCCTTAGGACATGACCACCACATATAAAATAGTGTTCCAGTTCTCTTTTAGGTTCTGAGCTGCAGTAAATTTTTGTGTCCGTTGCCAGCTCTGTTCCCAGTGTTCTAATTGAACTGGATGTCCGACATTTCGAGCCCACAATATCATTGCTGATTTGACTGTCTCATCTTCTCTTTCTTGGTATAAAATCTCCTGATATAAATGTGATAGTAAGTGAGGTGAGTTTTCCCGCAGTAACTTTAACATTCTTCCTTGCTCTTTTTTGTTCTATTCCATGGTTTCTTGTTTCTTAAATCTACTATTAATTTCAAACATCTCAAAACCATACCAAGTGATCTGGTGAAAATGAAGCAAGTCGTCCATATGAGAGAATAAATGCTTCTCTCCTCCCAGCTCCACTGAGGCTTGGTGATAGTTCTCTCCTGTCAAGTACAAAGCCCTGAGGTATGCAATTGCACTCATTTTTGGCAGTGAGCACTAACTTGCATCCTCCATGCCACCCGCCATGATTGAAACCCCAGCCTGGCTGCATTTTGGAAGAAGATCTCAAGGGTCTCTAGAAGTTTCAAAATGTTTTTTGTTAACTGATGCAAGGCTTTCCTGATCTGGTTGTTTCATTTCAAAAGTGCATATTGTTAGTTTTGAATAAAACATTTGCTCAAACCTGAAAAAAAAAATCTTCAAAGCAGAATAAGAAGAAAAAAACTTACTTGCATGTTATTTCATTGCTGTTTCAACATATGCCTTCCCTTCTGATCACTGTCAAGTAAAAAATAATTCATGGTCTGCAGAAGAGAGGTATCTTACCCTTTATTTGGGAATGAGGCCCCTCCTCACTATTGCTGAGAAAACCGGCTACCACTGATCAGCTGAACAGGGAATTGACACTATGTTGGGAGAAAATGAAAACCATTCCATCTTTGGTAATGATGGTTTTCCATCTGCATAGTATAAGTATCCTTTTGAAAACGGTGGTCCTCTGGTATCTTCCAGGATCTTGTGGCAAGCATACATGTACTCATAAACATCTATATTGGAAGGAATGACTTCCAATCACACCTGAGTAGGAAAAGCACTTGACCTAGAGAGAAATAAGGATCTCTGGGACCGGGGGGGGGGAGGAAAAACTCTCTATGTTTGTTGATCTATTTTGATGAATGAGCACGAAAGACTGTAGTTTGAAAAACTGGAGGATTTATTGATGTCCTTTAGCTTCTTCTAATTCTGTTTGTTCAAGCTCCTTGTATTTGTTTGCCTGATTTGTATTTATAATCAGTCTTTGCATTATGTACAACAATTATACATGAATGACAAATGCCCTTTAGATCAACGGTGGATAGAAGATAGATTAGGATTTACTGATAATTCTCTAGGTGATTCATTGTGGATTGGTAAGCACTGAAGGTGACCAGCTGTTTAACAGCATGAAAGTTCAAGGCATTGTGTATAGTGTTGTTTCCCATACTGAGAACTTATGCCTACTCATTTTCTTCTTAAATTGGGCTGTGAAAGGCAAAAAGCTTGGGGAGAGGGGAGAAAACTAGGCATAGGATTCTGCATGAAAAGATTGTGAGCTTAGTTCTTATCTTAGGATTCCCATGTGCTCAAAAGGGCCTGTTTATTATGTCTAGTCATAGATCCCACTGAACTGCACTGGACTGCATCAGGTTCCTATTGTGAGATTTTTAGAATAATACTAAATGGTGAGGTAGGCTGCACAAGCTTAAAGCCTGCCCAATCCTGCTTTGGTCAGACCTCTTTACTTCTAGAATCTAAACTGGGAGGGAGATAAGATGTTGTTGGACTGTAACATTCAGCATTCTTTAACACTAGCTATAATGGCCAGGGTTACTGTCAGTTACAAACCAATAATATCTGGAAGACTATATGATTCCCATCTTTTCTATGGGTTTAAGTAATTGGTGGCATAATCCCATATAGTCTCTCCAGAAGTAACATCTATGAGCATCCACTGACCATAGTCCTAGGTAGATGGATGTAATTAGAGTAGGCAAATCTTCACTTTAGATGAGGTTGGACTGATACCCCCAGCCACCAACATCTCAAGGGTCACAAGATTCCCAATCCTGTGATACAGAATTCTAGTTTTTGCTCACCCGTGTTTTAGGTTCTGTAAGACAATCTTTTTCAATTTCAGCACTGATTATTATTATGATTTTTCTCCCTCTTTTTCTACTGTCAAACTCCGGGCTCATCTTTCTTATTCATAGGAAATATTAGGAAGAATTGTATAGGTCACAGAAGATGGCACATACCACTATGCTTTTCAGGCTACAAGTCCTGGTTTTTCTTCTACAAGCACATATGTGCACATGTATGTGCACAAATACAAAGTAGCTCCCACCAGACATTTGCTGTCAGATAAAATGATGGCAGTGCAATTGTCAATAGCAGCTAAGCAGGGTTTTTTTTCCTCCCTTTTTTTTTGTAAGAAGCAGGATTATGCAAGGAGTCCTATCACCTGGGAGGTAGATTCCACCAGAAACTGTAGCTGATCCTACACTTCCACCACTATTGCTCTTCTCACTGATTCTAACAGCCTCCTCTCTCTGCCAGTTCCTAATCTCAAATATCTCACTCTCATAAGTACATCCTCAGAGCGAAACATTCTTGGTTCAGGGATCATGGAGACTGTCTATGCCACCACAGCACAAACAATTGCCTTGACTACCCAAAACACAGGGACTCCAACCATCCTACAGTACTTCTGAGAATTCTGGCTGGAGAATGCTAGAAGATAGTGTGATGAAAGTTGTGCTCTGGGTTTACTAGTTTGCTGAAAACTCTCCCATGTACTAGGTCTCTCCCTCTGCAGAACCTTACAGGCTATAGCAGAGCTTTCCAAATTTTTCATGTTGGTGACACATTTTTTAGACATGCATCATTTCATGACACATTAATTCAGTTTTACTAGCAAACTGCAGGTTAAACTAACCCCTTATAAGAGATACAGACACATACATAAATAGTAATAACAAAATTTATGGGGACACAACACATCTCTCTTTCACATATTTTTTAAAAAAATATATGATTTATAAATAATAACATTATTTTCCAAGATTGTAGGCGACATACCTACACATTTCAGTTGACACACCAATGTGTCAGGGCACACCATCTGGAAAGCCCTGGGCTATAAGTTTTAAAAATGGAAAATTAACCAGAGAAGCTCAAAAAAAAAAAAAAAAAAAAGAGGAAAAAAAAGGAAGGAAAGAAAAGAAAAGAAAAGAAAGAAAACAACAAGAAATCAGGTTCAAGATAAACTGATTTTGAAGCACAATTATTTCAGAACAGAAATACGGACAGAAAAACAGTAGCAGAACTCAATAGAACAAGCTGTTTCTCAGAAGAAAGTAGGAGGAGAATGGCAGAGGTGCTAAAAACTCTCTTCCTGATCAAACTATAGAGGATAAAGGCCTGCAGCTAATTTCAAGAGCCTACAGACTAAGGTACTCACATGGATTCTCTCACCCTCCAATAGGAAAAAGAGACCAGTTATCTGAGTCGTTTAAGATCAGGGCAGCAGGCCCTTCCAGGCTCTTCCAGATCTGTCTTCATTAAGGCCATTTTTGCACAGCATTTGCCATGTGAAAGGACCTCTAGAGCATTGCGCAATTCAGACGATGTCTTTGCAATCGCGCGATGCTGCTGGGGTTGGCAGGTGCCGATTGCACACTATTTCATTTTCAGCTTCTAGCTGAAAATGATGCATGATTGTGCATCACTCCAGGGTCCTGCGCACTTACCATGCATGCAGAGTCTCCGGAGCTGCGGCACTTATGATTCCTTCCCCAGTGCAGCCTGGGAAAATGCCCAGCTGTGCTGCGGAAGGAAGAGGCAGAGCTCTCATGTTGCCTGCTAGCCAGAAAGCAGCAGCTGCAGAGCCAAAGCAGCAGGGACGCAACAGCCTCTCGCAAGAGGCTGCTTGCGTGATCCCTGCACCCCATCACTGAGAAAAGGTAAGTTGAGGAAAGGGCCTCTGTCTCTCCTCTGGCATTCTTCCAGGTTCCCTCTTTCAGCCCTTTTCTATCTAGAGTGCAGGTCTGCAACTCTGCATCTACAAGTAGTCTCCCCCCTCTCTCTCTCTCTGTTTAACCCTTTCCTAGCTTTGGGCATGTCACCTTGATTCAAGAGGTGCTAACATGACCTTACTGCTATACTCTGGGGGCTCAAAAGTTTAGATTTTAATATGACCTCTGCTCCTTATCCCCTAGATACTAGTAATGACTCTTAAGTATTCTGAAGAGATGTAAATATTAGACTTTGCACATACAAGACAAAGAGAGTCCAATAGAGCCATTTGCAGTTTTTTCAAATCCAGATGAGATTTCCCAACATCTCTGGACAATGCACATTACCGTACAATGGGAATTATAGTAGTCTGAACCAATTTTGCAGGGCTTCCATTCATTGGAAGTGAACAAATCAGATAGGTACTGATTGTTCTCCCAAACAAATTGAGAAGCCATTTCCTTGTCAGCAGGAGAAAGGGATTCAAGTATGTTGTACATTTTAACCTCAGTTTTATCATCAGAATAATACCTGCTGGATTCCATGGGCATTGTAGTAAATTGGTCCCATTTCACTCCCATACGTTGGATCTGGAGAGAAATCTATGAAAAGAGTGGTAATTGCATGCCATGCTAAAAGACATATGAGAGGAAGTCCTTATAGACTGTCTATTCTTAGCTTTTTTTCCCTCCTCCACCCACAGCATATGATCTATTTTGTTTGTTTTAGCTTATGACATATATTCCCTATGTAGTTCACTAAGGTTGCAAAGTTAAAATGAGTTAAAGTTAAAAGAACTATAGCTACAACATTGTCTCCCTTGCTCTGTAAAGCCTGCCTACTTGCTTTCTTTCCAGATTTAGATTTTATTTTCAGTGTTCTATGTTAAGATATAAAGGATCATCATGGAATATATGACTGTATAGAATGACAGTGGCATAGTGTATGCTCAGGATTATAGCTAAGGAGAAGGTAATGAAGCCTCCCAAACAAGAATTCTCCATGCCATGATTTCCCCACCACCACCCTTGAATCTCTGAATTGATAGCATTTCACGAAATTTAAAATTTGGTTGAACATTTAGAAATGCATTGTAGGCATCCAAAGAAAAGAGTTGGGCAAAGTTACTAGGGAAATGTGAACACAGCAAGTCTTTGCGATGTTAGAAATTTGGGGACTGAAAGAAAATTTCATTTCAGAATTCCTATTTGGAAAGGCACAATCCCTATATTTCCTTCCCTCCCTGTGTTACCCTGTGTTTTGGGGGGTCCCGGGAGGGGTGCCCAGATTGCCAAATAAAATACCAATTGGGGGAAAATTAGCTGGAGCACTCTCTTGACTAAACGAGATGCAGGGTAACTTTAGCAAGATCTTTAACCCTATGTATACAGTGGCGGGTCAGAGAGTGGCTAGACAAGGTTTTCAAAGTAACAAACAATATTTTATTAAAGACAAGAAACTTGAAAGACAAGACATAAACTAATTAACTTGGAAATAGAAACGGAGATTTGTTTGGGAAGGCAATACGACACCTGGTCTCGTAGTCCTGGAGAGAAGTGGGGTCTGGGGAAGAAAGCTCAGCATGGTTAGCTGAAGGGAGTTCCTTAGACAACCGGTAACAAGGCGGGATGGAAGTCCAGAGTAGTCTGAAGACCGTTTGGAAACGCGGGGGTTTTATAGGGGAGTTTGTGCCTACTGGCTGTGGTAAGCCAGGCGAGAACAAAAGGAGTTTTAGCGCTAGACAAAGGATTTGGAAAGGTCAAGTTTAACATGATTGGATTTGCTCTTGATGACAATAGTGTGGCCAGTACATTAATGGCCCAACGTAAAGGAATGGCTTGGCTGAGAGCTGTGCTGCTATTGTAAAGTTTGCAGATGGAAGTTCCCTGAAGCTACGAGTGGGGCTGGAGTTGCTGGCCTCAATGGAGTCTGGAATGTAAAACCATTAGTGGCCGCACTCTGTCCATGCTTGTCTGGAGAACCTCGCAAACACATGGAGTGTGGTGGCTGAAAAAAGGTCAGTCTAAGGCTGAATTGTTTGATATCAAAATGATATCTGGGGGTCCTCACCTACAGTGCCATACCGGAAGTAACACCTGTACTGACCCTGTATATGTTTATGATAGACACTTTCAATTAATTGTGCTGTAACCACTAGTTTAAACTTACTGAACAAAGTTGTTGGGAAAAATGTGAGCTGGATTTTGGTTTCTGAACTATATTTTAAAACGTTGCTCACTGAGATCCCTTGTGAAAACAAGGAGGTGAACACTACAAAGGCGGAGTATATTAGCTCATGGTTTCCAACTGCAGTGTTTGCACTTCTGCTGGGAAACAAAGGCTCCTGTTTGCAGTCTGTTTTTAACAAGACACCAAAGGAAACCAGCCATGTGCTGCAAATAAATAAATCTGCATATCATAACATCCAGCTAAAGCTCTTATCCAACAAAGAGTTGTGTCAGCTTCCTAAAAATCATACAAAAGAACATTGCATCAGCTGGGTGCTAGAAGTCTTCTGTTTATCTTTTTAACTCTATGTTACATTAGATTAGTTTTCTTTAGTTAGGCTTTAGTCTTTTTAGTTATAGATTAAATATTTTCTCTTATTTCTTGGTGTTTGTTATCTTTGTATGTTGTGTGGTTTTTATATTATTTATATGTTGTTTTATATGTTCAGATTTGGTGTCTTAATAAAAATATTATGCACACACACACGCACACACAACAAGGCTAGACTCAAGCCATCTGCCAGACCACCAGACTTCTGTAATTTGCGCTAGCCCTCTCTGCCATTGGCCCTTTCAGTCATGGCTAATTTGTGGGAAAATCCCAGCACTGGTTCTGCTGTTGTTGTTTTTTCACTCAAATGGAGAAGACACCCTGTTTTCATATTTTGCACAGTTCCTAGTTCCTAGGTCAAGGGAAAGCACTTCTATTTAGTGAATTGGTTTATATAAATGTAATATATAGCATAGCCAGGTGACAGTCAAGACAAAACTCCCACTTTTAAAACAGCTACTCAGCCATAGAAGAAGGTACAGATCTGCTTCTCCTGTCTTTTAAATATGCATATATAGGCAGTTGTCAAATCCTGCTGTGCTTAATCAAGCCAAATAATGCACAAATGGAGAATGGACCTGTTAGATTAGTATACACATTCCAATAGGGTCAGAGGGCTGCAAAAGGATGACAGATAACTTCTCCTATGTTAGCATATATGTGTGTGCACATCCAGTATCTGGCAATTTTTCTTTATATTTGCAAACAAGAGTTTGCTTCCAGCCATCTCTAGTTTCTATTATCTTTATCATTCCTCAGAGAAGCTCTGGGTGGTAGGACAGATTCAGAAGTATAGGCTTAAGAAAAGAACAAGAAATCATAAAAGGTCAACACACCTTTTGTATTTTTCTTTAAGAAACTTATTAATAATATTTTAATTAATTTGTTGCAAATGAGCCTTCCCCCACCCCCATTTGGTAATGGTTTGCACCAATTCATTGCTATTGCAGAATCATCTCATACATTAAGTACTTTTTTAAAAAAAAGAAGAGCGAATTTGGTCATATGTCACATCTCTGACTTTAAGCATTGTTGACTAATTTGAAACTTCCCAAAAGAGCAAAAAATTTTAATATGTGCACCTCCAGAAATAACGCCAGCATCATGCACAGCTCATCATTAGCATTAAATTCATGTATGACATCATTTGTGCTGCTAAATTTAATCCTACCAACAGAAAAGACAAGCTATGTAAACATCTCTTTTTTTTCCCCATATAGCAGAAATAGAATTCACACACTCCTTACCGTCTATTCTAAGGCCAGTAGGTATTTTCAAATGGGGACATTTATAAATATCAACAACAGAGACAGGTTTAAGTACTCTCAACATATTTTATACATTTGGGAACAATAGTCCGGGTGGGTTTCTTATAAAGGTCTGCTTTTCCAGTTCTACAAATCTATTTTGCTATTAGTTTATGTATATGGCATGAGATCTTACAGACTGGTTACAAACCACATCATCTTCTTATGTTGACACTGCAGCTTTCCAGTGAACTGTATATCTGTATACTTGGAGTGATAATAAAGACAATGTTCACCCACCAGAAGGTGAAGACAGGTATGACCAAAGCTGGAACTGGTGAGAAACAATGTGTGTGTAAAAACATTTCTGAAACTTTTGAAGAGAAAAGGTTTCATGAAATGGCTCTCACATAAATTTCTTTTACTGAGTTGTTTCCCTTTTTCTAACACAAAGTGAAGCCTTGATTTCCTTCACTCACATATAAGCCATTTTTATTTATTTCACCAAAATATTGACCAATTGAATTAATTTGTCTAGATGTAACTGAAAATGTTTGGAAGTGCTCATGGTCACTATGCGTAAGCTGTAGGCAAAACACATAATTATGAAAGACTGCTTTACCTCACACCTGAATGCATTATTTTAAGAGTTTAGACCCTACAGGATGGGAATAAAATAAGGAATAAGATACATGGAATACAAAGCAGGGGATCAAATTTTGTTTGGGACATAAACATGCGTAACTATGCCTTATGTATGCTGTGTAATGAAATTCAATAAAAGAAGACATATGTTAACTTGTTTTTTTCAAGTATGGGGTTGCAGTGGGAACGTATTATAATTTCTTTGTCTCACTATTATGTCCTCATTTTAAATAAGTCTGGGGAAATGATGCCTACGATGTGCTTTTAAAGAAGAAGGAAGAGGATAAGTGGTGTTTGTTTCCACATGAATGTGAAGAGCTATGGAATTAAATTACCATTAAGCATTTTTCAATAGTTTACCATGCATTGTCTGCAGAAATAGTTGGGAGAGGTATGTTGAAACTGCACTTTAATGGGAAAAGATGACTGTTAAAGAGGAACTAGTCAAAGATACATTTTCCATGCCTGTCTGTAATTTTCATTGAAAGAAAAATGAGTTTATTTTGAAATGTGGAATTCTGTCTTCTTGTATATTCATTGCAAGTTTCAAGTCCTGCTTTTTTTTTTCCTTAAGAGGTGGAAAATTTAGAGACCTATTTAGAAGAAAATGTTCTTTATAAAGATAAGCTATTGGAATCTCAGGGAATTCCAACACAGGAGAAAATGATAGAGCAATGGCAAGCGCTGTGGAATGTTCTATGGAGAAAATATGAGGTGTCTTCCAAGTGTGATCAACAGTGAATGACCAAGATGGGTCTTCCTTAGACATATTCTTTCTAAGGCTGCAGCTGTATTCATGTTTTGAATTTCTGCTTCAAGAAGTGCTGGAACTGATTGGAAATGTATTGTTGGAAGAGGGAGAGGATTAATTCTGAGGAGTGAGAGGATTTAATTTTGCTGAAAGTAATTCCAATGGGATTAGATTATGTGTGGTTCCATACACAGAAACAGCGAGTACGATGAAATACCTTATTTCCTTTGTGATGAAGAATAACTTTTTTGCCTCAATCAATAATAGCATGCTTGCTGAAGTTAGTCACGTGCATGCATTCAATAGGTCTATACATTCAAATTGAAACAGAGGACTGCTGTAACAGGATCTCTGACTCTGTTATTATTACAGCCGTGTAATAATATGTTGTGAGCTAAACAACAACAAACAGAATTTTTTCCACAGCTACAACCTCTCTCTCTCTCTCTCTCTACCACTCACTTAGATAGGTAGGTAGGTAGATAGATAGATAGATAGATAGATAGATAGATAGATAGATAGATAAATAGATAGATAGATGGATATAAAATCTCCATGGTATCAAGCTTATAAATTGCCCTTTTTCACCAGGGAAATGCCTACAGGTGACCAAGAAAATCTTCAGAAAATTTTCCTCCTGCTTTAGGCCACAAATGACTCACATGGTTGCATAAGAGGGCAACCAAATAATACAAAAATACAGATGTAAATTTATTTGCATGGTCACCTTACATGTTTCAACTACAGTTCACAATGAGGTACAGAGGTGGCATTTATACAGGCTAAATAATGCATCTTTACCTTGCTCTCAGTCCTGTTGGAACATGTAGCATTCTTCTCATTTGGATATGAAAATACTTCAATTGATGTCTGAGAGTTTTAAGGTGATTAAACAAAAACAAACAAACAAAAAAATCTCTTATTTACTCCACTGTTTTGAGGGACAAACATTAAAACAACAACAACAAGCAAACATATGGTTTGACACCTGAATTAGTTTTGTGGTGGAATGGAGGAAGTATAGGGTCAGGTGATCACATAAGTCACCTATTTATTCCTGCCATAGAACAGTAGCTCCTTTGACCTTTTCTGCACTTTGATTTAGAGACGGGACAGAGCGTCCTCCGGCGAGGACGTTTGCATTTGGGGCGAACTGGGTCCGGACTACTTTATGTATGTCCGGACTTCAGCCCGCTCCAGAATGCCCAGAACTGGTGGTTCGCTGTGCTATTGACAGACCACATAAAAGAGGACTTTCAATAGCACAGCGTGCCCGAGTCCGTCACTGTGTTAAATATAGGTTTGCTGGCTCGCGCCAGTGCAAGACTGCAAATCTTCTGGGGGTGGGGTTTAGGCTGGCAAGCTTCTCCGGTTGGTGGAGAGCCTCCACCAACCAGAAAGTGCCATTTTCTTCCCTGGAGAAGTGTGAAGAGTGGGCACGCACTGCTCCGGATCAGTGTGGATCAGCAGAGGATGCACGCTAGCCCGGTAAGTATTACAATGTCCTGTTTCCCCCACAAGTGCGAAAAAGCCCTTTGGTTGTATCCACATCAAAACAGGCAGTGTCATCATTTTGGGAAGTGGGGGTGGGTTGGTATTTGTATGTGAACCTTTGTGTACATAATATTTTGTGCAGGTCAGCACAGGTCAGCATTTCATCTCCCATATGCAGCTGGTTTCATCTTACAGAATGGCAGACACACTTTTGAGCCATGGAAAAATAGAGAGAGGTGTCTCATGGATTAGGGTAGAAACAAGTAACCTGTCGGCGGCTGGGCGGGGCCGGGCAGGCTCGGGTCTGGCTCAGGCCGAGGCTGGCGTCCCGGAAGCCTCAGCCAGCAGAGTCACCGCAAAACTAAAGCAAGCCTTACTTCAGGCGGTAAACAGGAACGAAAAGAAAGGGTTTTCCTCACCCGGGCAACGAAGGGTTAAGCTGGCTGGCAAGGCTTCCGAGCAGAGTCTCGGCAGGAACGAGGCAGGACCGCAGCAGGGGCAAGGCAGGCAGGAGCAAAGCAGGAACAAGGCAGGAACAAGGCAGCAGCACTGACGGACAACACACGGAGAGCCGTTGGTTGTTGCTCCGTGCTGAACTTGGCTCCCTCTGGCTCTAAAGTAGGAGCCTGGCGCCGGCGCCAGCCAATCCTGAAGCTGCTGCACAGCTGGGAGCCCTCAGCCGGGCTCACAGCTGAGCGTCCTTAGCCAACTGCGAGCCCTCAGCCTGCCGCTGATGCTCCAGCAACCAGCGGGAGCGGCGGGCAGCCTCCTTGGCCTGCCGCCGCTGCGAGAACATGGGAGGGAGGCCGTCAGGCTCCTCCGGATCGGGCCCGCGGGTGAACGGCAGCCCAGCGACCTCCGGGCGACTCTCTTCCGCAGCGCCGGCTCCGTCGGTGTCTTCAGCGGCGTCAGGGCAGGCAGGCTCGGGACGACCTCCCGTAGCGGCAGGTGGCTCCATAGCCTCCTCTGCGGCGGCGGTGGCCTCGACGGCGTCCGGGCACCTGTTCCCGGCACCGGAGGCCTCTGCCGCTACTCGCTACTTCTTCCATCCAACTTAGTAATTTCTCTAGAAGGTGACTGGCGTACAACTTGGTAATAATACTTAGCAGACTAATTGGTCTATAATTGGCAGGATCTGATCTGTTGCCTTTCTTATAGATTGGGATAATACTATTGCAAGTCCCCAGTCAGAAGGAATGCAAGCAGTCCGGTCAATACAGGTAAAAAGAATGGCTAACACCGGTGCCCACCACTCCAAGTTTGACTTAAACAATTCAGATGGTATATGATCACTGCCTGGGGCTTTACCCGATTTTAGTCTAGAAATAAGACTGCCAATTTCAGATAAAGTGACAGGGGGCCATTCAGGAAGCCCCCTGAGGTCTTGTAGAGATCATGAGTCTCCCGCTTGCCTGCCAGCATACATGGCACTAAAGTATGATTCCCAGGTCTTCATAGAATCATAGAATCATAGAAATGTAGAGTTGTAAGAGACCACAGGGGCCATCCAGTCCAACCCCCTGCCATGCAGGAACACCCTCAAAGCACTCCCGAAAGATGGCCATCAAGCCTCTGCTTAAAAACCTCCAAGGAAGGAGATTCCACTACACTCCGAGGCAGCATATTCCACTGCCGGACAGCCCTGACTGTCAGGAGGTTCTTCCTGAGGTTCAGGTGGAATCTCCTTTCCTGCAGCTTGAATCCATTGCTCCTTGTCCTGGTCTCTGGAGCAGCAGAAAACAAGCCCTCTCCCTCCTCTTCGTGGCATCCCTTCAAATATTTAAACATGACTGTCATGTCCCCTCTTAACCTTCTCTTCTGTAGACTAAACATACCCAGCTCTCTAAGTCTATCCTCACAGGGCATGGCTTCCAGGCTTCTCACCATTTTGGTCGCCCTTCTCTAGACTTGCTCCAGCTTGTCTATATCCCTCTTGAATTGGGGTGCCCAGAACTGGACACAGTATTCAAGATGGGGTCTAACCAAAGCAGAGTAGAGTGGTACCAGTACCTCTCTCGATCTAGACACCATACTCCTATTGATGCAGCCAACAATTGCATTGACTTTCTTGGCTGCCACATCACACTGATGACTCATGTTCAGCTTGTGATCTATGAAGACTACTAGATCCCTTTCACACATACTGTTATCCAGCCACGTGTCTCCCATCCTATATTTCTTTATTCCATTTTTTCTACCTAAGTGTAGGACCTTACACTTCTCTCTGTTGAATTTCATTTTGTTCGCCTTGGCCCAGCTCTCCAATCTATCCAGGTCATTTTGAATTTTGATCCTGTCCTCTGGCGTATTAGCAACCTCTCCCAATTTGGTATCATCTGCAAATTTGATGAGCATGCCCTCTATTCCTTCATCCAAGTCATTGATAAAAATGTTGAACAGCACTGGACCCAGGAAAGAACCCTGTGGTACCCCACTAGTCACTTCTCTCCAGGATGAAAAGCAGCCATTCGTGATCACCCTTTGGGTTCGGTCGGTCAACCAATTACAAATCCAACTAACAGTAGCCCTGTTCAGCCCACATTTTACTAGCTTCATTGCAGGAGTGTCATGGGGAACTTTGTCGAAGGCCTTACTGAAATCGAGATATGCTACATCCACAGCATTCCCTTCATCTATCAAGCTAGTAACTCTATCATAAAAAGAGATAAGATTAGTCTGGCATGACTTATTTTTGAGAAATCCATGTTGACTTCTCGTGATTACCACATTGCTTTCTAAATGATTAGAAACAGACTGCTTAATGATCTGCTCCAGGATCTTTCCGGGTACTGATGTCAGGCTGACTGGGCGACAATTATTTGGGTCCTCTTTTTTTCCCTTCTTGAAGATGGGGATAACATTTGCTCTCTTCCAGTCTGCTGGAACTTCTCCTATCCTCCAAGATTTCTCAAAGATTATAGCAAACGTTTCCGAAATGACCTCTGCCAGCTCTTTTAATATCCTAGGATGCAATTCATCTGGCCCTGGAGACTTGAATTCATCCAGTGTGACCAGGTATTCCTGTACCATCTCTCTACCTATTATGTGCCTCATTTCTCCTGCTTCCTCCCCTGCTCCCCAACCACCAGGTTGAGTGCTTGTATCCTTCTGGGAAAAAACTGAGGCAAAGAAGGTGTTAAGTAGCTCTGCCTTTTCTCTTCCCCCTGTGAGTAATTCGCCATCTTCTCTGTGCAGCGACCCTATTGTCGTCTTCACAGGGATGTGGAAATCTAGTCCACGTACGTTGCTTTGCCAGCCCCTAGACACTATTTTCCAGAAAGCAGCTGAATCATGCATCTATGATGCAGTGATTAGCTTCTGCCAATTCAATCTCACTGCCTGTTTATAGAAACATAGATATTTTTGTGAATGTTGCTAGAGAAATATGGAATAAGGAACACGAGATGACTGCAGGGGAATGTAGGACAAAGAGCAAGGTGGAAATTGTTGAGCGATTGCTTGTCCCCTCAGAATATCATCCAAAAAAAAACCAAACCCTTCCATCTTCACAGGATAGATAAACTCACCACAGGTGAAAAAGTCTGGGTTTCTGAGGAATGGCTCCAGCAAACACTCTTACAGCCCCTCCCAAACAAATGTGTACATGACCATGAACATGCAATCATATGGCATAGAGTAGCCCAAGATGTGCAGCCCAGGCTCTTGCTTACCTACAAAGGGCAATGCCCAGCCTCTCATTCTCTATTATACTATTTTTGAGTAAAACAATAACCAACACAACCAATTCCTGTGTGATTTCTATTTCTCTCTCCAAAATGAGACAGTGAATATGTACTAAGAGGACCAGAGGCATCGAATATCCTTGATTTTTTTTAAATGAGGTGGTAAAATCAGAGTGAGTGGAAGAACACATGTGAAGGCTGAGGTAACGACCTAGGTATACATCTGCCCCAGTGGAACTGCAGGGGGGCAGTCAGAATAGGCGGAAAACAGAGAAAGGCCATTTGAAAACACAAGTATGTTCATGCCTGTCTGGATTATAATTATTGATATTCCCTCTATTTGTTATAGCACGTATCGCAATAAAATGTTAATAATCTATGATTTGTTAGTTCCTGCTATATATCTCTACTGTACTTGTTACATTATATTTCCTTAACTGTTAACTGTATAATAATTGTTATCATGAAAAATGTATACCCTCTGTCAACCCTCAACCCTAATCTGTAACAATCTTCCATTCTTTGTTAATATCCTCATCTGATTTCCCTTTCAATCTTTGTGTAAATATGTCCACATTTCTGTTTTCCATAAAAGGTGTCCACCACTGTTCTATTGTGGGTGTAATATTGATTGTTATAACTTTGATAATAATAAAATTTTTAAAAAAGGAGACAAATAGACTATCCAAATACGATCTCTGAAATAATTTGGCAATTATATTTTCTTTCATTCTGTTTTGTTCTATTTTATTTGGAGGTTAAAAAAAAGTTGCACAAAGACTTGATCTATTTTCTAACAAACTTGGATCTCCTATCCACCAATTCAAACCATCCCTCATTGGATTCCAAATACACTGTTCCTTCCATCTCCTTCACATTAAGTAGTAGGTGGGGAACATGAGATATGTAGTTCTTTCACAGGCTTCAGCAACTGAAGCAATATGCTCATTCCAGAGTATCTTTCAGGTGACTTGATTATCAAAATAAAAGATTGTATTAAATTGAATGTCATTGTTCAATACAGATTGCTTTGTCTGAATCATATTCCTGGGACAGTTTCATTAAAATCCTATGACTGTTGCATTCTCTTACTGATTAACTACACCAAAGTAAAAAGTATGGGCCACAGGTAACCTATTAAGTTGAAATTGCTTCCCTCTATCTTCTGCATGATATTTGTAAATTGCAAATAAATTGGAACAGCCATCAGAACACTGTGGAACAGTCATTTGTAACTTAGAAGTCTGTCTTCCTAACGATTGATACTAGCACAATAAATAATTCCTTGTTGTTTACCTTTCCTGGGTTAATGATGAACCCTGTGGTGGAAGGGTCCATATCTCTGTTATAATTTGTGAAATGGTTTTTCACCATGAGATAGAAATGGAAGGCTATGTCACAATATATAACCAAAGTTGCATGGTAGACTTAAAAAGCAGTCTTCTTTTTCTCCTCTCTCTCTCTCTCTCTCTCTCTCTCTCTCATTTTTTCTCTCTTTCTCTCTCTTTCTCTCTTTTTCATTTTCTAAACCAGCCAGTTGCCTGTTCCAATAATAGCCCACTATGTTCAATTGCTTTCATAGAGCTTTATTATTGCGTGATCTTGGACTGTTGATGGAATGTTGAAGTGGTCAGAGATGAGAACAGCAAAGAAATTTGTCTCTCAGTTACCAGCAGGAAATTTAAAAAAGAAGAGAGGGAGGCAACCATATTTAATTTTTCTTTTTATCCAAGAAGAGGGAGGGGAAGTTCCTCTTGCTATCAACTGTATTTAAATGACAGGATTAATTCTACCATGTTAGTGACTTTTGACAGCTGTGTTATGTACTAATTGAAAGATATGCCAGGAAGCCATCAGAAATCTTTCACCCACAAACTGAAAAGTGGATCTGTGCAGGATTCGTCTCCTGTATTCCTAATCAATATAGGAAGATCTTCCGCAACATTTCCCTTGCCACCCCACCAGAAAGTTGCTACTTCTCTATTTTCTTACGGAATGCCCTCATTCATATAGGCAATGTTCATTTCTACAAAGTAACAAATGTTTGAAGGTCTTCAGTCAAGAGTTGTGATGTGCAGTAGCAAGAATTTTGAAACTCACAATAAACACAGGTGGGGAGTACTTCTCTTGAGTTCAGGTAAGTGAGGGGAAAAAATTCTTTCTCCTTACTTTTCCCCCTTTATTGAGAGGAATGTCATCTTGGAGGCTTTGGTATGGGAGATAAATTTCCCCTAAAATCAAAAGAAGGGCAAAAGGGTATTTAGGATACTAATGAGTTAAATGTGGGTGAAGTCTGCAGAAGAACGGAAACTCAAAACGGAGGGCTTTGGGAAAAAGTCCCTAAACTTAATGGACAATAGAAGATACTTATGTGTTTTTACATGTGTATCTCAGGGGTGGAGGGTAAAAGGAATCCAGAATTCAACAAATATGGCCCTCTTTTGAGGGGCATCTTATTTTGCTTGATGAAATATAGTGGAAATAGACTGCAAGATTCAGGAAGAAGTGCCACCTACCATGTCCTTTCCCTTTCAAGTAGTCTCTTGAAGTAAAATGACTCCCCAAAAAATATTTTGAGAAGAGAGAAAGTAGTGCTAGCTCCCCATTTACAACCCCTCCGCCAAACACTGATGGTGACAGCAGTGGTGGCAAAAACCACAACATTGCTTCTACCATCTCTCTGGGAAGCTATCAGTAAGTTTGATCTCGCTCATTTTCTCTTTCTCACTTCCTGACAGTGTGCAGCCAGGCAAATTATACTCCTTTTGAAAAGACAAGGCAGGCTATGCCCACAAAATGTTCCATCTATTTTTTCCCCATTCTCAACAACAACTAAAACCCTGATCTGGAAGCAAAAATGTTTGCTTGATATGATGGTATAGTGTTATGAACAAAAGAGCATAAGGGAATTTATTGACTCAGTTAAGTCTCTTTTTGTGCATCAATGGTGTCCTTGCCAGATAGTATGCCCCATTTGTTTATTAAACTTAACAGATTTGAATCTAACACCCAGTGTACATTCTGTCAAGGATATCACATTCTTCTGTAGTAGCACTTCATTGTCCTTGAGAACCCCGCATCCCACTTGTTTGTCTTTGTACTGTACACTTCGGTAGAAGTGCCTCGTCATGTCAAGATTCTTCCTCTGCCCACCTATAAAAGTGTCTTTTGTTTTTTCCCCCTCATGTTTCAAAACCGAATTTGATTCCTCGCAATTAGGTTTGATCTTTGAATGCTGTTTACTCGGGTGCTAAGATGTACAGAAAATTCAACATGAATAGATTTTAACCAAAAGCACAGGATCTGAACAAAGCTAATAATGAAGGTTGCCTAAAGCACAGTTTGCTCTACGTTCAGTTCTCAAGAAGCGTGCCTTGGAATTTGAGTATGCATGGACTTGAAAAGTACGATTCCTTTAAGCTCTAACATAGAACCATTGTTCTGTGCCTCTTTTCTGCCTGACAACCCAAGCACATAGTAACTGGCTCCATGTTTGTCACTCTGATGTCATTTGCAATTATACCAAAGCTTATTGTTCCTCATGAAAGGAATAAAATTCTAACACACACAAAGTTGGAAATTAAACTAGGTTACTCTTAAAGGAGCTATGGAGATGTATTCTGATTTCTGTAGCTGGCAATCTCATTTGATAAGTGGATGCAAGGTGATTCTAATGGACACAGAGGAAGTGTTTGAACATTAAAGATGCATTTGGGTTTGGAACTTTATTTGAGGATGAGAATGGGGAATGCAATATAGGCTGGCAACCCAAGCATATGAAGTCAGTGAAAATTTTTACTTATTTCCTAGAAGAGCTGTGTAACATTGCTCTAGTAGGATCATTATTCCTAGCTAAAATTCCTAGAGGAGAAGAACTGTTTTCATGTTTGTGGTGTCATGTCTCTTCCAGGTTGGAATCAAAAGACATCTGGTCTAAGTACAGATTTGCATCTGAGACTCATGCCACAGCCATTTCTGCATTATACTGTTATAGGGGTATTATTCCACTTTCAACATCCTGTGGAATTCTGGAGTTTGTAGTTTACTAAGGCCCTCAAAATGCCCTTCCCTAAATTGCAAACCTCTGCATTCCATAGGATGTTGAAAGTGGAGTAATACCACTATAACTGTGTAGTGAGGAAATGGCTTATGTGTTGTATTATTGATGAATGCCTCCACGTCATTTCCAACCTATGGCAACACTACAATGAACATATCACGGGGCTTTCTTGGCAAGATTTGTTCATTCCTCTGAGGCTGAGAGGTTATGACTTGCCAAGGTTCACCCAGTGGTTTTCCATGGCCAAGCAGAAATTCAATGTCTGCTCTAACACTCAAACCACTGCATCACACTGACTCTTTATCTATTGAACTACCATTGTTCAAACATGAAGGAGGTCTACAGTAAATCTGAGAACAGAACCATTGAATCAATTGTTGAAATAGAGGTCCTAATTTCTGTAAAACCCATTCATTAAATGAGTGTTCTCTAATTTGAGCTAACAATGATCTAGGATGAAGTATGTATAACATTTGAAACAAGGATGCGAGTCTTTAGCTATAATATTCCCATATGCCAGGTTGAATAGTTGCCATATTTTCTCCCTGCTGCAGAACAGAATCTGGATAATCTGGACAACATTTTCCCTGAATTTGTACATTTCAAAGTTTTCGAGGGAACTATTCTGAAATGAACATAATTTTTAATCAGAAAAATCTCACTTTTTTTCTTAGAAAATGTGCAGGGAACAATACATTTTGTCCTCAAAGGCACTGGGCAGAAAATATGTCTTCTGTTCATATTGGGGGTAAGGGTAATAGAAAAACCATTAATATTTATCCATGAAATAACTGAGCAGAATAAATGTTGAGAGAAATTGTGGAGAAATCTTACTGCTGTATTGTTCTTCTTATTGCTGTTTCCAAGTCTCAGTAGGCCCTTCTTGCCACAGGGAAACTAATAAAAAGAAATATTCTTTTTGTCTCTACAATTGGTTCCTCATCATTCTTTGACTAGCATCTTAATGTATGGACTAACACAACCAAACTCTTTTGCTTGAGCTAAGATGATGCAGAAATCCATCCTTCTGTTGTTTTTGATCTCTGATGCTGCAGAAATCCATGGACACATCCAAGTGACAATTAAACTTGTGTGAATGAGGTCAGAATATGCTGTCCATCCCCCCTCCCCACTGTTGCTTATCTTTCAAATCTACTACGGCCTTCTCTCCTTCTTCTTCTTTTCATGCTACATAAGTGAAATATGAATTCATCTGGCAATGTGACCACTTCTCATATTTGTGTTAGCATTAAATTGGCAGGGTGCCTGTGATCTTGTTTTGCTTCAAGATGAAGATAATGATGGTTATAAGAAATTTATTATTTTATTGGCTGCTCTACCGAGTCCTACCTGTTTTTCTGAAATGGAAAGTTATAAAGGTTTTCTTTTGTTTTCTTTTCCTTTTTGTTATTCAAGTATTTCCCATTACATTATTTCATCAGGATAGCAAGTTTTCTGTCCCAAAGACAGGAAAATAGTTCCATTATGTTAGTAAACATACTTTTGCTAATATATTTGGCAGATTTTATACTTGTGCACAATTCTAGTCTAGCCCACAATCTATCTGTCACTCTAACTCTAGCAATATCTGTCTTTTCTATCTGTCTCCAAAACTATTGGAAAGCATCCCTTTTACAACTGAAAGAAAGCTCAGTTAACTTATTATTGCCTCCTTGCCCTCCCTTTTTGGGCCTTATTTCTGCCTTACAGATGGAATAATTATTCTGTGATTTTGCCTTGCATATAGAGCTGTACCAAGACAATTTTCTGCTTTAATTCATAAGACACCATAGTACCACATGCCATCCCTTTTTAGTTCATCTACAGAAGCCAAATTGACTAGCAGACAAATCTTACTTTGGCATTTGTGGGCAGACAAAATTATTCATCCCAGCTGATGGCAGCAGGATAGTTTAGAGGGTGAGGTACTGATAAGCTAGAACTTTCAACTGTGCCTTCTAATGCTTCAATTCCCTTCCCTTTTCTTTAGTGTCTCTCTCAATAGGAAAGCTTTATGTCTATCATCTGTACTCCATCATGATTCAAAGGAGAAGAAATCCTTGGTACTCCATCAGATGATACCACTGATG
Source organism: Ctenosaura bakeri (assembly GCA_948474755.1). Taxonomy (NCBI): domain Eukaryota; kingdom Metazoa; phylum Chordata; class Lepidosauria; order Squamata; family Iguanidae; genus Ctenosaura; species Ctenosaura bakeri. Next base: position 920,753 of record CAOLHI010001553.1, on the reverse strand, counting down.
AGAAGAGATCTGTGTGTACATCTTAAACTGAGTCTGGTGGACACTGAGTAGTGATTGGATCTGATTCCATATGATGTCATTCCTGTTTCTCAAGGCGACATTAGTGTCTCCTTGTTTGGAAATCACATTTCTGTGTGGGGGAGGGGAAGGATAATCCCTGGTTTGGCAATCACAGCTCTGCGAATTCCCTATTTGTGCTAACACAGTTTTGGAATTTCACCAATGATATAACCAGACACATGGGCACTTTTATAGAACAAATGAAGCTTAATCTATACCCTGTTCCAGAAGAACTGAGTATAAAGAAGATTCACTATCTGGAAAATTTACTTTGGGACTATAAATCCCACAATCTCCTAGTCAGCATGGACATGGCTCTGTCAGCTGGTGGATCCGAGGAGTTGTAACACAAAGATAGTACTTTTTAATAAATAAATAAATAAATCTTTCCTTGATGCTCTTTGTAAAAATAGCATCAAAAATATTCTTTAGTTAAAATTTAGGAAAATATTTTAATGCATATTAAAGTATGTGACTGAAAATGAAATCAGAGGAAATGCTACATGTTTTTTTTTTTCCTGGTATAATCACATAATTATTCCAGCTGCTAAAAGACTTAAATAACCTTTAATGTTGTCAAAAAATGCTGTACACAGCAGATGTATTTTTGTAATTTCTAGGAAAGTAACTTTCTCTTTGCATGTGTAGCATAAGTATTTCTTTTATCAAACACAGACATGAAAGATATCTGATATGTAGTTTGTATTTTGGAACATTGTAGAAAATATATTCTACTCTTTTGTTCTACCGAACAGTAATTAAACATCTTCTTTCTTAGCACTGCACATTGCATCAAATGTCCTGAGAAGAAAGTAAATTGATATTGCTATCCTCAGCATAATTACTTGTGATTATGTCTCAATTATTTTGGTAAGACCTAAATATGAATAAACATCCACAGGATTACACTCTGTGTGTGTGTTTGTTGATGTGTCATGTGCTACAATGGGTGATAATTTACTTTCCATTCATTTTTGCTGAGAACATATCAACCCTATCAAAATCTGAATGTAGGACAGAGTGAAAAAGACATATTTGCCCATTCCTAGTGTTTTATGTTGGAACAACCAACTTTCTGAGAAAAGATTGTCTAGCAAAAGGTGAAAGTTGTAAGAGCTGAAGAAAGTCACAAATGCATTCTGCTTCCCAGAAAAATTTCAACACTTTCCTTCCAGAGCAGTCTATTGTTTTCCCACTTTATTGTATCTTGCAGAGGGAGAGCCACTCAACTAATAATAAAAAACTTCAAGCAAATAACAAGCATATATTAACTTAAGATTTGAACAGGAAATATAGTGAGTAAATTCACATTGGAATAAAAAAAAATCTCATCACTTAACCTGAAAATTTAATTAAGTAATTATTTCCAAGCTCTGTACTGAATGTGTAACATTTTCCTCTCTTTTGAAATGTTTGTGGTAATATGAGATACACAGATGTGTTGCCCCAAAAAGTGAGTGACAGAGATTCACCAGCAATGACAATGCCTGCTTGGAAAGGTGGGAAATTATTTGCTCAAAGAGTGAGACATGTGAGAGCAAGGATGACTTCTGAGATCTTTTCATCTGTGTATACCAATACTAATGCAGAGAACCAGTTGGAGGTCGAAAGAACATTTTATTGAGAGAAATGATTCCAAGCACTCTCAAAACCACACAAGGCTAACAGAAGAAAAGGAAGGAAAAATTGGATAGTGAGGATTAGGATGAAGTGTGTGTTATGTACCAATCCTGAACAGAGGAAAGTTGTGGTGAAATGGTTCAAACATGAGAGTTTGAGGGTAGCCCAGAGCATGAGAATCAAGAAGCAAATGGACGGAGTGACATGCCTACATGCATCCAAGGTGCTACAAATTGTCAGGCTTGGAGCCCCAGTTAAATATCCTTTTTCTGCCCTGCAAAGGAAGACATTAATGGCTCTCTGGCAGAGCAAGTAAAAGGGTCCAGAACTAGCTAATGGTCCTAGCAATAGATGACAAAGCAGTGATGGGAGCCATGATAACCTCTTAATGTCTGGGCAGGTAAGGAAATAAAAAATTTCAGCAGGAAGTAGGCTACAGGATGTTGGTCATTGTTGCTGTGTCTGGAGTTTCAATGACTATTGTTTTCTCAGTTTGGGTTATTGAGAGGATCAACTTAAACTCATTTAGCATAATCCTCAGTTAATTTATGATCTGGCCATGCCTTGAGGTGCCCTCTGACTTAAGTCTGTACAGACATTCCTCTTTGCCAGCATGGCTTTTCAGCCATAAATGTATAATTTATATTTTGCGCCAGTTAAACAACATTCATTGCCAATCATATCATGGATTTGGGATGTACAGCATGGTAACAAATGTGTGGGATAGACTCTCTAACAGGCTCCCAAGCATTTTCCTTGGGTATATAACTGCAAATAAAAATTGCAATTTATTAAACATTGGGGACAAAAGTGAAATTCCAAGTACAGAAGCTGGTGCAGCATGTGAAATAAATTTAGGAAAAGGCTCAAGTAAAATAAATAGGAATCACTGTTTTAGATATCTATCATGTGAGTAGGTTCTATTAAGAACAAATAACAGTCATCTAGAATTTGAAACCCTGGTGAAACCACAAACCTTCCCAACATCCTTTTAGCTTCCTGAATGTCAGAAAGATGTGTCAACTATATTTTGTGTTTCATGAAACTTATGAAGCCATATCTCTGATTTCCTCCACAATGTTGACTGCACTACTAGTTGTGAAAAGAACATGTTTGAAATGAAAATAAATGGCTCTCCTAGACAGAACTGTAGCTGAAGATATTTTCTAGCCATTGTTTTTGGCCTGGAGACATTCTAGGCTGCGTGAAAATATGACATGTTGATGTTGTGGATGAATTTAAAATCGGGATAAACCTCAGATCTTGGAAACCACATGTGATCACACCTATTTATTTTATCTTCATCTTGATCCTTCTGGTAAGTATGATTGTTCAGTATAAAAGGATTTTACTTTCAGATTAAAGGTGTTCCTATACTGAGCAAGAGAGGAGAACTCCATAAATGCAACCTTCCTGAACTGAAATTTCTGTCAAACAGGTATTCAGTGAGAGAACAGCAACACTGTGACAGATGGGGAAGGCTCGTACAAAGTATACTGGTGTACTGTAAAACTACAGAGGTCTCCACATACTCAGCTTGGAACTTTCTACTTCATCATCATAATCTTATTCTTCTTCCTCTTTCAGCAAATGGAAGATATTTTATATTTCTAGAAATCCTTCTTTAGGGATAAGTAGTCTATTTCGTTATCATAACATTCAGTATTGATGCTGGATAGCTTTTTTCCCCTGCTGCCACAAGGTAATATTTCACAACAACTACTTTTATGGCACAAAAACATCTTTTAATATTTCTTGGCTTTCTACAGCTTTCATTGCAACTATAGCATTGTACATGTATTTCCCTTTTCAGTACTATTTCAAGTGTTTTTCTTTGTTTGGAAAAAAAATATGGTCAAGAGGAAGAGAACTACCAAGGATCTCAAATGTGATTTGAACAAGCACATTGTATGGTTGAGTCTTACATTTGAAGTATCTAAGAAAACAGGCTATAGGCTGACTAAGTGTTTCTTACCCTGAATGAAGTCTACCCTTTGGGAAATGGTCTGATGCACATCCAGTGGCTATGTATGTTTGTATCAGTATGTTTTGATTTGAATACCCTACCTAATAACCAGAGACAGAAGGGGCTAGAATCCCCAAACTGAAATAAATTCCTATTTTCCCCCCTCATCTAATAACATTTTGGTCTAGGGTCCTTAATTCTATTTTGCAAACTGCAGCAATGGAGTAGGCCAGGGGCTTGGTATAAGAGGAATCAGTACAAGCAAAGTGAGGCCATTGTGCTGGAGATGCTTCCAGAAATTTCCAGATCCATTGAAACACCATCTTGCTCCCCCATTCAGCCAGAGTGACAATTTCAGAGTGTCCACTGGCTCTGAGAAAAGAAGGATTCTTCATGTGCTTAGGTAAGCAAGTCATATAGAAGGTAGCCGGCTTCTTATTTTCTTTCTTGTAGGGTTCAGCCTTGAGTCTAAGATGTCTGTCTTCGTTATGTGTGAGTGGACATGATTTTCAGGTGGCATGTCACTGAGTCCAGAATATGTGCACATTTTAATGGCTTCTTCTATGCAGATGTCAGACTACTTAAACAAGGTATTTCAATGTTACTGCAACATACACATATAGCTTGCATTTTGGTAAGCAAGATTAATACAAAGAGTGAGAAAATGCAAATGCATGCAGCCCCCAATGGCATTTTGAAGTCCCCAAGCCCCCAGTATTTTTAAAATATTTTTTAAAAAATGGCAAAAAAATGCCCTAGATAATATGGGACAATCTCACCAGGTTTTGTCATTAACTGAGCCATTTTAACTTCTGGAGCAGCCTTGAAAGGCAGGGAATTAAAGTTGACTTTCTGATATATACATATGGATGTATATGTGTGCGCACTCACACACACATGCACACGTACACTTGTCCTAAAATGAATGTAAGTAAGTAAGTAAATAAATAAATAATCACTGAGGGTCTGGCCTATCGAGGTCTTATGGAGGGCTACCCAACCACGGGCAGATATATCTATATCCATATCTATCTATCTATCTATCTATCTATCTATCTATCTATCTATCTAGTGTTATAGGATACAGGTTCTGTTAGTTACACTGAATTAACTTTTTTAATGCAAAGAATGTTGGGACAAGAAGAGCATCCCTTTGGAAACCAGAAGCAATATAGAGACAGAAAAAGAGAGAAAAAGTAAAACAAGAAAGGAAGAAACAGGAAAACAACTCTAAAGCAAAGTAGAGATGGAAAGAATATTTAAAAAGTATTTGGAAAATGACTGAAAAACATGGGGTTTTTTTTGTTTGTTTTTTAAGAATACCAAGAAGACCTGATGAGAAGATTTCTGGACTGATGAGAATTTTCAAAGTTGCACAGAATTTGCATGTGGTTGTTTTACAAAGAAAACAACATGTTCTATGCAGTAAATAGCATCTTACATATGGATGCTCATATATGCAGAAATATTATTTCTTGCACAGAAAATGTTGTTTTCTTTGGAGAAAATGCGGTAATTGGAGATTTATTCTGCATAACATTTGCACATGGTCTGTACAGAAAATAGCATTTTCTTCACAGAAAACACCACTTTCTGAGCAGGAATTAATATTTCTGCATTGAAATACTATTTTCCCTGTAGAAAATAATGTCTTGTGGTAGGAAAATGCCATTTTCTTCAAAATACAGTCACCTGTGAATTTTATGTAGTATAAGTCCGGAATTGTGAATAGCTTTTGCAAACTGCATAGTTTTCAAAGGCTGAATCTGGACTGGTTAAATAATATGTCCTTATCTTGACCCAGTTCCTGTTGCAATATGCAATGTTCTTCCCCTTCCAGTGTAAAAAACACTTCTTTTTGATGCTTGAGGACTTTACTAAAATAAAAAAAAATCCCTCCAGTTTATTGTTTTGGACAAGAACTAGGTTTTAAAAATGTGTACTTTGACTCCTGAATTGAGGGCTACAAATGGAATTGTGAGTGAGAGAGGATGGGGCCAGGTTGGTTCGTGGTCACCTAAGTCACGGGGTTACCTCCTGGTTTCACTTTATGGAAGTGCAGATAATAATATAAACCCACAACCCACAGCTGCTGTTGTTCTGTGACCAAAGATATACCATATGAAAAACACATGCACATAGTGAAAACACTCATTTCCTTGATGTGGCTACATCATAGAGGTCCTGTGTGGGTTTCCAAACTGATTTCAGTTTTGATTAAAGCAGGTGTGCATGGCAGTAAAGGGGTCAAAGGAAGGAAGGAAGGAAGGAAGGAAGGAAGGAAGGAAGGAAGGAAGGAAGGAAGGAAGGAAATCAAAAGGCAAAGGTATCCTAGACTAGACCCAACATCAACAACGATGGGTTCTGTGTTGCATCTTGAGCCTTTTCCGCAATACCCTGCTATAGTGTTATTATTCCACTTTCAATATCTTGTAGAATTCTGGGATGTATAGTTTCCTGCAGCCAAAGAGCTCTCTGGCCCAGAATTCTAAAGGTCCTTGCCTAAACTGAAAACCCCCTAATTCCATAGTAGGATGTTGAAAGTGGAATAATACCACTACAACAATATAGTGAGGAAATGGCCTTAGTGTCAGATCAGGCCTAGAGAATACAGTTGGCCTTATGTGTCCATTCATTCTGCATCCACAGATTCAATCAACCACAGCTTGAAAATATCACCACTCCCACCACCCCAAAAAGAAAACCTTTTGAATTGTTCACCATTCTATATAGGAGATGCCATTTTACTACTCCAATTTATACAATGGTACTTGAGCATTCATGAACTTTGGTATCCACAGGAAATCCTGGAACCAAACACCAATGGATACTGAGGGCTCACTATACAGTTATTAGAGGTATAGCTATAAAGTAGGAAAAATCTGAGGGGAAAGTCTCTAGCAAGCCTTTGTAGATTATCCTTTGAGAATAAATACCAATACAAATAAAATATATAGAAGTTTGAGATCATGTAAAACAAGAAGGCATTCATGTGTTTTCTTTAACAGATCTTTCATTATCTCTTGCTGAAAAACAATTCTTCCTCTCTGTGTTTTATTTAGATCCACAAAAAACTGTTTCTACCACCTTCAGAAATGTGAGTCAAAAAGATACAAGCCTCCAATTCAAATTTGCTGCCAGTGTTTGTCATCAACAGGAGGAAGCTCTTGCCTTTGTTTGAGATTATTTACAACTGTCTGTAGGAGTTCTGTGTGCAGCAGTAGAACTATTTTCAAATTTTCACCCCATATACAATTTTCTTGGGCAACAATGAACTTCTGAATAAATCATTGCTGAGTATAAAACTTATGACAACGTCAAATTATCTAGTGATGAAGGGCCATATTTGTTAAGCTTTGTTGGCCAAAATAAAAAGATGAATTGAGTACTGGATAAAGATTAGTTCTCCCTGGTAGAAAGAGACTGTCCACCATGTCAGCAGAACAATCCACATAGCTTTGTTGTACAGTCATCTGCATGTGCCATCTCCCTTGCTTGATGCAAAAGCTTTCATGTCTAGAAACAGGTTTCAATGGAGCACTATCACTGTATTTCAGCCCTGTTTTTTAATTCTTTCACTATTTTATTTTGATCTTTAGATTACCTACTATGGAATCAGCCCTACTGGATGCACTGGCAATTATTTCTGAATAAACATGATTTTTTTTTAAAAAATGTACTGCTTATTTTAGCAAACAGCAATCTTGGGTATCATGTTGATTTTCTCTTGCACAGAGATAAACTCAAAACAATTATTTCATTTGTATTCTAACTAAGTTTTAATCTTATGCAAATATGCCAGAAAAACTACATGAATAAATGAGTTCTTAACAGCATTCATAAAATGAGACACTTACATCAATGGTGACTTGGTTTGCATTCTTACAGAAACTAGCAGTAGCTGACATGAAGAAGACCATAGTAAGAGCAATTGCAATGTGATTAGGCATTAATGTTCACTTTATTTTAAGAGATTGTTAATACTCACTCCTGTTTATTAGGTAAATGTGGTTTTATTAGTCCAAGTTGTTTAGCAGGTCTTCCAAAATATTGTGTCAGCCATGCATTGAGATAAAGAAAAAAAAATATAACCGTTTATACAGATTTTCATTAATTTAGTGAGACCTTGTCAATGTCCCAAAAAATTCTTCATATGCATTAGACCAAAAGATGAGCATTTGCCATTGAGCTAGGGTGCACTTTGTGAGCTGCTGTTTCCAAAATGAAAGATTTTCACAGTTTGGATTGCTTTGGACTAGATTAAGCATTGATTGTCCTATGGGGAAACAGAACATAGACTGGGACTTTCATGGTTGGTTACTTGTTCTTTCAGTCTCTGAAGGGCACTGAATACTCTCACAGTGGATGAGAGGGGGAAAAAACCTTTCTTTGACACAAGCTTCAGAGAGATTGCACACTATTAGGTTGATGTCCTTGATCTTTGAGAAAACATGTACATTTTTGTACATTTCTACAAAATGTGATATATTGGCAAATGTCATAATTGTAGAGTTATGCTAAAAGTAGTAGCACTGGAGGGTTTGCGTATGGCTTCAGATCGATCAACCTGTCATATTATGTTTTATCTTTATATGTATTTAGCTTCAGAAAGGGGAAATATGCTAAAATATGTCATTTTATTCTTATGTTGGAGGTGAGATCTCTCAACAAGGTTAGATAGTCTTTGGGATGCTGCCTTGCTTCGCTGAAACAGTTAGTCTTGACTAAAATGTCAGCAATGAAAACATTCTTCACATCTTTAGGAGGAAGAAATAAAATCAGCCATTGTTGAAGTTACAGCCAGGTTGGGAATCACATACATTAGGAGAGCCATTTTGATGTAATGTTCATTGAATACTGTGTGTTCTTTTCCTATGGAGTAGATGTGAGATGTAAAATCTTTGGCCTGAAAAAATATATAATTCCTATACTTCCATATCAATGCTATCTGATGTTTTACCTCCTTTAGAAATTCTTATCTTGGTATAGTCAGAACTATCGATGAAAAATGTTAACATCTATATCTGCTTTGTTGTGTAGCTGAGAAAGCATAAAATTAAAAGGAAGAGCTTCTATGAAACTCATGGTTCTAGGGAGGCCCACAGTGGGGTGCAATAACCAAGGATTAGACTAGATGGTCCTTTGGATCTCTTCCTATCCTATAATTTTATATGACTGTGAAGAGGTGTCAGGAACTGCCATATTGATGTCCTCCTTCTCTTCTGCTTCTCTTAGGCTGAGGAGACTGCCAGCTGCTAGGTTCACCAGTGATGGGAGGAAGGCAACCATTGTTGAAGATGATCAATGATCTAGAACCAGGGAAAAACTCAGTAGATGGGGTGACTGGAGCAACTCAGCTACAAAAGCCAGAGCTATAGCCAAGGGGGGTGGCATAGGAAGAGGGACAGAAATCCAGAATGTGTGAGTGCTGATCTTGTCTGTAACTAGGAAGACTGCTGCAGATAGAGACAAAGGAATCGCCAAATACTCTATAAAGTAATAAGGATTGCTCAGGGAGAGGATGAGGAAAGCAAGATTAGGCTTTGTAGCAGAATCTTCCCAGAGATTTGGCTCCTAACTTCAAGAGGAGCCACAGTTGGGCCAGCTTTCCTACCCTCCAGAGAAAGGAACTCTCAAGTTCTAAACAGCTCCAAAGACCTTGGAGGAAGGTTTTCTGTGTCCCAAAGATCCCTGCCTTACTTGCTTGCTGCCCCATGGGATGTGAGTAATCAAAATATTCTAAAACTGTGTAAACTTACCCTCTTTCACGGACCTGGCTCTGCAGAGACTGAAAACTAGAAAAAGGCTGATTTTGCACACTTATCTGTTATGTGACTGATTTTGATGCTACATAAAGACTACTGGTCTGCTCTATGTCCCTAGGAAAATTGATCAGAAGGTCTTCCACTGTCCTCAGAAGGCCTTGTCATGGAATAATGCAGGGTGAAGATGAGCTTTTGTACTGTATAAAGCCTTGGAGCCCTATAAACCAGTGTCCAGTGGAGTTCTAGGTTACATCTCTTTGGTTGTTGATGGACCCCAAGGGCTATGGCATGTTTCTCCCCATGGAGGAAGTGAGCAGAACCAAAATAGGGGACCCATGTAATGAGAACTGTCCACTGAGTTTACTGGTTTGATGAAAAACTCTCCCAGACACTAAATCTTTCTCTCTGTAGAATCTTATAGGCTGATAGGCTATGGGTTTTAAAAATGGAATTAACAAGAATAGCTTCAAAAACAAGGAAAGAAAAAGAAATCAGGTTGAAAAAAACTGATTTTCAAAGACAAGACCATTATTTCTTTATTAAAGGACAGAAAAACATAACAGCATAATCCAACACATCTGCTTTCATTACAAACTGCTTCTCAAAAGAAAAGAGAAAGAGAATTGCAGAGGTGCTAAAAATCCTACATCCGACCAAACTAAGCGGGATAAAGGTGTGCAGCTAACCTTAAAAGACTGCAGACTTCAGCCATTTCTGCACTACACTGTTATAGTGCTATTATTTCACTTTCAACCCCCTGTGGAGTTCTGGGGTTAGTAGTTTACTGAGGCCAAAGAGCTCTCTGGCTGAGAATTCTAAATGCTCTTCCATAACTGCAAACTCCAGGATTCCATAGGATGTTAAAAGTGGAATAATAGCACTATGACAGTGTAGTGTGGAAATGGCCCAAGACACTGACACACAGATTATCTCACCCTCCAATAGGAGGAAGAGTCCAATTGACTGGGTGGCTGAAATTCAGGGCAGCAGGTCGTTCTCTTGGGAGACATTGGCCATTTCCGCACGGGCTTAAGAAACGGTGCAGAGCGTCCTCCAGGGAGGACGTCTGCACATGGGAGCGGACTGGGTTGGACCTACTTAGTGTAGTTCTGCACCTCAGCCCACTCCGGAACAACCCAAAGTGGTCGTCCAGCGTGCTTTTCAAAGACTGCTTGAAACAGGTCTTTCAAAGGCACGGAGCGCGCCACTCTGATTTGCAGGCTTGCACCAGTGTGAGCCTGCAATCTGCCAGGGGTGGGCTTTAGGCTGGTGAGCTTCAGCAGTTGGTGGAGAGCCTCAACCAACCAGAAGCCGCCATTTGTGTCCCCGGAGCAGTGCGGAGCGGTGGCCACACACTGCGCCGGACCAGCCTGGACCCAAGCATAGAACCAAGAAGTCCAGTAAGTACTGGCACGGGGCGATTCCCTCACCCCATGCAGAAATGGCCTCTATGTGATCCTTCCAGACTCATTCTGGTCTGTCTCCAGGAAATCTGACATTTTTCCAGACTCTCTCTTTCTTCCCTTTTCTCCCTTTGCTGTGATTTCTTAGGTTATTTCTGCACTATACTGGGGCTTGCAGTTTAGGGAGAGGCATTTAGAATTCTCAACCAGAGAGCACAGTCCAAAATTCCACACAATGTTGAAAGTGAAATAATAGCGCTATAACAGTGTAGTGAAGAAAGGGCCTTACTGACAGTGTCTAAAGAAACAGTTCCTGTTCCAAACCTTTTGAGGATTTTTTTTTCTTTCAGCAAAATGTACTGAATTTCCCCCAGCTGAATTCAGATTCACTCACAACCAGCATTACAGTCTATTTATCGCATCTGCCCACTTTCACAGTTTTTTTTTACCTAAATGAGCTTCTCATACCCATAACCAACCCACCAACCTTCTGACTCCTCATCTGAACTCTCAAACTGTCAATTGTCAGAACAGAAAGGTAGTTTATTTTTAAACTGGACAGAACATTCTGCTAGTTGTGATTTAAAGCCTCTCACATTAATCAGAATAAATTTAACTTATCTGGCCTCCATCTATAAATATTAAAGCTCACTCATTTCAGAATCTGTCACCAAGCAGCTGTCACGGCATAGTCTTACACCATATTAACAATGCACAACATAAATTGACAGTTCTTCACATAATATTTCTCCACATAGTGTTTGAGATACAAATACCACACAAACAGGCTTGAGTTTAGGTTGATGCTCATTACAGAAAAACGCAGAGGATGACAGGATGCATGAAAAGGGAACATGGAGTTAAATCTATGAGTACAGAGGGTGTAGAATTCTGTGTATGGAAAATTTTTGAAGGGGATCTTTATCTAGGGTTGTAATGTTTATTAAAATTGGGGGGGGGAATGATCAGAAAATGAGTTTCCCAAGTGCCTGAAAACTTTTATGAGAGGAGTCTTAGGTGAGAATCCTCACAGTTCAGGATTTATATTGCAAAGAAAGAAAGAAAGAAAGAAAGAAAGAAAGAAAGAAAGAAAGAAAGAAAGAAAGAAAGAAAGAAGTTTTGGATTTTTTTTGCATGGACAATAACATTTTCTACACAGAAAATGAATTTCCTGCACAGAAACCACTTGCACTCCTGCAGGGATTTCTGTTTAATCTTCCCATATGAATCCAGGGAAAACAAACAAACCAAAAACTAGTGAAAGTCAATGTAAGCTATGTGAAAAAACTCACACCCAAATATGAGCAGTTTGAGAGGACACCATTTCATTAAACCTGGACCTTGAATAGTTTGCCCACATCATGTCGGACTACACGTGGTAATGAATGCTTATCTTCCTCTTCTTACAGGGATATGCTATTAATTCATATGAAGGAGATTAAATAAAACAAAAGAAATAGGAATATTAGTTTTCAGGGTAACACCAACCATGTTGAAGCATTAGACTGTTTCAACTATTGCTACTGCTTTGTCTTTTTTTGGCATGTGGCAACAATAAGCTGTGTGCTGAAAGTAAATCACTTCATCATTCATTCTTATTTAGCTGAGCTTTATTGTACTTTTTTTAAAAAAAATATTTATTTATATTTATTTAATTAATTAAAAAAAAACTGTTCAATGTAGTAGGCATAGTCTACTAAGTAGTCAAGTCAAACTTTATTTTATGGTCCATAGACCCAGCATACAAAACCATCCAATGGTACAGTATAGATAAAATACACCTACTAAAAATAGGATACAAACGTATAAATAGGATAGACTATAGGTAGGACATAAAAACACAAAAATAGGACGTAAATGCATAAAATAGTATAAAATAGTATTAAAAAGTACATGAAGTAAATTAAAATCATAGATAATATGGATTATTAGGTAAAATATAAATAGGTGTTCATCAAGTTCCTCTCATTAATGCAATAGAATTGGGTTGATCTTAAGTGCATTGCCAGGATCCGGTGTATTTTTGATACTCTCTCTGATCTTAATAGCTGATGACAGAAATTCAGCAACTGATAGGATAGTCTACTAAGTAGTCGCCACACAAACAACTGGATTCTTGGGCAATCAAGATGTCAGGCTGCCATGATATCTGTGTTTCACAATGCAACACGGGCCAGTCTTGCCATAAACTAAGAGGAATAGTTCAGTTTGGAGACCAATTTCCAGAAGGTGAAACAACCTCTATTTCTGTCTTTTTCTCTCTTTTTTTAAAATCTTTAACCCCCTCACAAATGGGACGTTATAGCCCTCAAGAATTATGTTTTATTGCAGAATCCATCCAGGGCTGGTCCAACAAAGGAGGAATTATGTGATATTTTCATCTGCATAATGGTAAACAATGTTGCTATATCTGAACTCTGATTTCTATGGGTCTAAGTATGAGAATTCAACTTATAATGCTGTATGCAATTTCTGCCATAAGAGACAGTGATGGTTACTAAATGAGATAGTTTTTAAAGATGTTATTTACACACACATACATTTGTTTTTCTTTCATTGTGTAATGGCTGCTTTGTTGTTGTTGTTGTGTGCCTTCAAGTCATTTCAATTTATGATGACTCTAAGGCAAATCTATCATAGGGTTTTCTGGGTCTGAGTGTGTGTGATGCACCAAAGGTCACCCACTGGGTTTCCATGGGCAAGCAGGGAATCAAACCCTGTTTTTTAGGGTTTTAGTCCAATGGTCAAACCACTACATTATGCTGACTGTCATTGTTATTACTATTATTACATTTATCTTCCACCCTTTCCCCAAGATTGGGACCCAAGATGATTTACAATTTGGAATCACTGTGATATAATTAAAAGCATACAAGATATCTGCATTAAAATAGAATTAAACTATTAACCATGTTAAAATCATTAAAACTTTAAAAATAATTTTTTAAAAAACAGCTAATATCATTTGCACATTACAGCTTTTTCCTTAAAAACCTTAAGTTCGACATGCCTGTCAATAAAAATGTCCTCACCTGCCAGTGCAAGGACAGAATGGAGGAGGCCATTCTAGTTTCCCTGGAGTTCCAAAGTCTAAGGAGCCACCAATGATGACAGAGCCATCATGATCATGGACAAGAATGCAAGGTTTGTTTCAAATGGCTCAGAACAAACTTGTGGCATTCATCCTCTCTTCATTGACTGATAAGAATATTTCAGTTTTGGACTTATTCTGCACAAAACACTGTTTTTTGTTTTTATTTTTTATAATTATTTATTTATTTTGTTCAGGAAACAGCATTTTATGTGCAGAAAATAATTTTTTGCACATGAATATTAATTTGAATATTATTTTCTGTGCAAAAGAATGCTATTTTCTGTGCAAATGTGTGAATTTTGCACAGAACAAGTTCTGTGGTGGTGATAGACAAAAAAAGAGTATAAATAAAATTGTTGCCCTGATTTCTGGGGTCCCGTAAGGGGACACCTCAATGTACTCCAAATAATGGGGAATGGGAATTAGCCAGAGCACAAGCTGTAGCAACACAAGAGGCAGGGCAACTTAGCGAGATCTTAAACCCAATGTTTACAGGGTCAGGCCAAGTCAAAAACCAAGCAGAAGTAAATTATAATTGTTTTCTTTATTTAAAAGACAGTCACTGCACACATATGCACTCACTCACATAGACCTAAGAAGATAAAAGGGAGGAGGTTTGATAGAGGATTTTGAGAGGGATTTTTCACGGGAAATACTACACCTGATCCTGTAGCCCGGGTAGCCAGAAGACAGTCAGTTGGAGTGGAGATTCTCAGCACATGGAAGCCAAGGGGAAGGCTTGGCAAATGGAGTGGCAGCAAGGCGGGATGGAAGCCAAGAGTGATCTGAGCAATCCAAGGAAGTGCTCAAAATCAGGGGTTCTTATAGGGGAAAATGTGCCTGCAGGGTAATCCATTCCCGGGGAAAACAATGGGTTTTGGGTTGGAGACAAAGCCTCTGAAAGGTGAGCACTTAGAATGATTGGATTTTGACAGAGTTGTCAATAGCACAGACAGTATGCAAATGGGGAGTGCTTGACAGTTGGCTATTCTGAAGCACTAATCTCATCAAGCCGGTGGTTTGGGGCAGAGAATCTTTTGTATAAAGTGTACTTGCCTGGAGGTCTCCTGAAGCTGCATGCCAGAAAATTACTGGCCTGCCTGGAATTGTCTTGTATTTTTCAGCTTGTTTGGTCGTGTCAATGTGCGTGCTTGTCTGGGGGCCTTGCAAGCACGTGGAGAGGAACAGTTTGGAATGGTCAATCTTTTGATATCAAATATATTTAGTAAGCCCTGGGTTTAGACTATAAACCACAGTAACAAAATGCAACACTATATGAATGTGTATTCAGAAGCAAGTCCTACTAGGTGTAATGAAACTTACAACTTTAAAATGTTGAGCATTACATTGAATGGGAATTGTTCCACCTTTCAGTTGTTGTCAGCTTACATCTCCTAGCAGCCCTAAAAATGTTGAGAAATCTAAGAACATCTGGTAGGAAACAGGATTCCCACCTGTGATCTAACACTTTCAAGTAGTGGTTCCCAGGGTGCTGTTGTTGTGATGGTGGTGTTTTTTGAAAAGAGAAGTGGTAGATTCCACACTTTCTTGAAAGGAGAAGTAGTGAGAGAAGAACAAAAAGTCGGAGATACAGAAAGGAAGGGAAGGAGAAGGAAGCAATCTACTTAGCTTCCAGAAGTGGTAATAGAAGGAGGCTGTGAGGGGGGAAAGAGGAATGGAGAACAAGGCCATTTCCACACTGGGAATTTAAAATGGTGCAGAGTGACCTCCAACGGAGGTCTTCTGCACCGTAGAGTGGACTGGGGTGGACTACTTTCTGTAGATCCACACCTCAGTCCAGTTCTGTGTGAACTGGTCGCATAGCATGGTTTTTAAAAACCTCTTTTTTTACTCGCTCTGTGTTTAAAAAAACACGGAGCGAGTGAAGCCATGTAGCTCTGTTGCCCAGCTCCGGAGCAGATTTGCAGGCACATGCAAGTGCATGCCTGCAGATCTTCTGGGGGCGGGCTTTCAGCTGGTGAGCTTCTCCAGTTGGTGGAGAGCCTCCACCAACCAGAAGCTGCCATTTGAGACACCAGAGGACTGCAGAGCAGCGAACTCATGCTGCTCCTCGTGGCGACGGACTCGGTCGGCCAGAAAACAAAGCCGGTAAGCTCCATTTTTGGGTGTTTACCCCCCCCCAACAAGCAGAAAGGGCCCAAGGGAGACCACAAATATATCCAGGAGCATCAGGAAAGGGAGAGAACAAGAAAAAAGAATCAAAAAGAGAGAGGTTACACAAGAAGGAAGAGAAATGCAACTAGGAGATATGACAGACTTACCTTGGTGTAACTAAATGGAATTTACTTGGAAACACATGTTTTATTTCATAAGTTTTGGCCCCTAAAATCACACCTGCAATATAATTATTAAAAGTCAAGAGCCTATTCATGATATTCATCCAGTTCTCCCCTAAGACCATCAGTATTTTACTCTTACTTTGAACTCTTTTTAAACGTCTGCTATGATAGAATTTTCACACAAGAACTCAATAAGGAAGAACAAATGTGGCTAAATTAGGGCTGTAATGTTGCATTGATTAATCAGTTGGATTAATTGATTAGAAGCCTCTTAATTGAAAAAAAAAGTATTCCTGATTAACTGGGTGTGAGGTGTGTGTGTGTGTGTATACACCCACAAGAACAGAGAGAGAGAGAGAGAGAGGGAGGGAGGGAGAGAGAGAGTTAAATTAAGGAGTTAGAAGACTGATCTTTAGTAAAGAGGGTTTTCAAGGGATTTTTTTTTTATTTTAAAAAATACCATGAGTGTTTACAAAAATTGGGAAAAATGTCCATCTGTAAGGAATGATTTTTTTTAAAAAAAGGCATATCTTCCTTCCTTCCTTTCCTTTCCTTTCCTTTCCTTGTATCCTGTCAGGTAGATATGATAGTGTAAGTCCAATTTATGTTATAGAAAGCCATTTTTGGTGATCATTGTGAAATTCAGTATTCTTTATCAAAGACACAATAATCAATATCGCTGCCCCCAGCCCACCTTTTAACCATCACAGCCTCTCCAACCTGCCAACTTCTGTTTTGTTGGAGAATGGATGAATAAGCAAAGACACATCCAGTTATTTTCATATAGCAGCACATGCTGGAAGGATATCATCTGCAGGAGCTCCAAAGTATCCTCAGAGATCCTTCAGGATACCCGTTTTGTCATGTCTAGCTACAGCTAAATAGCTAGATGCCTTACTACTAGATGCCTCATCCACTCTCCAATGACATGCAAATGACTTCTGGGAATCAGGGCAGAAGTACTTTAAAAGTGTGTTTGAGTAGAAGTAGCACAAAGAGATGTAGCTACATATTAGACAAACATGTGTAGGATTCTACCCAATGCTTGAAATTTTGTGCAAATTCTGTCAATAGTTTAATGTCTGGCATTTCTGAATAGAACTAAAAAAACCCCCTAACTTCTGAAGGCTGGAGAACCATTGGTAGTTTATGTAGACAACAGAGTTTGTAAAATGACTTTTAAACCTAATTTGTCATGTGGCATATGACAATCTCTCTCCCATAATTCAGACTATTTATATTATCCCAGATCAGGATTTTGGTGTCTTGTTAACACTACTCATTGTGTCGTTTATTACTTTTTTGGCCCTTTTTTTTTCTTTAAAAAATCAATCATACAGAAATATAAAAAAGGCTTATTTTTTAAAAAAGAAAAAGAAAAGAAAAGAGAAAGAAAAGAAAAAGAAAATGTAGCAGATAAGTGCTGGTAAGAGAGAAAAAAAAAGATAACTTGCTTTTTGCATTACCAGTTGTTGCATTATTTGAAGAAAGAATGTCATAATTTTCTCATGCCCCCAAAAAACAACCTGTCACAGATACAGTAGACTCCTGGTTATCCGACCCAAACGGGCGGCCACAGCGTCGGATAACCGAAAGGGTCGGATTACCCGGATGCCTGTGGCGGCCGCCATTTTGGGGGGGTGTCGAGGGCATGTCGGGGGCAGGCCTGGGCATGTCTGCGGGCGTGGAAATGCCCACAGCCATGCCCCCAGGCCGTCGCGGTGTCAGTTAATCTGGATGGTCGAGTGTCGGATAAACGGGACTCTACTGTAGTACTTTTTTCATTACACATAACTTTGAAGACCTAGCAGACAATCCAAAACCAATGAACATAACCAATGAACATTACCAATGAACATAACTAACGGCATAACTCGAATTCCTATGTTATTGTCTCCAACAAGATTGTTGTTGTATTTTCAAGAAGACAAAGTACTAAAGTGATTTGAAGAGTTGTAAGAGCCATAAAAATGCTACAGAACAATGTTGCCAGTCTTGCTAAGAAGAGAGATCCTTCATTGAGTTCTTACTATGGCAACTAAACTGGTATAAAATTAATATTTATAATTAAAATATGTCCTATGACAATTTTGTATTAAATAGCTAGAGAATATATTCAAGAGGAAAACCAGGAGACACTGCTTTGTCTCATGCTAAGGACTAGTGCAGTTTTCAGAACAAAGTCTTCTTAAATCTTTCTAACAAATGCCAACCTCCCCTTCTTGTTCATGCTTTCTCTGAATTGACTTCTCAGTCAAATTCAAATGAAAGTCTCTGTAAAAGGAAAGTATTTGGATCACTGCTGATTGGATCAATATCCAGGCAAAAAGTCCCTTTTGTTTACTATAAATCCAAAAACCATTTAATTCACATCTCTCCAGTAGGGCATTAATCTCTAGGACATTAATTGCCTATTTAATAACTCTAAATTGCTAATTAGGCCACTAGACTGATAACTGGTGTTACTGCAGCTTGGTTCTTAGTGAAGTGTGTTCATGGAGGACGAATTTAGAAAACTTCATTTCCCTTTATTTTTTTTTAAATAATAAGCATTAACCACCAAGGACAGATTTACTTCTCTCTGTATTTCTGAGGCAGACATTGTTAAAATATTTCAGCAAAACACCTTATATTCTTGTCAAGGGTGTTTACCAATCTACACTGTTACCAGGCTGTGCACCCCCACACTTTGATATTGTTTAATTGGCAAAATGTGATTTAATTGGCAAAATGAATTAATTGGCACAAATATAAAATATCCGCTGCTTATGGCTATATGGTCAGGTTGGATTAAAGGAAAAGATTGGCTGAATATATGCATTGTGAATTAGCTCAGAAGAGACCTCCAGGCAAAACCAGGTCATAGTCAAGATAATAGGCTTGCAGTTAGCCTCAACAACCCAATCTTTTGGACAATAGCATCTGGAAGCGTGCTACAAATGGCTGATTCTCTTAACTCCTCTTCCTTTGACCAAGCAAACGTCTCCTTTGTCCT
Source organism: Ctenosaura bakeri (assembly GCA_948474755.1). Taxonomy (NCBI): domain Eukaryota; kingdom Metazoa; phylum Chordata; class Lepidosauria; order Squamata; family Iguanidae; genus Ctenosaura; species Ctenosaura bakeri. The sequence continues at coordinate 901,550 of CAOLHI010001553.1, read as the reverse complement.
ATAACCTGTCCAACAAGTACCGAGCCATCAGCACAACTGTTAGCCCTTTGTCATCGAATGCTAAGATCATTAGCCGATTCCAGATCTCAATGTCCATTCTGCAAACTCCATTGTTTACTCAGCTGGAAAGCCATTAACATTAGCCCTCCAGCCAGAAATAGAGTATTGAAACCCTATGTTTTGGCCAGTCAACTTGTAGTGCACCAATTGCTGGTCACCACTCTGCTGCTTTCATTTCTGATTGTGTACTGTCCTTAAACTTGTGACTCTGCCCCATCACTGCTTCTTCGCTGCTCTTCTGGATTGGTAAATATCACCCACTATGTCCTGATATCTTGCTATCTGAAACTTCCCTTCCTTTTTGTTCAGTTAGCCTTGTGTGATTGCGTTAGCCTTGTGTGACTGCTTGGATCTCATGGGTGTGATTAATTCACTCAATAAATTACAATTAAGCTTACTTTTGGATCTCTGCCTGGTTCTTCCTTGCAAAAATACCAGTAAACATAGGTGGAAAGATCTTGCTAGGGATCTTGCTACTCCCATCTCACAGGCCTCCTATTTTGAACTAATAACTCATCACCTGTGAACCATGCCATCATGGATGAACCTCTGAGTCATTCATATTATGGGGTAACAATACTGGATGGGTAAAATATGGACTATTAGGAAGGAGAAACATAAGTGTGCCCTTTGCTTCTCACTCCTTCCCCTTCAACCATATATTGATAGAAATGGAAAATAGTGAGGACAAATGCAACAGACCTTGTCTTCTACATGTACTCCTTAAGACTCCCTATTGTGCCCTTTTTCTGGCAAAAGGTGGGCGAATTGTCACTTCTGGAAGACTCTGGAACCTACAATTCACCTATTCAATAGATTGTGGGAGAAGAACACTGTGCTATTTAGTTTTCCTTTTTAAAAAAAAAATCAATTTTTTAAAAGAGAAATTGACTTCTGGCATTTTTGTATTGTGAGTTTTGTGTGGTCCTCATAGAGTCCCAAGAGTAGATAATTAACACCCAGACGTGCTATAGTTACCACAGGTGCTGAAAATTACTACTGTCCATAATGGCTACTGACTACCTGCAGCATCTGCCTCTGAATGCCAATCACTAAGGGCAGTAGTAGAAGAATACTATTACCTTCATGTCTTAGTTGTGGAGTTGCAGGCAGCATCTGGTTGACCACTTGGGGAAACAGATTGCTGAAGTAGACATTTCTTTGGTCTGATCCCACAAAGCTCTTCTTATATGAGGGCCTTTCTGCAATGCACTGTTATAGAACTATTATTCCACTTTCAACATCCTCTAGAATCTTGGGGTTTTCAGTTTAGGGAGGAGCATTTAGAATGTTCAGCCAGAGAGCTCTTTGGCCTCAGTAAGCTATAAACCACAGAATTCCACAAGATGTTGAAAGTGGAATAATAGCACTGTAACAGTGTAGTGTGAAAACACCCATAAATCCAGGTAATAATGTTAAAGGAGATAAGGCAAGGTTGCACAGGCCATTTCCGCACAATGATGGTCTTCTGTGTCATCTCACTGGGTCCAGAAGGGAGTGTGTCAGCAACGCTCCCCTCTGCACTTGCTCAGTCACCTGCTCAGTCCATGTGGAAGAGGAAGCAATGGCACCATGTCTTCTTTCTGCAGTGCAGCTGGGCTTTTTCCATTGCTGCACTACAGAAGAAAGTGTCGCCAATGCGCTTCTGCAGCTTCCGCATGGCCAGAAGTGATGGGATCGCAGAAGCAATCTTTTTTCCCATTTTCCGAAAACTGTGCAAGTGTGATGGTCCATGACAGGATGGCAGCAGGACAACGATGATGTCATGTGGAAGCGTGACCTGCTGACTGCTGCTATCCTGTGGCAGAAACGAGCCAGTGACGTTGTGCGGAAAGGGCCATAATATCAAGACAACCCTTCTCTCTCAGGAGAATGTAGAGCTGAGGACAAACAAAACATTCATACTCCTAAAAGATTCATCTCTGTTCTCAATGTTGTGTTTATACATAATTATCTTCCAAATATGAGGCTTTTCAGATTTCAGCTAGAGAGACAGCATTGCATGTGCTCTCTATCTTCCTGTGTTCCTACAGATATATTAGAACCTCTCAGTTCTGTAGGAAGAAGCTACAGCATGGCTTCCTTTCTCATTCTATAGGGCACATGACAGTGGTAGCATGATGCAACAAGTGAGAACTGTCACTGTTGCTAAGGGCAAGTGGCAGTTTGTGTATTGAGAAGGAACTGTGTCCTATAACTTGGAACTATGCATATACATACATTACATGTACTCTAGTTTTATACTGCTAGGCACAGGTTTTATCTGAAAACCCTGCTATTTAAATTTAAATTTAAAACAACTTAAAACAATAAAAATAATCAAAAGGACTAAAACATTAAATATTATTAACATGTTAAAATACATTTGCATTGAAAAAAAAATTAAAGCACTTTTAAAACCATGTGCATTTAGCATCTTGAAATAAACCAGCGAGGCCCAAAGGCTTTCATAAACAGACTGTCCCCTACCAGACTTCAATCCTTAGGCAGGCAAATATAAGGAGAGGACCTCCTCATGTGCTGAGGTCCCCAGCCAATCAGAGTATCATCAGAAACATCTTGAATTTAAACTGGAAGTATATTGGCACCCAATGCAAAATATATATTTTATATAAACATGCACCATAACAATGAAATATAATATTTTATAGAATTTTTAGTACTATAGTCAGCACTTTTTAAGGGGGACACAGAGAAGAGTTGCTTTCAAGCAATAAGGAATCCTTGGCCATCCAAATGTTATTGAACTACAGCTCCAATTGCTCCTTACTTTTGACTGGAGCTAATGAAAGTTGCAGGACAAAACATCCATAGTACCGTAATGATAAGGAAATATCAGAAATGGCTCCTGAGTGACTTCCTTATGCATATCAAGGCAGTCCACTTCTACAGTGGGATTACACTCCATATCCTCTGCCTCCACAAGTTCAAATGGGCTTTTGAGGTGACTTGAGTATGTTTCTAGCATGCTTCAAGAGGAAGTCAAGAGAGAAGTGGTGCATCTATTCCTTCCATCTATATGGGATTGAAATGTGACTGACTGGAAGCAGGCATCCAACATCTCATGCAATATCAAGAAGTGTGTTCGTGGTAATATATGGGAAGTAATATGATGAATACAGAAGTGTACACACTGTTTCACACACTGAAAACTGTATGATAGAAGTCCCAGTGCTCTTACAGATGGGACAATGCTTTGGGAGGTTGTGGCATTCCTCCCCTCTTTTCCCTTCGTTTCCTTCCTTAAATAATCCTAATGATGTTTCTATTGTCCTAGACATTTTTTTTCCTAGCAATTACTTGCACCAGCTATAACCTCTATTCCCACTCTCATGTGGTTTTCTTGGCACATTACGGGGGGGGGGGCTTCTCTTCTCTCTCTCTCTTAAATCTGAGTTACAATGCTATTGTGCACTAGTGCATTGATGTAATTGCACTTTTGCACTACAGTACTATAATTCTCAGGAAAAATAAATAAAAAAGGAGGATAATTTGCTTTTCAAACCATAGGATTGCCTCAGCAAATCACAGTACCTTCAAAAAAAAGAAAAGGAATAGCCATAATTTTGAGAAAAAAAGCACAACCATTGTTTTCCTCACCTCACCTCTCTCTCCTATACTCACACAACTTAACTTTTACCTCCTTGAAGTTTTTACCTTTAACAAAGGTAAAACTATTTCATTTGGGTTACAACTGGCAGAAGTCTCACTCTCCATACATACACCCAGATGTAACACTGCAGTTACCTACTGAGAAATTAAATGTTCTCTGCCTGAGAAAGGAGCAGTTAATTTTGTACAGGACAGGGACAAGCCACATTTGAGGGGAAGTTACTTTTCTGTTTCTAGTGCAGTTAAAATATTATTGGCTGTCTTTTATTGCCCTTTGTCTCTAGTTCCAAAGAGGGGGAGTGGTCTTTGCCTGTATTGAAATCCCTCTAGAACAACTGAACTACAACAGACAGGACATCTGATGCAAAAGTAGGTCTGTGATTCAACCATCATCACCTTTCTTCTCCTATATGATGCTGTGACATCTTTTGCCTCAAGCCAATGGAGCTTCAAAAGCGTGTATGATGGATTTTGTGGATTTTGATTGGCTAAGAATGATATCACTCTTTTGTGGATGTTGGATTTTGGTGTGTTATACACACACACACTGTATCTCCTGAGAAAGTATTAACAAATCAGTAGTAAAATATCTTGAAAGAGGAAGGTTAAACAAGTTCACAGATGTTGGCTCCCAGGATTTACAAACAAAACAGAATGTCCATCGAAGAAATCAGCCCGATTCAGCACTGTTAATGTAACATCTTTTGAAGTCATGCCTGCTTAAGTTAATTCTAATCTAAACTTGATCAAATATATGAAGCATAACTTTCCTTCTGTGAGCCTATTAACTCCTCTCTGAAGGAAGCCTAAAGTAAACTAAAGGAAAAGGGCGGGGAAATAGCTTGTATGTGTCTGCTTAATTCAACTATTTGTGGTAAGATCAATTTGTGACTTTCATTTACTTAAATTAAATGTTAGGTAACAATCAGATTCAACACACATCCATATGAAAGTATCTGAAATGTCAACATATTTAAAATATGCTTGGAAATGGAGTCAGTCTTCATTGATGTTACAGCAGATGGCTTTCTGGAAAAAGATAAGAGGAACTCAGTTCGAGGTAGACCAGAGGCTGTTTCTGACATCCTTGTTAGAGGGACAGATGATGCAACAGTAACTTAAATAAAATTCTCATTGCCCTAAGTAATGTTTTGCAGAAATCAATTTAGAGTTCAAATGAGTTGAGTGCTCTTCATGTTTTTTCAAGGTTGAAATTGTCTTTCTCATTGGGAACATTTCTTGTTATTTGGTTTTGTTTTTAATTGCTGGAGTACATTTTTTATTTAACCGTGTGTAAAACAGCTCATCATTTCACATTATGAGTATAAACATGACATAATACTTACAGAAAACCTATTCAGTAACCAAACACAAGTTAAACTATGCTGCATCAAAACATTGTCCAAGCTTATCACACAGTTAGAGCACAAAATCCCCCCCCACAGTTCCAGTTTTCTGGGAGTAGTAAATTTCATAAACTCATTGTTACTTTCTTTTGAGTAGATCAGTTCAAGATTGTACTGCAAGATGGTGAAAACACTCTACCCTTTCAATATTTATGCATTTATTTGTGTGATGTGGTCAAATGAGTTACTTTTTAAGATCAGGAATCCCTTAGCACAAAAAAATAGATATTCAAGACTGGAGAAAAATTTGGAATAACATCATTTAAAAATCTTGGCCATAAGGATAAAAGAGAACTATTATAAATTGCTTTGGAGATGGTACCTAACACCAGTGAGGTTAAGTTATATAGATAAGAACTACTCAAGGTTATGTTGGAGGGATTGTCAAGAGATTGGCACATATATTCATACGTGGTGGAATTGTGAAGGTGTATAGAAATTTTGGCAAAGGATGTTTAAAGAGATAAAAGAGATAACAGAAATTGATTTACAAATATCTCCAGGTATAGCATTATTATCTATATTTGATAGCTAAATGTACCCAGGCAATGAAGGATTTAATGACAAACTTATTAACTGCAGCAAGGTTAATTATATCAAGAAAATGGAGAAAATTCATGGAGATTTTCAAATAGAGGATTGGTATAAAGAAGTATGGAAAATTGCAATTAATGATAAGTTAACATGTTGAATTAAGGCCAAAAAAGGAATAATGAAGGGGAATGATTTCGAAGCAATATGGAAGATAGGTGTGGAAAAGGTTTTAATAAAAGAGGAAGGTGTCATATTTCCACAAGAAGAATTACAATTCTGGAAGGTGGAGGAAGTTGAAACATAATTGGCTTTGGGAGTGGGTTCACTTTTAGGAATAATTTGATATGGTTAGTAATAAGTTAATATTTAGTAATAGTAATAGATTAAACGTAATTGAAATGTATAGAGTTAAGAATGAAATTATAATAATAATAATGAGTATAATGAGAATGAGATCTAGATATAGGTAACAAAAGTATACAAGCAGTATCATATATAATATGTTGAATAAGTATATGATTGTAATGGAACTGGAGAAAAATAACAATGTTAGCTTGTTTTTTGTTGAAATTCCTTGTTTTTTTACTGTTATGTGTATCACGTAGTGTTTTTCTTTTTTGTTCTGTTCTTTTTTCGTTATAATTAATGGTTTATTTATTTATTTTGAAAAAAGATCAGGAATCCTAGAAGGGCTGAGAATATACAGGGACTATCTGTCAGTCTATCAATCTATCTCTCTAACTATCTAATCTATGATGGTGAATGCAGACTGATTGCAAAGTTCCAGATTTTGTTCCTGTTCTTTCAGATTCTATACAGGGTTACAAACAACTGAACTAGAGAATGGGTACAAGTAGTCTCTGATAGTTCTAGAATTTGAAATGACTCTTCCAGATTGGAGACCCAAAACTAACAAACTGAATTTCAACAGGGCTATATGTAAGGTACTACATCTAGGGGTTAAACAAATTAAATGCACAAATATATCATTAATGATACTTGGCTTGAAAGCAATATCCATGAAAAAGATCTAGGCATTTTAGAAGACCACAAGCTAAACACAAGTCAAGAGTGAGCTGTGGCATCAATGTCATCCAAGCCTGCATTAGTAGGAGCAAAGTGCCCAAATTGAGGGAAGCAGTAGTCCCCAACTATTCTGCTTTGGTGAGACTGTACCTAGAATACCATATTCAGATGTGGGCAATACTGTTGAAGTATATCAAGCCTTAACAGGAACTATTAAGGGAACTTGGTATGTCTAGCTTGAAGAAGAGAAGACTGAGAACTGACATGATAGCTATCATTAAATATCTGAAGAGATGTCATGAAGAAGACAGCCATCTTGTATTCTGGCTGCTCCAGAAACTAGAACGTACACCGATGGATTCAAATTACAAGGGGGGAAAAAAGACTCCATCTAAGCATTTGAAAGAACTCTATTATTGTACAAATTGATAGCAGGATATACTGCCTCTGACTATCCTTCTTTGGGGGTCTTTGGGCAGGGAGTCAGGCTAGATGATGCTTATGGCCCATTACAGCCACAAGAGTCTATGATTTTATGAAAGATGCAGAAACATTTTGAGTTGATCTTCACTGAATGGCTGTGTGAAAATATGTAATGCTTTGATTAAAACTCATCTCTGAGGACCTCAGAAACATAATAACTGCTGTTCATCAGTTTAGAAAGGGATATACAGTCTTTTCTAAAATCAATATAATATTCCAAATAAAAGCAATTAAGCTATTATTAAAGATGGCACTACAGGTTGAAAAATTTTTTAAAAGCAATTAAAGTCTAACAAATGAGGGGACATATACACTACAAGGAGAGGAGAGAGAGAGAAATCTATTCTGAGGGAAGCTATCGAGAAGCTCTTCTCCTGTTCACAGTCTAGGGCCCTTTCCACACGTTACCTGCTCACAGAGGTGGGGGGTGCTGTTCATGCATTTGCGCGAGGCACCCGCATCGCTCCTCCATTGTCCCGCAGCTGGGTTGCTGGTTGTGCGGCCGTCACATGAACATCTCACCCCTTCCTTCCGCAGTGCAGCCTGAGAGCTGTAGGCTGCACTGGGGGAGGAAGCACAACCGGCCCGACTCACCCAACGCACCGCACAGCAGGTAAGTGTGTGTGGGCCCCGGGAACATTGTGTGACTGCGCACCATTTTCGGCTTAAAGCCGAAAATAAAAAGGTGCACGTCTGCTCTGGGTCCAGCTCTTGAGCGTCGCGTAAATGGGAGTGTGTCGTACAGACCGCCACTCCAATTTACACGATGCTCAAGGGGGCCTCTCGCAACATAAACTGCATGCAAAAAGGGCCCAGGAGAAGGCAATGAGAAGACCTTGACTTGAGTCCTCACCAAATGTGCTTGCAAAACTTCAGTCAAACTCAAATAAATGCTGTTGCCCTGGAATATCTGACCAACTTGAAAAGTAGGACAACCAAAAAAAAAAAAAAAAGCTTTAATTGCTAAAGCAGGTGAAACCCTCCAGTGATGTAAGTTATTTTCAATGCTTTTATCATTCCAATGGGGAAAAAAAATCTTCATGAGGGTTTATTTGTCCTGTCATGAGATTGAACAATTAGCTTGTTCTTTTTGCCATTGTTGCTGTTGTCCATCGTTGTTTGTCTTCCTTCCTTCCTTCCTTCCTTCCTTGACCTATATAAAGCAAGGATAGGCAACTATGGTCTCCAGGTGTTTTTGTCACATTATTCTAGATGTCCTTATCCCTAGTTTGGTTGGGTTTTACCAAGAATCTTGGCATGCCAACTTATGGCCATTTTAGCCATCAGCTGACCTAGATTTCAAGGAGTTACAATATGTGGCAAAATACGTAGTCACTTTTATATCTAGTTATTTTGCAAGAAGCAAGTACTTTTCAGACACAAGGTGAGTGAAGCAGAAAGAATGGCTAATGCAAATGACAGAGTACAAAAAAATGAGGCAAAAACAACAATGTGAGGAAAGAAAGTGAGGTGAAGCAGGGATCAGGAGGGAAATTGCAATTGGGGAGTGCTTAGAAGGAAGGAGAAAAACATTGATGGGGTGTAGGATGGAGTGAGGGACTGAGTAAAAGGGAACCATGTGAGAAGTAGAAAGAAACAAAGGAGAGAAATTGTGAGTGCACGTTGGCATGAGGTGAAGTGAGGGACAGAGTAGAAGCAAGGGGGAGCAAGTGGTACAGATGACAAGAGTGGAAAAAGGAAGGGATGAGGCATTTGGAGGGGTGAAGTGAGGGAAGGAATAAGAGGAGTGGTAGAATAAGTGGTGTGAGCAGTGGAGTGTAAGAAGTAAGAAAGAGAGAGATGTTGCAAGGGTGTGAGGTGTGGTACAGGGTGGTAGGAAGGTAAGTGTGAGCAGGACAAGAGTCAGAGTACAAGAAGTAAGGGGGAGAGGGATTACGGGGGTTTAAGAATAAGCATGCTGAGAGAGAGAGAGTAGGAGACGAGAGAGTGAGTGATCCAAATGGTAGAATCAGGCATTGTCAGGAGACAATGTGAGGCTAGGGGAGGAGTAGAAAGGAAGAGAGAATGAAACAAGGGAATGTAAAGAAAGGAGGGAAGGCAGTGTGAAGAGTGCATTAATCAGGATTCACAGAACAAGAGAAGTAGCCATAAGGTGCAATGAGATACAAGAGATGGAGATGTGATGTCATCAAATGAAAGAAAGAGAATAGCTGGCAGGTGCTGCAGCACAGTACAAAGGACAAGAAAGGGATAAGGTGAGTCCCAGAAGGTGAAAGAATGGAGAAACAAAGCAGGAGTACAGCAAAGAAGTCATTCAGCAGGAGGGAAACGGAACTTCATATGTTGTGGTCCCCAAAGTGGCTGCCTCATAATGCTATAAAAGGTGCAACTGGAAAAAGGCAAAGGGAGAGAACAGACAGCTGCTTGTGAGTCTAGGTGCTTGATGCAAATCTTCAGATTTGGGGGAGAAAGATTCAAATGAAGTAAATAAAATATTAGGACTTTTTTGGAGGAGCAACTCCACATTTATGTGTCTTCGGGGTGTTGTATGCATATTTGAACTGTTTACTCACAGTAAACAGATTTTGTGTGTCATGAAAGGACAACACTTTTTGTTGTCCATTTTGTTATTGTTATAAGTTACTGCCAGAGATCAGGAAGAGCAGTTGTGGGATTTTCTGTATCCTTGCTAACATAATGTGACTACTTTTTTTTTTTTTTGACCGTGCATCTTAATTTGAGTCATGGACAACACTACTTTCTGTTGTATCTTAGGCAACAAAATATCTTCGACTAGCCTTGAGTACCCCTGAAATAGATTCATTATTGAGTCAATTGAATTTCACTTTATCACAGAATGAGAAAGATGCCCTTTCCACACCCTACCTTGTTCTGTTGTGCTCTGGTGGCGATCTCAGCAATGGCTCTTCCAGGAAGGGAGTGCAATGGAAGCACTCCCCTCCATGCTGGACTGGATCTCTGCTGAAGAAAGTGTGATGGACACAACTCTTTCTTCCACAACACAGCTGGGAATTTTCCCAGGCTGCACTGAGGCAGGGAGTAAGTGCAGGATGATGGTACAATCACAGGTCATTGACAGGAAAAACCTGTCAATGATTTAATCCATGATTGTGCCACCTGGTAACAGAAGAAGGATGGGACTGTGACAGTGTCATGCAGAAGTGTTGTCGAACTCCCACTTCTCTCCTGTCCACATGCTGGGACAACAGCATCTTGTGGAAAGGGTCCCAGAGAGACAGAGGGAGACACTAGGATTGTAGATGGAAACGGGGAAAAAAAGCAGTGCAATAGTTTTTAAGGAGAAAACATATAACTTATGATATCTTTAGTTCAAATAACAGAAATAACAGCTAAGGCAAAGTTAGGCAAATTGCTGTACCTCAGCCACCCAACTATAATGTGCAATTTGGTGATTATAATAATATTCTACAGGGCAAAGTTGCGGAGGAGATTTTTGAGCCAGTGTACATGAAGCACATGAGCCATTAAAGCAGAGTGCCACATAAATTCTGGTGCTTATTGCATTGTTGTTTGCTCTTCTGAACTTTAAACACCTAAGTTATATTGTGATCTTTTACAGAAGGTGTCTATCTCACAAGACTTTTTTTTTTCCCTACCCATGCATGGATCAGGATTTACACCACTATGCATGAGAGTAAAACTAGGCCCTTAATTATCTTTCTTGAAGATAAAAAGGTCTGTTGACTTGGTAACTGTTGATAAAAGCATAAAGCAATTAGTGGGAACAACATGGAGGTAATTCCTAGCAATGTCTCTAGGGGAAAGATGTTTGGCTTCAATGCACAAATTGTTTATGTACATTGCCCTGAAGTTTCTACTTCTGTTCCAGGAGAAGACTGATAATAAAAAGTTGTAATGAAATTCAGGAGGAAAATTGTCTTTGTAAGGTTTGGAAATGACAAACAGCCAGCCTACAAAATTACATAAAGTCTCAGTTTTAGTCACCAGTAGACCTTTAATTCCCAAGTCTGTTCTTGTGTAGATGTGAAAATTGCTATTGTATAATCACATGATTTTCTATGAGTAGAGAAAAAGCAATTCATAGGAATGCGTGAAACCTCATATTTATCTACTGTTTTTTCTTCTTAACAACCAACAGAACAAAATATTGTATACTGAGAATTTGATTAATAATTTAAGGAAATATAGCATTTTCCAAATAAATTATTCTTGTGCTACTTCATATTTGAGCATCTTCTTTGGCATCTGTTCAACAGCTTTGAAATGTTTGCTTCACTTGGGGTATTTATTTGCAGTTGTAAATATGTGCTTTCACTGTAAGTGAGTTGCAAGGACTTACCTTGGTTCTTTCCGCCTTCCCAGCAATCCCTGTGCTAGAAGGGAAGGCCCTTCTTTTAACGAGGCGGCCAAGGAGCTCCTTGCAAGGTTGAACTCATTGGTTGCCTACAAGATTTGAATCAGCGAGGGAAGCTCACCTTCTGGCCAGTGAGGGGAGCTTTTGGTCCCTCTGGCCAGTTGAAGATCAGTCAGCATGGAGACATTGTCCACCCACCTCCTCCTGTAGGTGCTATTTGTATATTTTCCTGCAGTTGCATTCATTTGTCACAACTTCCATGGGTCCTGGATCTGGGATGGTGATTCCCAGACTGGGACAAGGAGTTATTGGGCATTAGGAGTACAAGGGGAAGTGGGTGTGCAGTGGTATTTGCACACATCCTCTGCACTCCTTGATGGGTCAGACAGTCATTGGGCCCGCCTCTGGGCAGTCTTGGCCTGGCAGGGTGGCCAATGCTTGGATCTGGACCCATGCTCACAACAACCCTGTCACATCTGTAATCAAAGTTGTAGCCTCCCCCTAAAAAAATCTTGGTGTTCATTTGTTTTTCTGGGGAGTCAGCCAGCTCAGCCCTGAGCATGCAAAGTAAAAAAGCTCAGTGAATACATAGAAATCTGGTGATTTGGAAAATAGAACATAACTGTGGTGTTATCAGATATTTTTGAGACAATGATATATCCAAACAAAAGTTCTTTGGGGTACAATGGAAGTCTAGTGCAAAGAGAATTGTAGAAATAAAATTGGAGTTCCACATCATTTTCCTCACTAGGCAAGCTATATGGTTGGAACTGCAGGCCATCATCATTGGAAGGATTATACATTCCTATGAATTAGAGGGCAGCAAGACTATGAACAACTGCATATGAACCTCATTCATCAATTTTTCCCCCTGAATCTGGCTTTTGTGAGATGATTTTCTCATGCATGGCATACTGGGGTGGCAAATATACCACTGCCCACCCTTTCTTGGCTGGACCTTGCCAACCTAGAAAACTGCCACTGAATCATAATTTTCTCCTAATCAGATCATTATAAGACTAAGAGCTTTCCTACTGAAAACAGAGAAGGTGAAAAGATGACAACCTCAGACTATGCCACCAATTGGGCACAGTTCTGCTGTATATAACTCCCTACTTCCAGAATGCTTGCCTTTGTAGATCCTCAGAACTATGACCTCTGGGAAGAGAAGGGTTGACAAGGGAAATCACTTATTATTTTATTATTATCACTTATTCTCCAATGCAGGTGAATTTCCAGATTACTCCTACCCATCCTACTGAGACAGCCAATGTAATGTAGTGGGGGCAGAACTTTGCTTCCCATCTCATGCAGTGGGAGAGCCCGTGACATTTCTATTTCCCTATATATCAGAAGTCAGCTGATGTAGCATTGAAAACTTTGTTATGTACTTCATACTATGCTGCATTCTTTGCTTTCTATAAGTTTGTTTAAGGGGAATCACACTTTTTTTAGGGACTGCAGTGATTGGTGGGAATGATTATTGTGATAGAATTCCATCTCACTAGTGATGTTGTGTCAGGGATTCCAGGCAGGGAACCCTCGGAAAAATGATCAGCCCATTGCAAAGATGTTGCATCATGCCCCAGCTGTGGGTGATTGCAAGGTTGCATAAGAAACTGGGGTCATGTGCAGAAGGTAAAGGGAGGTGTGCAAACCCTTACCTGATTGGCTGTAGATATGTATATAAGAAAGCAATCTCCAGTCTATATTGTCTGTTGACCAAACCTGGTGTCTGGTGTGAGCCTCTGTTCGTCTGTCCTATGTTTTGTATATAATGGAACTTTGCTGCAAGATAAAGTGCCTCCTGTTTTGGAAGAAACTCCTCCGTGTGTGAGTATCCTTATTGGGGAACAAGGTTGTTGCTGTTGCCTCGCTGTGCTCTGGCTTTTCTGCTGTGTTTTCTGTGGGGCTGAAATTCCTATCATCCCCTGACATGTTGTCAGTTGTATCCAATGTAGTGGACCGTAGTCCACAAAACCTTATGCTAGAAATATCTTTCTCCCAGTTAGTTTTAAAGGCACTTCTAGGATTATTTATGACTTCTTATTTTGCCGTTATTAAAGAAAAACTGTAATGAAATTAGGGATGGGAAAATCTATTAGCTTTCCTGTCTCTCACATTCACTTTTTTTTTTAAAAAAAAATCAAATATTCTTTCTTACAATCATGAAGACATTTGTGAATTTGATTTTTTAAAATGAAACTGAGATGGAATACTGCCATATCTGCACAACTCAATTTAATCAATACAGCTATAGTTTTCACAGTGAGGACCATGTTGTAATTGCAACCTCCAGTGAAACATTAAAAAGTTGCTACTTATGAGAATCCATTCAGAAAAGAACACGTGCAACCTCAAATCAGCACAACAAACATGGTTGACCACTGAAGGATTCAAAGGCAGACATCTGAGAAGTAAACAAAGTCACAGGTCTCAAAACATCACATTCTTTTCATTCTGAAGAGGAACTTGAATGAATTTGTATATAAAATGAGGAGAAATGAAATTCTCATGCATCACCTAGCTTAAAAAGTTGCTTTAAATTCCTTATAGCTCTTGTTACACAGTCTCTCAGTCTCCACAAAGAAGGTGGCGACTGCTTTAATTACCTGAAATTACCTGTTTCTCAGAAATAACTAAACAGATGAATGTATCTACTTTTAAAATTTAAAGGCAAGAAGACAATAGCCTGTGGTATGAAGCACACTCTTCTCCCATTGATGCTATTATTGCCTCAGTAGGTAAAACATAGTGCAAGGCAGCAGCAAAAGGGACAGAACAAGCACATGCTTGAGTTATATAATAGTACTCTTTCAACATTTTCTGAGTACACACCCTCATATTTATCAAAGAAACTAACTTAAAAGTTGTGATCATGCTACCTTAAGTTATACCTTAATTTTGGGGGAAAGGAGTTGACTACAAGTGCACATAATTATTCCTAACTAGTTACTTCCAAGCTGGATCCATTCCTAAAGAAAATGCATGGAGCTTATTATTTGAACATTACAAGTAAATACTATAAATTATATAATAAATATTGTATTAACTTAGTGACAATGGAATAATATCACATTGGATTTTTATTTGGCTTACTTGGCTTGCATGAATTTCTCTCCAAATGTTTACCTAAAATGAAATTTGGGATCAAAATGAAATTTTATACTCTGGCTATTGTTTCCAGTATCCCATAGGTAAAGGTTTCAACAAAATTTGCAAAATCCTTTAAATGGCGTATAGAAACTAAAGTCCTTAGGCTGTGAACTCATTATTTAAACTCTGCTACATAACGCAAAAACAGAATTTGGAGGCTTCTAAATGGGCATTATCTGAAGAATTTTGACTGACATTGACAGAAAGCCCTCGAGTAAAATTTCTAAGGGAGATTTCATACCTTTTGTACTATGAGTATATTCAAATAAAAATCAAGATCTTATCAAGAGCATAGAATTGTATGGAGGTATATAAGCAAGCTCAGATTAGTAAGTCTGGACAATAAGATGTACAATATTTTCTGTTTTTACGCATCACTGAAGCTGTACATGTGTTGGGAAATTTGTTTTGTTAAAGCTATGGAATTGATTTACTTTAAGAAAAAAAAATGGATTTCTTATAGGTGCTAGATGAAAGAACAATAATTTCCTATTCAGTACTGTTTGTGTCCATGTTCACAGAAATTAAACTTAATAGAAAATGGGATATGACATGAATTGTTGTCCTTGGCTGTTAACTTCCATGATAAATTCCATAATAGCTTCTGAATGAATGAGAAGGTCAAAGCTACAGATGAACTGTTAGCAGAGCCATTTTAATGAGTAATAAAGACTTTTCTGCTATTATGGAGCAGATGCAATTTGAGTTGGAGTATTTAAGGAACTATAGAATCTAATATAGCTGTGGAAGTGTTCATAATGAAAGAAATTGGCACAGTAAGCTCTGAAGGGCCAATTGAATACTTTATGTTGGAAGAAAGAAAAGAGGGCAAATTGTTCTGTTATCAGCACAATGAAACACATAAGGAACATAGGAACAAGAATATAATGTCCAAAAAACCTTAGTAATTCTAGAGCTTCTCTCCAATGAGGAATTGGAAACATGTGGACTGCCTAGTGTAGTTAGACCACAATTCCTATCTGTCATTACTATTGAGTATGCTGGCTAGGGCAGATGAAGTTGCAGTGTTACTTCCAGGAGAACATACCCACCATTCCTGCCATATCCAACTGCTGTCACTTTAGCTTGAGACTTATGCTCAGAATAGGCAAGACTTTTATTATAGCAAAAGTCAGGCAACTTTCATCTTAATAAGAACTTTTTCTGGAATCACAAAGTAATTATGGATTCAGAAATCTGGTACCCATGGGTCTTTCTGCCCTACACTGTTATAGAGCTATTATCTCACTTTCAACCTCCTGTGGAATTCTGGAGTTTGTAGTTTAGAGAGACCAAAGAGCTCTCTGGCTGAGAATTCTAAATGCCCCTCCCTAAACTGCAAAGCCCAGGATTCCATAGGATGTTGAAAGTGGAATGATAGCACTATAACAGTGTAGTGCGGAGAGGCCCTATGCTTTAGAAATTTCATCTAGAGTTTAGAAAGTTATTTTTTAAACGTTTCATCATGGTTGTAATGATGATTAATTCAATGGCCTTGTGTCTGTTCCTTTTCCAAAGAAGACTCTTGTTGTTGTTGTTGTTGTTGTTGTTATTGTGTGCCTTCAAGTCATTTCCAAGTTATGGAGACCCCAAAGCAAACTTACCTTAGGGTATTCTGGGGCTGAGAGTGTGTGATGGGCCTGAAGTCACCAAGTGGGTTTCCACAGCCCAGCAGGAGATCAGGGTTCAGTCATCGGGACTATTTTCAAAACCAGACTCACATATAATGCATTCTAGAAGTTCCAATGAACAATTTTTACAGTGTTGATAACTGTACCTAAGCTATTTCAGTCAGGATGCATAGCTGGTATATCTGCCTAAAAGGGTATAAGGTACTCTGGTCCATTGAGGCCATCTGTACCTCTAATGGCAACATTTGATCAGAGAGCACAAACAAATTAAACATTTGATCTTCTAGGTGGAATTGAAGCCCTATCTAAAATCAATTAAATGAGACTTCATTGAAACTTCACTAATAGGAGACTTTTAACTTTCAGCCATCTTTGAATTTTGCAAATTTTGGTAAACTGTAAGGTTTTGTTTACAAGGGAAATGAACTGAGAAGAAACTTTCATTCTGCACTAAGGGACTGACAAATCTGGCTGTTTTGTTTTCCCCAAATTTTTTAAATTGTAAATTCTAATTGAAAAAAAAAATCTTTCATTCATATTGAACAACTGCTTGTTAACAGTTTCTTCACATTTTCTGGACTGAGTAATTTTATCAGTTCTGATTTATGCCATTATCAGCAACAGTCCCCCCCCAAATCACTCAATTCTATTCCCTTCCTTTTCACTATATTAACTATGTTCTCAAGGTTTGATAAGATCGCTATTCTCCAGTCTGTTAGCTGTACATTTAATTCATCCAACCAGTCATCCCTCCTTCTCTCTCTCTATGACACATTGTGTGTGTGCGCGTGTGTGATGTGTGGATAAATAAATAGACACTAGATCTATAACCCCCTTCTATCTCTCTCTATATTTATATACTATTGTCAAATATAAAAGATCTTCACTCATCATTTTAAAATATGAAGTGAAGTGCATAGATAATGTTCTTTTTCATTCTGTTGTTGTTTAATTAAAATTTGTTTCACGTCCCAATAAGCTATTTTGTCTCCATTACAATTCATGGATTTGGATTTTCCTGAAGTTTGTCTTTTTTCATTTCAAAAGGGTTCTTCAAAAGATGGGCATAGCAATTTGGTGAAGAAAAAGACTTTTCTTTGTTTATGGAGAAAATAAATGAGTAGCAGTGGAAAAAAATATACTCTGTTTTTCCTTCTGCAGCTTTTCCTTTGCCTGTAAGTTTCTCCATTATTTCCAAACATTTTTTAAATTAATAATACCACTACAATTGGATACTGAAGAATATTCAACACACATGTGAAGAGACAATGCACTCCACACATGAATGCTAGTGAGCTACATTACTTATGACACATATCTGGACAACCACCTTATTTCTCTATTCTAAGTGGCATGTTTGATTCCTTGTTTCTCTAAATGAAGTTTAGGTAAGTTTAAGAAACAGGTGAAAAAAAAAAACATAAGAAAAAAAATGATCGGAACCAAAAGAAAAAGGAAAGGGTATTGCTGATGTTGTTGCTGCCCCCAAAAGGATTTCATTTCTTTCGTGACCAGACAGCTACATAAAAATAGATATCTCATTCTCCATACTTACTAATATTGCAGGAGGGGAAAAATGGACACATGACAGCACAGACTGAATAACTAAACAAGGTAAAGATGTAAGTTCATAAGAGCAATAATGTTTATTTATTTATTTCATAGAAATAAAATGTGGCTGAACAAAACAATTTCATCTTCTTGCAGTTCTAATTTACCATCTCCATGTAGATGTTTCAAATTTTTGTGCTAACAAATCCTATCTGTTCATGGTCTTGTATTTTGTGCTGAACTTAAAACCATGTTCTCATATCATGACCCTAGACAATATGGGGACATGCAATTAGTGTAATAATGCTGCAGGCCCATGTAACCAATCAGATTTAGATACATAGTGAAGTAAGTGAAGAAAAGTGAAAGGTCATTGTCAGTATATCAAATTACATCAATATCTGAATGATTGAATATATGTAGTAGTGCAACAGAGGCCCTTTTTGCAAGGCATTTGCCATGCGAAAGGGCCCCTAGAGCATTGCACAATTGCGAGGAACAATGCACATGATGCACTCGCAATTGCACAAAGCTGCCGGGGATTTGAGCTGAAAATGGTGCAGAATCACACATCACTCTGAGGCCTTGCATGCACTTACCATGTATGTGGAGCTCTGGTGCTTGTGCTTCCTGCCCCAGCGCAGCCTGGCTGTGCTGCGGAAGGAAGTGGAGGAGCTCTTACACTATCTGCTCATGAGCAGGCAGTGGCTGTGGAGCTGAAGCAACAGGGACATGAGAGCCTCTTGCAAGAGGGTGCTTGCATGATCCCTGCACTCCAGCACCAAGAACAGGTAAGCTGTGGAAAGGGCCATAATATGGAGCAAAATTGTAAATTTTCTCCAACAGCTCTAAACCAACCAAATCCAGTCTTTTCAAATCATTGATTTTTTTTTAATGGAGGGGGCTCTACTGTTTGTATGATAATTAAAAATATAATTAGATCGTGTGCACAGGTACTTGAATTAAAATGAAATAAAAGTCACATAGGAATACTGGATAGAAGTCTGTTGATCACTCTCTATTAGAGTAGACTCATTCAACTGATTTTTGACTGACTAGTCAACCACATTTATAAATGGGGTAAACCTCATTGATTTGATGAGCCTACTCTACTTACAACTAACAACAGGATAAAGATTCTCATTAGTGGTAGTTGATTCAATGGTTGAAACTCTGAGGTGTCGTTAAGCCCAACTGACAAAAAGCAGGATGGAATTCTTTTAAATAAATAAGTTCATTGTAAGGCTGTAACAAAACTGTTTCCAGATGTCTATCAAAATTGGCATCACTTCAGTATTGCCCTAGGTAATGACAAATTTGGTGTCTTCAGTCTTAATCAAGGTAGACAATGTGCATGTATGAGTGAACTATATCACATTAAGTATCAGATAGTATGTTCTATGACCTCACACAACACTTTTCATCTGAATCAATTCAGATGTTCAGTTGCAATCAATCAATTGTGGAGTAGGCTAGTGATGAGAAATCAAGTGAAGTAGATACATTTTTGAACAAGTTAATTAGGGATAGGATAATACAGGCCACAAAAATAGAAGAAGAAAAAAAAGAAAAACCATGAACAATTTTAGACACTTATCAGGTACAGTCACGTGGTAGGGGTGGAAATGAAGGGAAAAAAAATGTTTTCCATTTGGCTAATGGTGAAAGCCTGGTAACTTTTTCAGTGGAAGGAACAAAAGATTGTTTTACAAAGCCTCATTAGGCCCAGTGTAATGTCATGCTACCATCTGCTAGCATAATGGGACTTTTTTCCCCCTTAATGATCCTATACCCCTTGTTTAGAAGAGTTTCTCAGCTTTTCAGAACACATTTTGAGGATTGGGGGTGGCTTCAAGTGAAAAGAAGCCATTTCTGCCCTTTCTGGTTCCACTAGTAGAAGCAGTTCCATCATTCAAATGACCTCTCCAGATCCTGGTCTTCTGTTGGAATAACATTGTCTCTGTTGCAACCAATAAATAATTATTTCCAACTTCCTCCCCTGGTAATGCTTACTAATATAACGTTTGTGATATTGAATTAGCATTTGGCATGTTTCCTGGCCCTGCTTCAATGACTGACACTTTGACGTTAGTAAAACTCACAACATAATAATGTTACATCACACATTTTGCCCTAGCAATATTATTGAGTGAAATGCCTTGAAAATATGTTGGGGGTATAGGGTTGCCATTTCAGGATTTTTCCAGTCCCTGAGTTCTGCAGGCCAAAACCTGAGACCTATGGATAGCCCCGTTATATGAGGATTGCTCCCCCACATTTGCTCACAGCATGTCATTCAAACACACACATATATAGAAAGGGCTGCTTCCAGATCAAGGTAAAATGAAGGGATTATTCCTTCTCACTTATTTAGGGAGATGGGATAAGGAATATTTAATGTGGCCTACTTGCCTCTAGTCATAAGGTAGATGCAGAGCAGTGAGCAAGGCCTGGCACCATGCCAAAGGGGAGGGGAGGAGGTAGACGACTAAATAACTGCCCTCACGATACTTTGAATGCTGCACCAACAAATCAATTAAATCTTTGCTAATTGTAGAGAGCTGAAGATTTACACACATGTCTTTCCTCTTATCTGGAGTTGGCCCCTCTAAAACAGGAGAACTGTCACCCTTGTCCCCCACCTAGAAATGATTATGATACCGGTGGTGGTATGAGGAGGAGGAGGAGGAGGAGATGACTCAGGGCCAGGGTTTGGAGACTCTGTCTCATTTCCAGTTCTGATCTAGTTCTGTTCTTTAAAGAAGATAACAAATTAAGAAGCAGATGAAACTACAATAAGCTACTGGAGCCACATGCAACAAAGGTGTTGTTGTTGGTACTTAAGAAGTGCTGAAAATACTAACCATTTTTCAATTATAATAAAAATTGAGGTGATTCTCTTATTAGGCCAACCAGAAGACACATTTATTAGGCTAGTTTTTAAAACTTGCTAGCTTCTTCATCAAAGATAGTAAGAAATGACACAGGGAAAAATTGATATTAGGGACAAAGGTCTGACTCTACTTGTTTGAAATGTTATAGAGAGAGAGTTTATGCAGACAGAAAGTCCAGGCTCTCCCTCGCCCCCCCCCCAAAAAAAATGTAATTCAGAAGAAATGAAGTGAAACAAGATGATCAAATGTTCCTTCTCCACTGACTATTGACTAGTTGGTTTTATAAAGGTATCACCATGGTATATAATTTTGATTTAATATTTTGTTCTATGATCAACACAGCTACCCTTGTATTTTATAATTTAAATCTCCCCCCTCCCATATATATAAAGAAGGGAAAGAAGAAGGTGAATGGAAATGGCCAGAATAACTTGTGGTAGAGGGGGAAAATAAATGACCCAGAAATAATAGAGAACAGAAACTGCAGAATGTATTTGAACAACATAATGAATAGTAATATCCAAAACAAAACAAAAAAGTTCAGCCAGGAAATTAGAGTTGAACCAATGACTTCTGAAGTACTTTCAAGAGATAGAACAGGTACATGCTGAGTATAGTGCTAAGAAATTCTTATTCTAATTGCAAAAAAGGAGGAGGAGGAGGAGGAGGGAAAGTAAAGGAACAAAAAGGAAAGGAAGGAAGAAGGAAAGGAAGAAGGAAAAAAGAGCTGTGTCAATTTATTACATTACTGATGAAATATAAATATATATCCTATACACATGATACAATATCCAGCAAAATTGTGAGATGCCATCCTCTGTCCAGCAGAGTGTATAAACATACATGTTAAACCTACAAATAATTTAGAAGACTACGAGTCATTTTTCATAGTCTGGAGGGGAAATGGACAAAAAAATATTAAATCTTTCTGCTTAAGTCATCAAGAGGTAATCCTTATATTCTATGAGTGACCAGGCAAATTGGCTACTTAACACAGCTGGGAAGTAACAGATGTATTGATGTTACCTGTAAAATATTACTAAAGTGACACTTCTTTAACAAATAAAAAATGTAGTAATGTTGCTTTTTTCTTGTGCAACACATAATGTTTACTTATTATTTGAGGGTGTAAAATGCTTTCTTGGGGTATTTTAAAGAGATTTTCTCAAATATTAGGCCAGATTCTTGTCAGATTTTTTTTTCCAAAAAAAAAGAAAAAGAAAGAAAGAAAAAGGGAGAAGCTAACAATTAATAGTAAAGAGATGAGCACAATAACAAATTACATTTGTATAATGTTAGAAGCAATGAGCTACTTTTTGTTTTTTACATTTAAATGAGATACACAATCAATTACCTTTAGAAGTAACTAAATTGTTATTAAAAGAAAAAAGAAAAAAAAGAAAAGCTTTAAAATTTACTGGCTTGAGCTACATCTCTTATTATTACACATTCCTTATGGTTTTTGAGAATGTGGAGCTCCCTACAGTTTTCCACTTTTTGTATTTTATCTTTTTGCATACAAAATCTGTCCTCTCCATTTGCAGTTCTGAACAGTTTGTGAAAAACAAAGCCAAAGCAAAGCAAAGAGGGGAAAAAAGGGTTTCTATGTGATATCGTGCTGTTCAAAATGCTAAATACTAAACTTTTCTCATTAGTTCAAAAGTTAGCTTGGGTAAATGCACTGTTGTGGCCCTGGCTATTTGCATACTTTCTGAACATCTTGGTGTGCTTTTAAGTTTCTCCACAGGCTTACAATTGATCATTGCTGAGATGACAAATACCTTGAGAGGATGAGGGGGAAGCAGACTGTTTAAAGGTAGGAAATACAAACAGTTGCAGAAATTGCATAGTGGGAAGCAAATAGGCAAATGGTGTTCTGATGCAGCTGAGAAAGGGCAGTTTAACTTGGGCATAAGACTTGGTTTGCTGTGAGGGAAATAAGCCAATGAACAGTAGAACTGTTTTGGCTAGGTTGGAAAGCTGAGCAACTAGAAAGAAAGAGGACAATAAACTGTATGTTCATTGTTATGTATGTACAAGCGTATTTACTCAGTATTGCCTGGGATTTTATTTTCTCATAGGTAATACTTGTTAGAAATACCTTAGGAATTACCTTCCCTTAGCTTAGGAATTAGATGTGGTTGAAGTACACATGGATTTGAGATCCTGTGTCTCTAATTCCTCAAACTGTGCTGTCCAATACCTGTAACTTTTCCCCATATTCCCCAATCCAATCTGTATTCAGAGTTGTTAACATTAAGAAGTTGGTTTCCTGAGGGAATACACTGTCCTCCTCCTTACTGCTAGGCCTCATTTCCATAGCAACCAGCCTGAGGCCCAAGAGCTCTCTGGCTGAGAATTCTAAAGCCTTTCTCTAAACTGCCAACCCCAGGATTCCATAAAATCCTTCCAGGCAGCCAATCTTCTCACCAGTCATATGAGGTCTTTGCCTGCCTGACACAGACAAACTCACAAACTTTGACTTTTATATATTAGATCAATTACAGACACACCCTTCCTTTCCTTCACTGACTTCAGGTTCATGTACATGACTTTCCTCTTCCTCCACTCTTTCTTCACAACTGTAAGGTAATAGTCCTTATACGCCTTGTGCAGATGTCATCTCAGTGCCAAGAAAACAATAACAATAAAAACAGCAGCATGTATCCAGGTTAAGGTTTTGGGGCCAGTTGATTCAAGGCAAATCTGCACGTATGCATGATTTTAAACAGTCATCAATGGGGAGAGTGTTGGATGTAGGATAGGATAGAATAATTAAAATAAATAAATCACCTTGTAGAAGAGTGACTCTCCCATGGTCATCCAATGAATTTCCTGAGTCAGGCCCTTGCCGCACATGGCGAGGGAAACACACCCTGCCGCTACTCACCAGCTTTTTGGTGGATCTGTTTGGGTCCGTCCTGATGAGGAGCAGTGCGAGCTCATTGCTCCGCACTGCTCCGGCATCCAAAATGGCGGCTTCCAGTTGGTGGAGGCTCTCCACCAACTGGAGAAGCTCACCAGCCTAAAGCCCGCCCCCGGCAGATCTGCAGGCATGCACTAGTGCACACCTGCAAATCTGCACCGGAGCACGGCGATGGAGCAACACAGGATCACGCTCTCCGTACTTTTTAAAAACCTCTTTAAAAAGTTTTTAAAAAGCACACTGCGCGACCAGTTCTGGTTGCTCCGGAGCAGACTGAGGTGCGGAACTACAAAATGTAGTCCACCCCAGACCACTCCACGGTGCAGAAGACCTCTGTTGGAGGTCGCTCTGCACCGTTTTAATAGGCCGGTGCAGAAAGGGCCTTAGTAAGAACTAGAACTTCGATCTCTCAGATCTATCACACTGGCTTTCTAGAAGTGAGACTGCAACAAAGGGATGCATTATGGAGTATTTCTGTTTAGTGTTCCCATCACATCTTTCTGCACATTTCATTCAACCCCCACCCCTGACTGTTCTGTATTGTTCCCTCTTAACAGTAATTGAAAGGTCCTGAACATTAAGCTGTTCCATTCCTGCCATTTAGTTGTTGCTACCTCCCAGGTCTTACTGTATTTCTCGAAATCTTGGGTCTCCATATGTGCTGATACCTTCCAGTCCTCTATGTGTATGCTACTTTGACTATATTAGGATGTACACCCATGAAACATGTGTCCTGACCACAAGATTCACCCAGGGTTTAGAGCTAAAGGAAACAACCTGCTTTAACTCAGACTAATTTAGAGCCAGTCACCTTCAACTCAGTACCCGAACTGATGTTGAGATTCAAAAAGCCCAAATCCTCACACTTTCCATTCAGCATAGTTAAACATTAAAACTGCAGATGAACTCTTGCTTTCTATATCTTAACTAGATTAAATCTGTAGGGAAAATAACCTCTTTGGAGTGGATTGAAGAAATATCAGCACAGGGACTCTTGTTCTATGCTTCTTTAAAATATGGAATTGTCTGTCTATCTGTCTATTTCAAGAAGGTTGGCTGGAAAGAAGCAGAACTGGAAGAAATTTTCAGTTTCAGTTTCTTGCATTACCTCTGGGGCTCAGAGTTTGTGATACCCCCCCTCCTCCGCAAGGTCACCCAATAGGTTTCCATGGATGAGCAGGGAACTGAACCCTAGTCTTCAGGGTCATAGTTCAGTGTTCAAACAGGGCAACATGCTAGCTCTCCAGAAAAGTATGCATATCCATATATATGAAATTTCTGGTGGATCTTGTTCTGAAAATATTTATAGCTCTGAGATGGTCATGCATAAAAAAAATCTTCAAAATAATAAAATGTTAGTATAGCAATCTAGATACATGAAGGGTGTTAAAACTAGGGCAGAGGACAGTGATTTGTTTCCTTTCCCTTATTTCTACTGGAAACAAGTTTGGAAATGTGGCTGAAAATGACATACCCCATAGAGGTATCCCCTGGTAAGGAAACCATAAAGTTTCAAAAGTTGAATGACTTAAGATGACATTGGAAGTACCGTTATGTTGCAGTCCCATCGTTTCCCCCATACCATCTCATCTCTACCTGCTATGCTGACTAACGTTTATGCTTTTTCTAGAGTTTCACAAGGCAATACCAATTTTGTGAGGGAAAAATTAATCAAAAAGGATTACTACTTAGCCAGTTCCTTTTTCTTTTTTCATCTCTCTCTATTTGTGCTGAACAAAGAGCAAGGAATGTGGAATAATAACTTCTATCAATGTCAGAATCCTTTTTCCAAAGCACAGACACCAGAGAACTCTAGGAAAAACATATCCCGGGACTAGATGGTGGGCCTGTCTGTCACTCAGGCTCATCCCCTTCCTCTGTGCATCCAAGCTGTTCTGACAGATATTAAACATAAAGAATTATTTTTATCACTAAATTCTCAGTGCCACATGATAATTTGAATGGGCCTTGGGGTGAGGTCTGATAGCTTTGGGGGGCAATTTTCTTCATCTTGTAAAGCACCAGGCAATGGTGGAAGACGTGGAGTAGTAGATGAAGTTGTGGTTATTTAAATCTCATTAAAAAAAGCCTTACAGTTGCTTCAGAAATCATAAAATATCTTGACAAAGTCATCTTAAAAGTATAAGTGAATTTTGATAATAGTAAAGTGCAAATATACACACATACCCTTTTTTTTTTTTTTTGTACCTTATTGAAAAGTTTTGCTTTCTTCAAAATCCCTTGGATAGTCTGCTGAACTTGTCTTTAAATCAGTGGTGGTGAACAACTTGTACATCCCTGATCTAAATTTAATTTAAAATATACATTTTCTTACAGCAGGGTTTTGCCTCTGAAACAAGCAAATCTGGAACCAAGGGAAGAGAGTTTGCTTTCCCCATTTGCTGAACCCCCAGTCAGTGAACTCAATGAGCTTAGACAATCTGATGTCCTTTAGAGATGTCATAATTTTTTGTTGCTGTTTTGCTTTTCCTGTGGTCTCTCTTTTTTACCTCTCTAAATCTTGGGATATATGGTGTTACAATTTGAAAAATTTAGATGAGCATTCTGAACTTAATCATGCATGTTAAGGAATCCACTTCAGTCCGATTATCATTCCCAGTGAGTTAGCAATTAGCTACCCACGTATTAATTGATTTTTTTTTAAAAAAAATATTTTAGAAGTACTGTTTTTGGTATTTTACAGAGTAATTGCTGAGAGGATTTTCAACTTGATTAGGTTCTTTAATTGTTCTTAAACCCAGGTACTTAAAAGTTACTATACATTGTAGATAACAGATTAATATTTACCAATATTGTTTTTCCCCATAGCATGTCTTCCTTCTTAATTATGTGGAGTTGCTGCACGTTTATCAAGTAAGATGTTGATATCTTCAGGCAAAATTGATGTGGTTGAAAGATACTCAGTGCATACTTTTGTCATCTGTATAGAAAAGGCTCAGGTGCTGTCTGTATCTTTTGTTTGTTTGGATTTATTTTGATTTTCTTTTCTTTTCTATTTTGTTTTGGACTGGGTAACCACTGCCGATTCAATTTGTAATAGTAACATATTTGTTAGATCAGATTATACGGAATAGAGTGAGGCCATTTCCACACTAGACTATTATAGTGCTATTATTTCACTTTCAACATCCTATGGAATCCTGGGGTTTGCAGTTTAGGGAGGGGCCTCAAAGGCAATCTAAAACAAAAGGCCCCATTACTTATGCAGTGGCTGAATTTGGTTTGGTAGGTGTAGCACCACTCTCTTCCTAATTGTGTAAGAGGGAACACACACAAAGAGCTTTTATTGCATTATTATATAAATAGAAGTTCTTTGGGTTTATATTCATAATTCATTACGCCATTCAGTTTCTAGCCAAATGAAATGTGTGGAACAGAATCAAAGACCTTTCTTTTGTCAACATATGCCACCAAGAAATGTTATTTTCTTAATTGTGTGTTCTTCAAGGTTGTTTCAGCATCAGTAAGCTGATCTGTCCAATCATATTTCTTCCTGCACTCTCTTTCTGTTACAATATAATTATGCTATTGGAACTCATGATGGTTTATTTTATGGACAATTGCTGAAACTACTATTTTGTAGCCAGTTGGTAAGTGTTTAGCCTACCTTGATCTACAGAGTACTCTAGACTCTTCAAGACTATTTCTGATACCATGATACAGAAAACCTGGTTACCTTTTGGAACCCTAAATAATGTGGTTGAAGTTTAATGTTAGATATTATTTATGTAAATATTTCCAATGATAATTATATATGTCTAATAACTTTCTATAATTATGGATGAGTGTTCAGCCAAACTAATGGAGAAGATTGTGCTTTTTCTCTCCTTTCTGATATATAACATGGTGAAAGTGGCTACTGATGAAAGGTTTATTCTAACAGTCCTACTAAATGGCAGATGGTTCCAACTTTATAGGTAAAAAGAGTTTAGCTGGTGAGCATTCTAAATGCTATCAAAGTTAGTCTTATCTTCAGGAAATAAATAAATTCATCACTATCATCTGTGGAATCCCTGAAAAAATGTTCACCTTTATTATTCTGATATTTGGTTATGTTTTCATAGACACTAGGAGCAGATTCACTTGGAAAAAAACTGGGAAAGACTGAAAAAGAATACAGAGGTATTAGAAACAGACCTATTGACAACATAGAGAATAACACTGAGCCATCATCACTATCCTCTACCTTCTAAGGTTGCACTGCCAATAGTCCATAAACTTTCAAGATCACAGAAATCATTAGGAAATTTCCCTAATAAATAAGGAATGCAGTGATAGGGAGGCTTCAGCCAGCTGAATAGAATCTACTTTCACCTGAAACAGTGATAATTTTATTTTCAACTAAGGAAATGTTCTTTCTGCAAAAGATTCTTTAACTCATTAACAAGTTACCTTGGCACCCATGATTTCCAAAACTAGCGCCTTGGATCCCAATTCAGGCATGTATAACTGGGCTGGTAGAAGTAGGTTTCATTCCTTTTCCTATCAACAGCAGTTCTCCCTTCAAAAGCTGAACCAGCAGAATCTGCTAAATGGGATTCTGCTATGAGGTGCTGGAGCCAGAGAAGGATTCATTGGAATGGTCAATGATTATTTTATACCCTAAGGCTTTCTTCTAACGAAGGGCAGATCCTGGAAGGAACCCACAATTTAGGAAGTCAGATAAGACTTCATATTCTGCTTGTTTTGGATAATTTGTAAATCCTGAAGCATTTAGCTTTGTACAGAGTCACACAGTGAAGAGTATTATTTGATTTATTCTGTTAAATCTATCCTGACACAAAATACTAGAAATACATTGCCACTTTTAATGTAAAACTATGTTAACCCTTTGAAAGAAAGGATGGGTTTAGAGCAAAATCCACCTGAAGACCAGCGGAATGAAAAGTCCCACTGTTACTTCCGGTATGGTACTGTAGGTGAGGACCCCCAGATATCATTTTGATATCACCCAATTCGGCCTTAGCTGGACTGGTTTTCAGTCACCACACTCCACGTGTTTTCGAGATTCTCTGGACAAGCATGGACAGAGTGCGGCCACTAATGGTTTTGCATTTCAGATCCCATTGAGGCCAGCAACTTAAGCCTCGCTCATAGCTTCAGGGAACTTCCAACTGCAAACCTCACAATAGCAGCACGGCTCTGAGCCAAGCCACTCCTTTACGTTGGGCCATCAACGTACCAGCCACGCTATTGTCATCAAGAGCAAATCCAATCATGTAAACCTGACCTTGCCAAATCCTTTGTCCAGTGCTAAAACTCCTTTTGTTCTCACCTGGCTTGCCATAGCCAGTAGGCACAAACTCCTCTATAAAAACCCTGTGTTTCCAAACGGCCTTTGGACTACTTTGGACTTCCATCCCACCTTGCTGCTGGTTGTCTAAGGAACTCCCCTCAGTTAACCATGCTGAGCTTTCTTCCCCGGAACCCCGCTCTTCTCCAGGACTATGAGACCAGGTGTCGTATTGCCTACCCTTTTGCAACTCCCTGTTTCTATCTCCCAGTTAGTTAGTTTATGTCTTGTCTTTTGTGTTTCTTGTCTTTAATAAAATAAAAACCTTGTCTAGCTGCTCTCTGACCTGCCGCTGTATACATTGGGTTAAAGATCCTTGCTAAAGTTACCCTGCCTCTTGTTTAGCCAAGAGAATGCTCCAGCTAAAATTCCCCCAATTTGTATTTTATTTGGCAATTTGGGCGCCCCTCCTGGGACCCCCCAACACACAGGTAACACCACCAGGGTAATATTTTATTAAAATATTTATATCTAGCCCTTTATCAGAAGATTTCAGGCTGATTTACAATAAAATCTTTATTTTATGGCAGCACAAAACCATCACTGTATGGGGCAATCAGCATAATAACAATTCAGTTTCTACATGTGCAATGAGGTCCAGGATATCCTGTTTTATGAAAGTGAAAAAGTCAAACTTTGTGTGCAATGTATCTTGTCCTTAGTGTTTCATTTTTATCCATCATATTAATCCGAATACCACAATCAATTATATTATGGGTAGAATTTGGAGAATCTGAAGTGGCTTGACATTTTGGCAGAAATGAGTGACAAAACACTGTATGATTCTTATGGGCATTACTTCCTTACTGTGACACTGAGCAACAACTAATTCTCACATGTAAGCATTGTAGACTAAACTCCATGCAAATAAAGGTTCCATTTTACTCCGTATCTGCTCAAACTCAAAAGCCAAGCAACATTCATGAAATGAAGTCCAAGCAAGTGTGAATAATGAGTCCACAGCATTGTTGATTTCTGATGTTAAAGATGTTTGACAAGTGGCATTTTAGGGGCAAGCATGACAATACTTCCATGTCCTGATTTTGGTTTCCTGATTGAAAAATTGTTGAATGTTGCCCTTCCTAAGAGAGAGACTGATTTTGAATATATCAATAATACATCAACATAGCTTTGCTGAATGTGGAAGAAAGAAGCAAAATATATTTTTAGCAATGCTCATTTTTAACGTGTTGTCATCTTGTGGCTGTTTAAAACTGCACGAAGCTTAAAATGGCAGCAACTAACTCCTCTTCACATCAATCATTCAAAGTGATGTCACCTTTTGTTTACAGCTGTAATTTCCAGGGTCAGTTTGTCACTATGTTTAACTTGGATTTCTATTTCTTGTTTCCCAAAAGATATATATATGAACAGCCCATTGGGGGTACATGGGGGAGGCAACCATCTCATATGCTTGCAGTTTTTTTCTAAAACACACACACACACACGGCTATGTGCTTATATTGAATGTGGGTTTAGCAATCACCCATTTGATCTTACATTTCTGGAAATGTGTTTTACGGCAGCATGGTAGCAGAAAGTTCTTGCTTTAAATCTAAGCTCAGTCATTTCTTTACTGGTTAGTAACATTTGTGACTGTAACAATATGGTTGCCTTAACATGCTTGTAGCTGAAGGCAGATATTTCAAATGGTTAAGAGTGCTGGATGGTCTCCAGGGTTTATGACAGTCAAACCATTCACTGTTCTGGCTTGGTTCAGTTGCAGAAATCAAGTTGTTCTTTTTAGGCAATAAAAGCACTTTGGGCAGCACAACTGGGTTGGTTTACAGTATCCATGTTGCTGTATCAGCACCTGTGAGCCAACTAGTTAATTTCCAGCTAACATTCAAATAATAATGATGATGATGATAGAATGTACATGATGATGATACATTGCACAGTGAAGAAGAACAAGTCCATAGGATGAAAATAAATAGCAATAGTATCAGTATATTGGATTGGATCCACTTTTAATTGTTTGGAGCTTATCCAAGAGAAGTAGATCTCACCCTATCCTTCCTAAGGCATTCCTTCCACCTCCTTCCTACTCTAATAATGGTGGTGATGATGATTAATAATAATAATAATAATAATAATAATAATAATAATAATAATAATATTTTTTAAAAAGGTACAGAGAGGGTCAGGGGACTGTACTTAAGAAAGGGAAGGGAATACAAATCCCTTCTACTATAATAAAACAGATTTTTAACATATTTGAAATGTTTATTTTGTTTGTTTTGTGGTACCACCAGAGATGTGTACATGAAGCTGAATCATATTTGGAAGGAAAGGAAAGGGGTTAATGTATAAAAGGAGAACTGATGCCATTATTAGCTAATATTCAACTGATTTAATACAATTGATACATAAATCCAATTCTGGTTGTGGGGCAGGGGAGAGTTCATGATGGAACAGAGTGGGAGATAGGGGGGCAGAGTTTCAATTTTCCTTTCACCTGAATGGGAAGGAAATAACCATAATGGCTAGAAGGATTCTGTAGAGTCAGCTTAATTTGTAGGAAAGAATATTTGAAAATATTCCAAAAATGGTCCCTAAAATAATATAAGAGCTCAAGAAGAATCCTGGGCTGAAAGGAATATTTGCTATTCAGGATTTATTCTTCGTAACATTTGCATGTGGTTGTTTTGTGCCAAAAATAGCATTTCCAACATGGAAAATATATCAATGCAGAAATATTAATTCCATGCAGAAAATGTTGTACTTCAAGGCAGTAACACAAGAACATAAACCAAAAGATGCAGACAGCATCATGAAACATGGCCACCAATCGATTAGTCCTTTTGTGTGCTTCAAGTTATTTCCTGTCTTGACAGACAATTCTGTCATTTGTTGGTACTGCTGTTGTTTCTGTGTGCACAATATACTGATTATTCTACATTTATTCTGGGGATGTAACCAGTGCTTATTTCATTCACCGATGTGAGAATGAAAAATGTCAAAAGTCTTATCCCTTCTCAGAGAGATTACATGCTTTGGTCCATTTTATTTTTATTTTTATTTACAATTTAATATCATTTTCCCTCCAAGAAATGAATCACAAAGTTTTGAGTTTTGATGCAAAATGATGTCATCTTCCTATTAGGGCCTTAGAAGTGGTTAATTTTAATTTTTTAGTGTGCTGATTCTATAGACCTGATCAACCCAAGTCCAGATTGAATCTGGACTTTGCCAAAATTAAACCGTCACAGCTACACCAAGAAGGCAGTCTATTTATTATATACAGTCAAGAAATTGATTTGGAACCAAGAAACAAAGGTCAAGGGGGCTTACATATCCCCTCAACTAATAAAAAGCAGACCATTATCATAACTAATGACTCGCTGGGATTCCCATAGCAAACCATGTGTTTGCCCACAAACCACTTAACCCAGGCCATAGTAGTACCGTTACTTCAAGTTAGACATCCTTGAAGATAGCATAAAGATATCATTTTGATATCAATAATTTGGCTCTCTTCTACCACCCCTCTCCACGTGTTTGTGAGGCCCCCGGACAAGCACAGACTAGGCGCAGCCACTAGTTGCTGAACATTCCATTCTCTACCCAGGCAGGCCAGAAATAGCCAGATCCTCGCTTTAGGAGACCTCTCTGCAAACACCTTCATTATGTCTGCATGCTGTTTACAAAGGACTCCCTGCCCCAAGCAGGCAACCTGGCAAGCTGAATACTCAACTGCCAAGCACTCTGCATTTGCATACTGGCTAACTCTTTGTCAATTTGGACTTAACTCAATCTAACACGATTCTGACCTTTCCAAAGCTTTGTCCCGCTCCTAAATCACATTGTTTTCCCCAAGTATGGCATAGCCTGCAGTTACATTTCCCTCTATAAAAACCCCTGATTCCAAGACCTTCCTTGGATCGCTTGCTGCCACTTCACCTGGTGAGCTTCCCCTCAGCCCTACGTGCTGAGCTACATCGCACCCCAGCATCACTCTCTATCTTCTTTTCAGACTCCAGGAACAGGTTCTGTATCACCCGAATCAACTATCCCTCTCAAAAATCCTGCTATCCAACTCAAACCTTTATTTCTTTAGTTATCTGTGTGCGTGTGTTGGTTACATTGTGTGCCTGTATTTAATAAAGATCATTCATTAATTTCTAACACGGTTTGCTTCTTGACTTGGCCTGACCCCGTAAACATTGGGTTACAAGATCCTGCTGTGTTACCCTGCCTCTCGTTTTGCCAGCAGTGCTCTAAGCTAATTTTCCCCAAAGTGTGTTGTTGTTTGGTCATTTAGGTGTCCCTCCCGGGACCCCCAGTAAAAAGGGTTACAACACATCTCCTAGGCAATCTGGGTCTTCTTTGAATCCAAGGGGAAATGGGTCTTCTTTGAATACAATACAATTCCCCTCTCCATGTTCTGGAAAGTGCTTGAACATTCGCAGGCTCAGAGAGATAAATAATAGAATCTTAAGTGTTGACAGGGACCACAGGGGGCATCTATTCTAACTCTCTGCCATGCAGGATCACACAGCTACAGCTGAAAGTCCTGAAAGATATCCATCCAACCTGTTTGAAGATCTGCAAAGAAGGAGAGTCCATTTGAGACAGTCCATCCCACTGTTGAAGAGCTCTTACAGTGTGTAAGAATCTCTTTTCTTTTGAATCCATTGGTTGATGCTCTAGTCTTTAGAGCAGCAGAAAACAATCTTTCTCCAACATCAGCATGACATTTTATTATTATTATTATTATTTATTTGTATCCCGCCTCTCCATATGGATCGAGGCGGCGAACAACTTACAAATAGCATGTATTTCGAAACATTTCTATACATGTCCCCAACAAGTTGGGTACTCATTTTACTGACCTGCGAAAGGATAGAAGGCTGAGTCAACCTTGGAGCTGGGCAGGATTGAACTCACAACCTTGTGGCTTGCAGTACTGGCATTTAACCACTGTGCCACCAGGGCTCCTTCATATATTTAAAGACATGCCTTCATATATTTAAAGACAGCTATCATATCTCCACTTAAGATGCTATTGCATTACACTTTTATAGTGCTATTATTCCGCTTGGACTGAGATGGTGTCATCCTAAGGAACTCTGTGATTTGCAGTGTAGGAAAGGGCATTTAGACTTCTCAGCCAGAGAGCTCTTGGGCCTCACTAAACTTCAAACCCCAGAATTCCACAGGGTATTGCCATGACAATTACAGTAGAATAATAGCAATATAACAGTGTAGAGTGATAGGACCTTCAGTCTTCTCTGCTCCAACATAAACATGTCTAGCTCTCTCTGGGAAATCACCTTTCCTTGTTAAAAAAAAATAAAAAAAATAATAGGAATTATCTGATCTAGCAAGGGGAAGGAACATCTTGCATTGTTTTCATGAGATCTTGGGTGTTGGAGGAGAGATATTTACCAGAAAGGTTAGGTTACTTGTCAAACAACTGTTAGATTGTATATATGAGAATCTGATTATTACTTATTATTTTGGATTAGTAGCTTAACTGGACATGCTCATTGAGCCATAGGTATACAAATCTTTATGCATTCAAGACCAATGTGCAGGGCATAACATGAGAGCACACTAATTTATCACTCCTCTTCTCAAATCCATCCCAATACAGATTACAGATGCCAGCAAACTCGGCCACATAATCCACTTGATATTGGGCTTTCTCTGTTTTGAAGTGGGATCCCAAACTGTCTTCTCTCAAAAATATGTTTGGTTGGGAAGTAACAGTCCCCTATCATTGAAATTTATAGAGATACACAGATGCCTATGGTACATATTGTATTTTTCTTTAAAGAAATGGATGATGATGAAAGAGATGCAAATATTATAAAACAGAAGGATAAAGAAGTACATTTTTTCATTGTTGTTGTGTTCCTTCAAGTTGTTTCAAATTCATGGCAACCCTAAGGAGAAACTATACGGGATGTTATTGGCAAGATTTGCTCAGGAAGGGGTTGCCTTTGTTTTCCTCTGAAGCTGAAACAGTGTGGCTTGCCCAAGGTGATGCAGTGGGTCTCCAAGGCTCAGTGAATATTTGAACTCTGGTCTTCAGATTCATAGTCCAAAACCCAAACCGTTATACCATGCTTGATCTCATTATCTTTTCACACACACATGTTTGTGTTAGCAATGACTTGTTGAAAGTTTTATTATTTGAATTTTTCTGCCCCAAATTCATTAGCATTGGAGGAAGAAATTCAGAAAGAGAGCTCTACAAGCAGTGGAATGGATGAAGGCACCCAAAGCATGTGCCTGGAAGGTTGTCCTGGACAGCTATTACAGGTAGATTACAGGTAGACAGTTACAGGTAGATTAGCTCTTGCTGCTCTTGCAAATGCAGTGAGGAAAACAGATAGTGAAAAAAATTACCTGGAACATGTGATCTTTGATAATTATAGTCCAGTCCTGTATATTTCATTCTTAATCAGGACTCCAGAGCCAGTGGAACTCTCAGTCCCTAGCAGTTGTGGACTCAATGAAAGCTACCCATTAGCACAAGCACAGAATATAATCAGTGTTAGCTGTCCTTTTGGATAAATTACTCAAGGAAATGGATAATAAGGGACTGCAACCCTGTTCTCCTGCAAAGTCCAACAGCTTGCCTCCTCACTCGCCTTGGTCATAATATCCTCTTTCCATGATATTGCATTAGACAGTTATGGACCATTTAAAGTTATGGATCAATTCAGACATTTATTTATTTTATTCATTTATATCCCACTTTTCTCCCAATAATGGGATTCAAGGCAGTTAACAACATGTTTTAAAGAGTGCATTTTTTTTAAAAGTATAAGCATTAGATTTAAAACAAAAATTATAAAGTTAAAATATCAAACATCAAAAATATTAGCTCCATTTAAAGACTATATGCATATCTTAAAAACAACATCACACAACCTTAAGAGCCCATCCGTAGTCAGTTTCTAAAAGCCTGTTATGATAAAAGTGTTCTGACCTGTTGACAGAAGGAAAGCAAGAAAAGGGCCATCTTGGCCTCTCTAGGGAGGAAGTTTCAAAGTCTGAGAGCAGCCACTGAGAAGGCCCTCTTCCTTGTGACCACCAAATGAGCCTGAGAAGGTGATGGGACAGAGAGAAGGGCCTCTCCAGACAAACTTAGAGCTGCAAGGGATTTATAAAGGGAGATACAGTGCTTCAAATTACCTGGACCCAAACTATATAGGCTTCACAGGTAAAAGCCAACACTGAATTGTGTCTGGAAATGGACAAGCAGCCAGTGGAACTGTTGCAACAAAGGGATTGTATACTCCCTGTAGCCAGCCGAGATTAACAGTCTGGTTGCAGTTCTTTGGGTCAACTGAAGCTTCTTAACACTTTTCAAATGCGGCCTGGCTTAGAACAAATTATAGTAATCCAAATGGGATGTAACCTCTGGGGCCAGGTCTAACTTCCTCAGCAATGGGAACTGTTGGCACACTAGCTTTCACTGTGCAAAAGCATTCCTAGTCATTGCTGAAACCTGGAGCTTGGGGCTCAGAGCAGAATCCAGGAGTACCCCAAAACTGAGAAACTGTTTTTTCAGAGGGAATGTGACCCCATCAAACAGGGTTAATCTTTCTTCCCAGATTTGTCTTTTGACTAACTAGGAGCACCTCTATCTTGTCTGGATTAAGCTTCAACATTTTAACTCCATCCAGACCATTAGAGGTGCAAGGCACTGGTTTAGTAGAGGAATAACTTCCTTGGAATTAGGTGGAAAGGAGTAACAGAGCTGGGTATCATCAGCATATTAGAGATGGCATGCCAAAACAACAACAACACCAAAAAAACAACAAAACAAAACAAAACAAAACAAAAAACTCCAGATGAATCTTCCATATATCCTGACAGAAACCTATTTATCCATAGAAGACTGAACATATATTTACTTGTTTTCTGCCTCCCATCTCAAGCTCCTAATGTTCAAATCAGCTTTCATCTGCTTGGGAATAAAGCTAAACTGCCTTCTGAACTCTCAATATAAAACAAGTGGAAGAAATAGCAGGAGGAGGGAGAAGCACCAATAATTAGCTTGAAGAGTCAAGTTGTAATTGGTCAAACTCTGTCTGAACTTTCTTAGTAGTACTACAAGAATTAATTGTAAAACAGTAAATTATACCAATTAGTAGCAAACATCAATTATTGAAATATTTATCATCTTCCTGCAATGAAAATAGTGCAAATAACCAAGAAAAATATTTCTGACTTCTGCATGACAAATTAATAAATGTACACACACACACACACACACACACATAGTGAAATAAAGATTTAAAATAAATAGTGTCAATACTTGTTTGTTTGAGTCAACCATCCAAGATCGTGAGCAGATGGGGAAATATTTCTCACTTTCCAATAATGCTGCAACTTGTGGTCAGATGGCTCAGCTGACTTCTGAGTTCCAATACTTTCAGATGCTCTTTTCTCTAGGTAAATAAATCTCAGTTTAAAGGGATACAAGATGTGGTGATGAATGCAGACACAGGTTAAGTGATAATTTTTGCTTTGTTTGCTTATTTCACAAAACTGGACAATTATTTGGTTACCTACTAAAATGTATCCAGAAACAGCCTAAGAAAGTGCATATATGAAATCAGAGAAGTAGCTGTGTTAGTCTCTTATAGCATAAAAAGAAGGGAGGGAGTGGGAAGAAGAAAAAGGAATGTAGCAGCACCTTTAAGACTAATTGATTTTTATTGTAGTATAAGCTTTTGAGGATATAAAGCCACTTCTTCAGACACAGAATTCTTCAGAATGATATACAGACTTCAAGATATAAAGCATACTTACACATTTGTGGAAGTGAAAGTGGGATAGAATATAATAGGACCCAGAAAGATCCAAAATGTGATCCTTGTCCTAAATTTTCAAAAGGTTACATTTATTTTCTCCTCTCCTCCTCCTTTCTTTCTTGTTACTACATTTAAGAATCTAGCAATTGTTGGTATAAAATGGCCATAATTTTCATGCTCTGCTTATGAGGAAGATCTGTCTTCTTTTGGGTAGCCAAAAGCTGGACTAGATGAACCCTGAGCTGATTCAGCAAATCAATTCTCACATATCTGTAAGTTGTAGTACAAACTATGGCCATTTCTACACTACACTGTTATAATGCTATTATTCCACTTTCAACATCCTATGGAATCCTGGGTTTTGCAGTTTAGGGAGGGGAATTTAGAATTCTCAACCGGAATTCCACAGGATGTTGAAAGTAGAATAATAGCACTATAATAGCATAGTGTGAAAAGGTCCTATCTGAACTCCACTGACAACTGGAAATGATGGAAGTTCAATTCCAATTCTTTTGGAGGATGTTAGGCTGGGGAAAGCTTTACTGGCAAAATTGTCTCTCAAATGGAGGTCCAAGCTGTCTGTGAAGGCATTTCCTGTGTAATGCAGAGCTTGTGTGTACCACAAAGTTTTGCACACTTTATCAGTGATGTCTGAATTATCCACTGTTAGTATATAGCACTAGAGGTCATAATGCTTTGTCTGTGTTGCAATGGTCTTCCAAGTGTAATTCTTTTTTACCCCACATAAAAGTAAGGATGGGAGGAATATTTGAAAATCTTCCAAAAATGATTGAAAACATGTTTCTGGAATGTTGACAAGCCTTGAGGGAAAAAGCAGAAGAACCATGATGAAATGAAAAGGACTGATAATAAGTCCTCACATTTTGAGACTTTTTCTGTGTAAAATCTGCTTATGATTGTTTTGTAAAGAAAATATTTCTGCAGAGAAAACATTATTTTCTGTTGAAAAATGTTAGTTCCTGAACAGAAAATGATGTTTTCTGCACAGAAAATGTTGTAATTTAGGACTTATTCCATGGAAAATTTGAATGTGGTTGATTTGCATAGAAACCAGTAAAGCACTGTTTCCTGTGCAAAAAACACAGTTTGCTATGCAAAACAGCCACATGTAAATTTCTCACAGGATAATTGCCAAATTGCTAAAAACCTTTGAAAATGGTGTTTTTTAAAAACTTTTTCACAGTAGGAAAAAAAAATTGCTACAGTTACTGATTGCTTCCTTTGAGAAGAAAATTAGTTAATAATTTCATCATTACATTAGATTGAAGTTAAACTTAGCATACCAACCTTTGAAATTAAAATTGAAGTGTGATGCAGAAGCAGATGAAAGGTTCTTCTCCCAACCACCACTGTCCTGGCATCAGAGAGAGACAAGAGGCAGACACAGTTCCATCACACCTCGACCCAGAATCAGATGAAAGGCCTTCCATCCATTGCAAATGCCACTGCCATGGTCTGAGGGAGAGGGAGGAGGAGACAAATGCAGTTCCATAATGCCTAGGCACAGAAGCAGATGAGAGGACTTTACTCTCTACCATCTGCCACTGCCCTGGCATTGGAAGGAGAGAAGAACAAGCAGTATCTGTCAAACTTCATCTTCTCCCACACTGATACCCCCTTTTCTCTTTGTGTCATGCCTTATTTAGCTTGTAAGCCTGAGGGCAGATGTTTTGTTATTCTTTTACTTGTAAAGTGTCATGTATAGTGATGGTGTTATATAAATTAACAACAATAACTCTCTGAGTCAGAAAAATGGCTCTAAGTAGTCCTTTGTGGTTTTTGAAGGAAAAGGAAACTAAGAAGAATGCTGTAAATAGTTTTATTAGTTCAATATGGGTCAAGTGGAACTCTGACTAATATAAAATTTTTATGAAATTAAAATGAAAGAAGTTATCCTACAGGTAACAGCAGATCCAATCTCTCTCTCTCTCCCTCTCTCACGCACACACACACACACACGCACACACATGCACACACGTATATGCTCAGACACCATGGCTTGTCACCTGCAGTTTGAGGTTGATGATCTGCCAACAGTCAGTTGTATCTTTGCTTGTCGAGATAATTTCATCAGGTATTGGCTGCAGAAGCATAACTTGAGGTCCATGGCCAACCACAGTGCAACTTGCAAAGCCAGTGGGACTTCATGTATTTTTTCATGCAGTCAAGTAGATCATCTAGGCTACACAGGGGAAGAAATCTGACAAGTCATTATCTTCCTGAAGACTGTGGGGAAATAGGAGAGATCGAACACCTCAAAACAACTTCCTGTAATTTCTGTTTCCAAAATTGTTGTTTTCCTCTTGCTACTAGCAGTTTCATTGGCAATAGCTGGGAGATAAGACATCCACACTTTCTCTTGACTGATTTCTAGATTTCAGTGGGCAAGGGCAAGGAGAGAAGGTTTAACTCTCTGTATCCTTCAAACTCAGACATGTGGATTGTAGGGCTGGAGGAAAAGCAAGTGGGGGGATGTATGTACACTTATGCATCTCTGTATATACCTGCCTTATCAACTTAGCCTGAGTGTGGACCTAAAGACCCAAGAGATTGTACACCTGTGGTCTGGATGAATGGTATAAGATTGTCATACAGTGGCCTGTTCATAAATAAGCTAGTGGTGATCAGAGCCACCCATGACATTTTTCTGAGTTAGGCAAGTGACAAGATGGTCCCATGGGCAAGGGCCAACTGCATTGATAGATTACTTTTACTTCAGAACTGGCAATGGGATATTCCTCTCTATGATCCTTGAGGGTATCAGGGTACTTGAGGAACTCTCACCAGATTGTGTCCTCCAGGAAATGGAGAACTGAAAAATTTATTTGCAAAAGATTGGAATTCAAAGATGCACACTATGTCCTAAGCATAATGTCTAGCTTGGTCATTATGTTTTGTTGCTGGACATGTTGTGTAATGTGTGACTCTTGGGTACCATTAAGACTTGTAGCTGACTACAGTAGTTTTAGCAATACTTTTGTGTCTGTGGCTGAGGGACTGGAGCAAGGGGCTAATTATATTTCAGGCTTAGATATAAAGAATGGTATTGATCATATGGTGTGCTATGGTCAGCAGAAGGAAGCATGTGTGTGTGTGTATTGGTGAACTGGTTTTCAGTGAACATCTTATCGGATAGTTGTGCATTCGCTCTCTGGACTGAGCAAGATTCAGTTGATGGTGTAGTGAAAATTACTGAGGCCTTTCTTCAATCATTCTGCTTTCAAGCTCATATGCTGAAGCTTCCTTGGTTTGTATTTGAGATCATGTAATTTATTTTTGGGCCAATGAACACAGAGCTGGATATATAAATTTAAAAGGTCTACAAATCTAAATAATCTACTTTGGGGATATTAGAAGTAAATGTGCTGGGTAAATCCCACTGTTATGTACAAATGTTTAAAATTACTGCTGAAGTACAGTTAAATAAAGCTGTTATACATGCTATGGTCTGTATTTGCATATTTGACAGCAACATTACTTGGTGTTGAAAAGAGCTGGATGGATTTAGAACATATTGGCATTCTACTGCCACAAAATCTTTTCGTGAAATTTTATTAGTAATGTGCTTCTTCTTTTGGGATGCCCCAGCTGCACACTGAAGTGTTACATTTTTGATGTTAATTGAGTTTTTATGTACCTAATTTCAGGCTGTCAATCCCAAATATAACAAAATCAAGAACCAAGCATTTAAAAATAATGAAATTGGTTTAAATATGATTAGATGTCTCAGTTTTAATATACACTTTTAATTTGTCTTAGTACAAATTAATTTGTCTTAGACTTGGAGGCACATTGTGGTTGTTTTCTTGTCTCCTCCATTATTTTTATATACAATTCTCACAAATTGTTTATACTAAAAAAAACTAGTATCTCCATGTGTTACTGAGCCATTCAAGTTGGAAACAGAGCATTATTCTTTTGTTAGCCAGCACTGGCTCAAAAATTTATCAGCATATCCAAAGGCTATGGTGTTTGCATATCCCTGGTGGATATTCCATTTCTCTACTCTGTTTCTGCAACTGGCAAGTTCCTTTTCCAGCAGATTCAGATGGAGGAGCAGCCCAACACACAGTATTTTCTGTATGACAATGGGTTTATAGATTAATTTTAAGAAACTATGTAGCAATCTCTCTCCATGTGTTAGATCTGCCATCTTTGGATAGAACCACTCCACTCACATAAGATTGCACCTGTTGTTGTTGTTGTTGTTGCTGCTGCTGTTGCATGCTTTCAAGTTATTTCTGATTTACGGCAATCCTAAGGTGAAACTACCACAGGATTTTCTGGGACAGAAAGTATGTGACATGTCCAAGGTCATCCAGTGGGTTTCCATGGCCAAGAGGGGATTCAAACCCTGATCTCCAGGGTCTACAATACCACTACATCACACTGACTCTCTTTGCATAAGGTATCTCTCCCTCCCTCCCTCTTTCTCTTTTTCCAATTTACAGCAATTCTACCATTGCACTATTTTACAGTCTGTCTCCTTCAGCAGATTCCCCTAAGCCTGTATTCAGAGCAAAGAAAGTTTAATTTTGGATTATACTCCCAGAATCCCCCAATCAGTAACTCCACTATCCTGGAATCTATCTTACCCAGCCTGACTGTAGGGTTCTAGATCCAGATCCAGTCACTGATAAAACTAGCTACTTGGTCATTGATGTACATACAAAGAAAAAAATGCTTATATTTTTACTGCCCTTATGCTTATTTAAATTTAGATAATCTAGAATGCAATGCTATACCACAAATCAACTGTATGACCTTAGGAAATGGGTTAAGTGCCTTTCTGCTTGTGGAGTTGTAGCTTTGCTGGTATACCTTCCCCAGTCAGTATAAATGTTCCTCCATTGAAGTTACAGTGACAGGATGGGTAAAATCTGAACCCTTTGCTTCTGCTGGCAAGAAATTCCATTTCCAGAACTGATATTTTAATATCTTTTAGCAAACAGCACATTGCACAATTGGCACAAATTTCACCTGGTGCATTTTTTAAACCATGGCCCTTTCCGTACCAGGCAATCC
Source organism: Ctenosaura bakeri (assembly GCA_948474755.1). Classification (NCBI taxonomy): domain Eukaryota; kingdom Metazoa; phylum Chordata; class Lepidosauria; order Squamata; family Iguanidae; genus Ctenosaura; species Ctenosaura bakeri. Next base: position 858,816 of record CAOLHI010001553.1, on the reverse strand, counting down.
TCTCACGGAGGTCCTCTGCACCTTGGAGTACACTAGGAGTGGACTACTTACCTGAGATCCACACCTCAGTCCTCTCCAAAATGACCCCAAGTGGTCCTCCAGTGTGTTTTTGAAAGACCGGAAAAAACAGGTCTTTATTTTCCTGGAATGCACCATTGTGTTCCTGCTCCCTTGTGCAGATTCACAGGCTTGCCCCAATGTGAGCCTGTAATCTGCAGAAGGTGGGCTTTAGGCATGACAAGCTTCAGCGGTTGGTCGGGACCCATGACCAACCGGAACCTGCCATTTTGGAAGCCAGAGCAGTGCGGATCTACAGACCTCACTCTGCTCTGATTCACCCTGGACCAAGGAGGAGGCCTGCAGAACGGCTTCAGGGACAGTCCACATTGCTTTGGACCCCAGAAGAAGTGGTAGGTAACGGCATGGAGCGATTCCCTCACCTTGTGTGGAAAGGGCCCATGTCAAGGCTGCATATCTTTGAAATGGATAGTGTACAGCAAACTTTATTGTCACTGTATAAGAAAAGAGAGTTTTAAATGGGATGCCTGACAAGTAAGGTGTCATCAAGGTCCAGAGCTTAGGAAGCTACTTTTTGAGTTAAATATCCTTCCCTAGTCATCATGGTTATTGCTGTAACTTGTCCAATTTTTTGCATGGGTAAATGTTTTTTGTGTTGTTTTTTTTCAATAGCTACTCTATGAAAATTATACTATTTGAATAATATGTTCTTGAAAACTAGATTTAAGCTGATACCTTTGCCTTTACTCAATGTGGGAAAATACTGGGTATTTTCATCCAGTCTGGGGGATCATAATTTGAAGTTAATAAGAAATAGCTAGGAATCCAGAAGTAGGCCACTCATGTTTTAGAAAGGAACTTTGGGGAGAGGAAAATTCATGTTAATGGTCCTATCCAAAAACCTGGCTGTCTAAGCTGATGAATACTTAGAAACAGAGGCATATTGACCGTCATGTCATTGCAATGCTGTAAACCATGAAGCCACACTAGCAATGAAGGGAGACAATGTCAATGTAAATGCCATCAACCTGTACTGTTGAGAAGCTGACAAAACCACTGACAAGATATTTAGAGTGATAGTACCTTAGGAATTTTGCAAAGGCAAGACAAACAAACAAAAAATAGAACAAAATGGACTGTGGAAAGTTGTTTATGGACTGGCCCCAATCTGTATTCATTTAGATACTGTAGCTACTAACTATGACTCATGAGAGATCTCTGAATACCATTCCATTCCATATGTCACCTATTTAGTCACAGTGACTCAAAATGACCCAAGTGAAGGGACATGCATAATCAGACCGCTGCCTGCTGCTGTCTACAATAGCTGATGTCCTGTTCATTCACAAAAATATTATAACCTCTATTCTTAAAGGGGGTAGCTTCATTTCTTTGGTATTATTACCTAATCCTTAATAATTTGACTAAATGCATGAGTTCCAACAAACAATTGCATCAAGACAGGGAACAATCCCTCTGGGTGAACTGTTCCCCTGTTCTTGGCCATTCATTTTAGAGATCTGAAAATCCCTTTGTTCATTTTCCACTAGCTAATGGATCAGTTGCTTAAGATTCATACTCTGAGTTTTTCCCTTTTCCCTTTTCCTTTCCTTTCCTTTCCTTTCCTTTCTTTTCTTTTCTTTTCTTGTTTTGACATATGAGAAAAGCCAATGGATTCTTCATATTATGACTTATTTGTTCAGAAGACCTTATTAAAGGTTATTAAAATGTGTGCACCTAAAGTACAACATGTCTAAATATAGTGAGTCTTTTGAAGTTCATCAAATTTCCTGGAGCCACCCATCTTAACTATTTCTCTGACTGTCAAACATTATCTGGAATTAATTTTGTGATAAAGAACTTGAAATTTTGAAAAGGGTAACCATGTTTGTCTATAGCTAGCCCATAACTGCCTGCATAGCTTTTGAACCATCAAGTTGGATTCAGTTGTATATGACAAAGGTGTGTATCTATGGGATGAGGGATGAGTTCTGCTCCACCAAATGAAATTGTCCTTCATTCTCCAGATTTTTAGTATTGTTGAGAATGATACACTGAAAACCCTTCACACTTAGAACTCTTATATTGGTTGTGGTCATATTGTTTTGGTATCATTTGTCAAAACCAGGAGAAATGGGCTAGCCAGGCTCTGTGATGATTCAAGTTTGCTTTGAATTCTCCCTTCCTAGAGAAGCAGCACTCTTCTATATTTTTACCACCACCCTGACTCCCTCTCCACCCTTATATATCTCTTTCTACTGCTTTCCCTAAATCCACATGCTTGTAGATATAGGGCAAATCAAATTTGAGGTTATCCCAATGACTGTGTCACTGGTGGTAGTGTGTGTAACTGATCAACAGATCAAAGAGGCACTGTATGGAGACTGCTCCTTACAAGAATATAACAAAATCTTTATTGTGCAAACTGACAAGGGAAAAGGCAGTTGGCAAATTGAAGATTATCAAACATTAAAATACTTGTAGCTCATTCTTTGTTCATTCTCTCTCTCTCTCTCTCTAATATATATACATGCACACATATATCCCAACTCTCTTTCAATTATTTTTACTTAGACTCATTCCCCCACCTAGCCCTTCCCTCAGGCTAGCCTGGGTTCCATATTCAACAACCAATCAATTTAAATTCCCTTGATTACTAGGGTGGCTCCATTGCTATGCTCCCCCTCTCACAGGGTTCATCACATCATTGTCTGCTCCTTTTCTTTGTATGTCTAAATTGTATTTCTAAATATTCAACTTAAGCCTTATAATAACTGCAATGCTAGAAATTTGAGGAATAAAGAAAAATCCCCCCATAGCTACACCTCTGTATTTCAACTAGCTAGAATTGTGGGATTCCTTTCCTAAAAGACATAAAATAATGGGGTCAGAAAGATATGGCAAATCTCTGACCTACATGACTGGTTAACAGGGTTCACTAGTTGTGATTCACAATAATAAAGAAGACAACTACCACCACCACATTTTCTATCCCTGAAAAAGAACAATAATATCATCATTTCCCCCTTCATCAGAAGGAATAAAACAACATGTTTGACAGAACAGCAAAGTGTGCATTTTTTAATGAAAGGTTCATAAAACACCCTAAAATGAGGACAAAAATTATCAAAACTACACAAACTGTCATAATCTTAGCCAGTGGGGAGAAACAGGTGAAAACTTTTCTTTTTTGATACATGGAAATGAATTAAATGAAGATTTACATCTTCACTGAGGACTTTGATGACACCTTCCTCAACCAAATGACTGCACATTCAAAAAGGAGAGATACAGTAATAATAGGAGATTTCAATTACCCAGATATATGCTGGCAGTCAAACTCTGCCAAGACAGCAAGGTCCAGCAAGTTTCTTGCTTCTCTTGCAGACAACTTCATGGTCCAGAAGGTGGAAGAGGCCACAAGGGGATCAAATATTCTAGATCTGATCCTGACCAACAGAGATGACCTTGTTAATGAGGTAGAAGTGGTTGGATCTTTAGGGGGGGAGTGACCATGGCCTATTGGAATTTGGCATTCAGTGGGAAGGAGAAGATAAGTGTAGCCAGACACTCATCTTAGATTTTAAAAAAGTGGACTACTGTAAACTTAGGGAGCTGCTGGCTGGAACTCCGTGGTCAAGAATAGTGAAAGGGAAAGGAGTTCAGGAGGCATGGGAGTTCCTTAAAAAGGAGATACTGAAGGCACAGTCTAAAACTGTGCCAATAAGGAGGAAAAATGGAAGGCATCTGAAGAAGCCAGAATGGTTGACTAAAGAACTCTCAGCTGAGCTAAGTGTTAAGAGAAACATGTATAGGAAATGGAAGAAGGAGGAAACAACCAAAGAAGAATTTAAGCAAGTAGCCAGGAGATATAGGGAGGAGGTCAGAAAGGCTAAAGCACAGAATGAACTTAGGTTGGCCAGAGACATTAAAAACAATAAAAAGGGCTTTTTTAAATATGTCCGCAGCAAAAGGAAAAAGAAGGAGACGATAGGGTAGCTGAGCAGAGAAGATAGCGAATTACTCACAGGGGGAAGAGAAAAGGCAGAACTACTTAACACCTTCTTTGCCTCAGTTTTTTCCCAGAAGGATGCAAGCACTCAACCTGGCGGTTGGGGAGCAGGGGAGGAAGCAGAGGAAATGAGGCACATAATAGGTAGAGAGGTGGTACAGGAATACGTGGCCACACTGGATGAATTCAAGTCTCCAGGGCCAGATGAATTGCATCCTAGGATATTAAAAGAGCTGGCAGAGGTCATTTCGGAACCACTTGCTATAATTTTTGAGAAATCTTGGAGGACAGGAGAAGTTCCAGCAGACTGGAAGAGAGCAAATGTTATCCCCATCTTCAAGAAGGGAAAAAACAGGACCCAAATAATTATCGCACAGTCAGCCTGACATCAGTACCCGGAAAGATCCTGGAGCAGACCATTAAGCAGTCTGTTTCTAATCACTTAGAAAGCAATGCAGTAATCACGAGAAGTCAACATGGATTTCTCAAAAATAAGTCATGCCAGACTAATCTTATCTCTTTTTATGATAGAGTTACTAGCTTGATAGATGAAGGGAATGCTGTGGATGTAGCATATCTCGATTTCAGTAAGGCCTTCGACAAAGTTCCCCATGACATTCTTGCAATGAAGCTAGTAAAATGTGGGCTGGACAGGGCTACTGTTAGTTGGATTTGTAACTGGTTGACTGAACGAACCCAAAGGGTGATCACGAATGGCTGCTTTTCATCCTGGAGAGAAGTGACTAGCGGGGTGCCACAGGGTTCTGTCCTGGGCCCAGTGCTGTTCAATATTTTTATCAACGACTTGGATGAAAGAATAGAGGGCATGCTCATCAAATTTACAGATGACACCAAATTGGGGGGCGGAGTTGCTAATACACCAGAGAACAGGATCAAAATTCAAAATGACCTAGATAGATTGGAGAGCTGGGCCAGGGCGAACAAAATGAAATTCAACAGAGAGAAGTGTAAGGTCCTACACTTAGGTAGAAAAAATGGAATACAGAAATATAGGATGGGGGACACGTGGCTGGATAGCAGTATGTGTGAAAGGGATCTAGGTGTCTTCATAGACCACAAGGTGAACATGAGTCAGCAGTGTGATGGGACAGCCAAGAAAGCCAATGCAATTCTCAGCTGCATCAATAGGAGTATGGTGTCTAGATCGAGGGAGGTACTGGTACCACTCTACTCTGCTTTGGTTAGACCTCATCTTGAATACTGTGTCCAGTTCTGGGCACCCCAATTCAAGAAGGACACGGTCAAGCTGGAGCAAGTCCAGAAGAGGGCGACCAAAATGGTGAGAGGCCTGGAAGCCATGCCCTATGAGGACAGACTTAGAGAGCTGGGTATGTTTAGTCTGCAGAAGAGAAGGTTAAAAGGGGACATGATAGCCATTGTTAAATATTTGAAGGGATGCCACGTAGAGGAGGGAGAGGGCTTGTTTTCTGCTGCTCCAGAGACCAGGACAAGGAGCAATGGATTCAAGCTGCAGGAAAAGAGATTCCACCTGAACCTCAGGAAGAATTTCCTGACAGTCAGGGCTGTCTGGCAGTGGAATATGCTGCCTCGGAGTGTAGTGGAGTCTCCTTCCTTGGAGGTTTTTAAGCAGAGGCTAGATGGCCATCTGTCGGGAGTGCTTTGAGGGTGTTCCTGCATGGCAGGGGCTTGGACTGGATGGCCCGTGTGGTCTCTTCCAACTCTACATTTATATGATTGTATCCATAGAAGGAAGTGTGGTGTATCAACCACTGTACTTTGATCAGCCTTGCCCTTTAAACAAATGCTAGATGAAAATTACACAGTCCTTAAGACACAAGCACCCTGTGCAACTATTTAAGGCAGAATAGTATTTAGTGACTAGCAGTTTACCCATTAGCTAAAGTGACAATAACTGTTGACCTCTACATGTCTTTAAGGAAGATGACACCAGATGACAGATGACACCAAATTGGGAGGGGTTGCTAATACGCCAGAGGACAGGATCAAAATTCAAAATGACCTGGATAGATTGGAGAGCTGGGCCAGGGCGAACAAAATGAAATTCAACAGAGAGAAATGTAAGGTCCTACATTTAGGCAGAAATAATGGAATCCACAAATATAGGATGGGGGACACGTGGCTGGATAGCAGTACGTGTGAAAGGGATCTAGGAGTCTTCATAGACCACAAGCTGAACATGAGTCAGCAGTGTGATGTGGCAGCCAAGAAAGCCAATGCAATTCTTGGCTGCATCAATAGGAGTGTGGTGTCTAGATCGAGGGAGGTACTGGTACCACTCTACTCTGCTTTGGTTAGACCCCATCTTGAATACTGTGTCCAGTTCTGGGCACCCCAATTCAAGAAGGATATTGACAAGCTGGAGCAAGTCCAGAGGAGTGCGACCAAAATGGTGAGAGGCCTGGAAACCAAGCCCTATGAGGATAGACTTAGAGAGCTGGGTATGTTTAGTCTGCAGAAGAGGAGGTTAAGAGGGGACATGATAGCCATGTTTAAATATTTGAAGGGATGCCACGTAGAGGAAGGAGGGGACTTGTTTTCTGCTGCTCCAGAGACCAGAACAAGGAGCAATGGATTCAAGCTGCAGGAAAGGAGATTCCAACTGAACCTCAGGAAGAACTTCCTGACAGTCAGGGCTGTCCGGCAGTGGAATCTGCTGCCTCGGAGTGTAGTGGAGTCTCCTTCCTTGGAGGTTTTTAAGCAGAGGCTTGATGGCCATCTGTCGGGATTGATTTAACGGTGTTCCTGCATGGCAGGGGGTTGGACTGGATGGCCTGTGTGGTCTCTTCCAACTCTGAATTTCTATGATTCTATGATTCTAAGGAAGATTTTGTTTTGTTTTGTTTTTATAATTTTTATTAAATATACATATGAAACAAAACATAAACACTGTTTTGACCATTGTCCTTTGTGTATGCTGACATATATCTCTGAACACATTTGTGCAAAGAAATGCATTGCATTGGGATACTGGTCTGATGGAGTTCTCTGTGTCAAGGCAGCTTGGAAGCTCGTTGTGAGGCAACCAGAATAGCAATTCAGGAGAGAAACCCAGCCCAGTATTGTGTGGGAGCGATTTGTGGCTGAGATCAAAAGTCATCTAAAGCCAAATATCTATGGCCATTGGGATTCCTTCAGTGAGAGCCTAGTAAGGAGCTAAGGAGTAGAGTCCCTAAGTCAGACAGAGAACGTGACTGTACTGGGAGGCTTAGCTCTCTCAGTGGAAGCCTAGTGAGAGACAGAAGAATAATTAAGCCATAGTAGGCAGTCACACAGGGACATGGGGGCAGCGGAGGCAATTTATGATTCACCCCCGGTGACAATGTTTCTGGGGCGTCCCAGCCTGTAGCCATGCCCCCAGTATGCTCTGGCCACATCCCCATGCACCACAGCCACACACCCATGCACAGTGTTCACACCCCTTGTGCTGTAGCTCTCCCTCCTCCCCCTCCCCCTCCACACACTCCAAGCTTCACCACTGATAGTAGGATCCAATCAGGGAGTGTGACCTAAATTGGGGGTTAATCATTTAGTATGAGTTTAGTCAAAGGTCTGTTATAAGATATTTTTACCTTACATGAAATCTAAAGATACGTTGGAATTGTTTCTGAGCAGGGAGTTACCTGTTCTATTGTCTAAAAAGTGCGGTGATGAAATGTATCAACCTTGACCTGCATTTGGAGTTACACATGCTATGTTATTCTTATTGTTAGCTTAATAAGCGTCACAATTTTTCTTTGTAAACACAGACTCAGCCAAGATGTATACAGTATATAAAGCAACACAGAAAACATGCTGCCATAAAATTGTTAAGCGGTTTATTTAGAAGTGATTTAAGTGGCTTTATCTACTTAGAACACTGAAAACCCACACCTTTTTATGCAAAGGTGCTGTTATAAATGGAGAAGCAAAGCTGTGTAGTAAAAAAAACTGTGCCTTATCAGATTGGGTTAACTTCCACATCAATCTAGGAGAAGTGAGGCCCTGTCACACCTGAATACTTACTAGTTCAAATTACTGTGTTTTACTTTTTCCCTGCAGAAGTGAGTGGCAGGTATTCACTAATAAGGTAAAATATCTGAGTGTATTATTGAAAAATAAACAAACATGCACATAAATATTGGAGACAGGATAGATCCTAAAAGGTGATTAACTGAGCTCAGTTTCAGGTAGCTTTGGGAGGATTTTGTGCTAGGCATCTGTTTGAGGGGGGAAAAAAACCTTTTAAAAGCTGTAGTTGGATACTTAGGCGCTTTTCACATGGCATTTGCCATGTGAAAGGGTCCCTCGAGTGTTGCACGATTGTGAGGAGTGATCTGCATGATGCACTCACAACCGTGCAATGCTCCAGGGTAGAGCAGGTGCCACTCATGCACTTTTTCATGTTCGGCTTTCAGCCAAAAATAGTGCACAATTGCCCATTGCTCCAGGACCCCGTGCACTTGCCGTGCATGCAGAGCTGTGGCAGTCACGCTTCCTGCCCCAGTGCAGCCTGGGAAACTCCCAGGCTGTGCTGCAGAAGGAAGAGGCGGGGGGTCTCACATGAGCAGGCAGCTCGTGCAGAGCTGAAACAGCAGGGACGTGACAGCCTCTTGCCGGAGGCTGCTCACGCGATCCCTGCACCCCAGTTCCAGAAGAAGGTAAGGTGCAGAAAGAGTCTTAGAATTGGCAATTAATTTTATGTTTCTTTTTTTCTGGTCCTAGAGTATCAATCAGCTAAGTCTGTTAAAGCTTACCATATGTACAAGGATCATGTTATTTATCTGCATTTGTCTTTACAGTCCTTCATACTATATATTGTCCACGTTCCAGGAAGCTGGGAATCCATTTTCACCTAAAGAGGGCCATATATAGTCCAAGTGCACAGTCTCTGAATTTACTAATGTGTTGTCAGACAAAGTGGAGGTTGGAAAAGGATTTTTCCAGGATCCACTTTTCCACTTTTCCATGATTGCTCACAGAAATTAGTTTTGCCTCCGTCTCTCTCTCCCTCTCTCTCTGTCTCTCATTCTCTCTCTCTCACTGGGCAGAGAGTAAAGCACATCTGTCAAGTTGTCTTGCAGGAGGTAAGAGAAACAGGAAGTTTCTGGTTTTGGAATCTGAACTGAATGTATGATTTATTTATTCCAAAAATATTGTTTATGTTGGTTTGGGGCAACTGTTCTTGAAAGCAATTATCCTGCATACATCTGGCATACCCAAGATGGGTCATATTGTCTCTTGCATATGGTAGATTTGAGATGAAACATTTCATCGAATTATGTCTAGGTATATTGAAAATGTCTTGTTCTTCAAACAGTTTCTCTTGTTTTCTCTTCTTTTTTTTTTCCTTCCCCAAAGTCAGTTGTCTTGTTACAGATCATAAATTTGTATATATGTCCAAGAAAACTCTGCAAGTAACATTATGCTAATGACAAGAGAGACAAAACACCTGTATAGACTTAAAAATGACTTCCAGAACATCAAATGAAAGATATATCTTGCTTACTGAGATAATCTGGTGACAGCTATAGCTGTGACTATAATACATCAAATTATTGCCAACATGTTAAGCAAACAAATCATTTATAGAGAGTAAAGTAAACAAATTATTTACATATTTACCATGCACTGTAGAACAGTAAGCCATGCCTAAAACACTTGTAAGAGCAGTACACCATACACTTGAAATCCATCATTTGTTAGCTGAGTTTGTTTTTGTTTCTTTTAAGTGCATTGAATAAGATTCCGAAAGTACTGTTGTCTTGTCTCAGTGATTTCATTCTTCATAGCTTTTCAAAACTTTATTTTTTTCTGTCTTGATTCTCCTCCTTCTTAAACACAACACAAAGAGAGAGAGAGAGAGAGAGAGAGAGAGAGAGAAGGGACCATGTTAGGAATAATATTGGTATATATGAGCAGAGTTAACTTATGGAATGGTATTGCACAGTATTATCTATGGTTACTCCTGCCATCTCCCCTAAAAGTCTCCTTTTCAGACCTTTAGATATGTGTAGATTCCCCCCCAAAAAAAATTCTATGCAATAAATAAATAAGTAAATAAGCAAATAAATACATAAATAAATAAATATTATAACATATTTGGAGTTCTCTGGAGACTAAGAGAGAACCTGAAATTCTTGATTTTAATTTTTCAACATCTCTAAAGTTTCACATCTTAAAATCTTAAGAAGATAAAACCTCAGAGGCTCTTTGGAGGGGGTGTATCACTGTCTATCATATTAGAGTGACAATACTGATTAAGTGTACTACACTAGGTTTGTTGGTGTGGCAGTGTTAATCTGGTATGGCAATGCTGCTTAGATGGGTATAGAAATTTGCGATAAGTATAGCAGCGCTACTCAGATATGGTTCTATTGGATAGGTGTGGCAATGCTGATCAGGCCTGGTGCCACCAGGAAGGTGTGGGAATTCTGATCAATAATGCCTTGCTGGATATATGTGGTAATGCTGAGCAGAAGTAGCAATGGTAAATAAATAAGGTAATGCTGAAGAGGAATCACAGTGCTGTGACAGTGCTGGATGGGGCTATGTTGTAGAGGCATGGCAATGCTAAACAGATGTAGCAATGTTGTTTGGATGTGATGAGTCTGGATGGATGTGCTGACCAGGCCAAAGCCCAGGTCTAACCCCAATTATGACTCATACAGACCCAGCTAGGTTTCTGATCCACTCATCTACCCTCCCAGATACAACCCCAATGGACCACACAATCTGAAGCAAAAAGGGAGTCTACAAAGGCCTATTGTGTCATATCCTATTCAAGCCTACCCCCTCAGTTCCCAGCACTGGAAACCTGTCACTCTTATCTAGCTGTCCAGGTCCATGTAAATCCCTCCTTGGATTTGGGTCCTAGACCTTCAAATGACCTCACTGTGGTCTATTTTGCATGCTAAATTTATGTTCTTTTTGAAAAGCATGACCCACCCTTTGTTCAGGGTTAATGATCCTGTTCAGAGTCAGTTTTGCAAAATAACAGTTTAACTTTATTTAATAACATATATAATAATTGATTTCTTAAGTCCCAGTTCCTAGGCCTTTCCACACTATACTGTTGTAAGCCCCCTAACACAACTAAAAACCATGTCCTGAGGATCCTAATTATTTTATAGTAAACATAGTGAGCCATAGAGATATACTGGAAGGAGACGTAGGCAGGAGAGCTGAGTAGCCTGTTTTCTGTCACATGCTGGGTAATCTTGCAAATGGCTCAACGGCCACTTGAATGGATTTTCAGCAGTGATCAGGAGACAATTACTCTCTGGGAACAAATAAACAATGCAAAACAGCCTGGAATTTGACACTTTGAGGTATGCATCTCCGGAGAGATACTGATCTTGCAGGAAACCACAAGGATGCTTGGCTGTATTTTCTTTGAACTACAAAGCTGAAATCTATCTTAATAAAAACTGCAGCCATCTGGTTTCACAGGACATTGGTCAGCTTTATAACTAGGCGCATTTTCTCATTTTTTTGGAGTTTTGGGGGGTTTTGGAGTTTTTTGAGAGCTTGGAGTTGGGAGTTCTCTCAGATCTGCAAACCATGAAGCTGGTAATCTCCTTTCTGCCCCTAAAGGCATGGCTGAGATTGTTTTCTCCCAGCTGAAGACTTCTGGATTGGTATAGTATTAAATCAAACCCTTATGTCGCTCTCTCTCGCTCTCTCTCTCTCAGTTTTCACCTTTTTCTAACTTTCTATAGTCTTGTATGCTTGTTGTAGTGAGTGTAGTTGCGTGATTATAGGGACTTTTACATCTATGTCAATAAAATGCTTAAATTTGAACAATTTGTGTGATTTTTGACTGGGTCTGACCCCGTAAAAATTGGGTTAAAAAGATCCTAATTACCCTGCCCTCTTTGCATTGCTAAAACAGTGCTCAGAGCTAATTTCCCCCCACAAGAGATGATTTTGACAGTTTTTGGGAATCCTCTTAAAGGAGCCCAAGCAAGCAGGGTAACACTGTGATAGTGATATTACTCCATTTTTAACCTCGTGTGGAATCGTTGGGTTTGTAGTTTACTGAGGCCAAAGAGATCTGTGACTAAAAATTCAAAATACCCCTCCCTAAACTGCAAATCCCAAGATTCCATAGGATGTTGAAAGTGGAATAATAGCACTATAACAGTTAGTGCAGAAATGGCCTTAGTTCCAAACAGTTAACACTATTCCAGTTGAGTTATGTCAGACCTTTTTTAAAATCATGCAGACATTCAATACTCAGTAACTCCCATCAGATTCTCAAGTGATTCCTTCAACAATGGATTCCAAACTGTTTCTTTCCAAAATTATTCCTGACTTTCACTGTCACCTCTCTCTCTCCTCACAGAGTTCTCTGTGCTTGAACTGGCTGCTCTTGGTTCATCACTCTGCAAATCCAGGCAATCTTCGACAGCATTTTATCAGGTGCTCTTCCTCTTCACTGAGTTACAGTATCAGACCTGGGTACAACACAGACACAGAGGCATATTAATACTACTGGGCTTGGGCTGCACCTGACACCAACTCATAAAAAACAAAAAAACAAAACCCTCCCATGGCAATTCTCAGTGCTGCAAATGCTGCTCCCTCATTACCAACTACACTGTGCTGCAGGCTTAAATGCAGCTTAAGCTTACAGCCTGCAATGATGAAAGAGGTCAATGCAACGGTAGGACAGAAATAAATGCTTCTTTTTGGCCCCATCCTGATGTCAGCTGCATTGTTATCCTCTGACTTGACTTCCAGCACATGCAAAGATAAGCCATTTCTGCACTACACTGTTATAGTGCTATTATTCCACTTTCAACATCCTGTGGAATTTGGGGGTTTGTAGTTTATTGAGGGAAAAGAACTCTCTGGCTGAGACTAAATGCCCCTCCCTAAACTACAAACCCCAGGATTGCATAAGATCTTGAAAGTGGAATAATAGCACTATTGACAGTGTAGTTCAGAAACGGCTACACTCTCATCCTCCAAATCTCATCATCACCTGAACACCCACAACATTGCATGAGGAAGCATCAGTAACTAGTACCTGAACCATGTGATACTCCTTTTCCATTTTATCATCATCAGAAGAGTGGATTCATTCATCAGAAAGTTACATTTACAATACAATACAGTATAACTGTTATTATCAGGTAAAGAAATTGGCTAGAGACAACTGGCCTTTTGGACTTGCCAGGCTCAGTACGGCAAGAAGCAATGCTGATGAAGCTGTCTTATTACATTCTTTTGCAAAGCTGTTACAAGTGTGATTGTGAATGAGGACAGGTAGAACACCCTAGTCCAAGGATTAAAGGATCACAATGGTATAATAGTCTTTCCTTTCTTACAGCTCAGATATAAGTGAACAATCCTCTGTTTTGAATTGGACTACTGCAAACTGCTGTCTCTCTCTACTGGAACACCTCTTGAGGTGTCTGTCTTCCTAGCAAGCATCTTACAAGATGGTTATAGATGCTTTCATCTCTTTCGTTGTTTTGCCCTTGGCATCAGCGAATTGAGAATGAGCCAAATTAATCAAATCAACCCTAAGCCTATGTTTGAATGCTGCAAAAGCCAGCATACAAGCAGTTCCATATTAAATGCCTGCAGCAGCTCTGAGGCTGTGTAAGCTCAAAGGCTTTAATCCAGATGTCTTTACACTGATAAATAGGAACTATTGTATCAGCAGAAGACTTGCATTGCTTGACCTCAAGGTGCAATTGTGAGCTAAGGGAATAATAAGGTCAGTGGGATAGGGTGGATTGATTTGATACAGTGTCTTGTATGTTAAAAGAGCAATTTTGGGCTCACTAGGTCAGAACTTATTATTCTGGGCATCTAGAAGGAAAATGGAGCACTGTGGTGTTGAGAGTGCATAATCAGGGCAAGACTCCGGATTGTAAAGGCTCTGTACAAAGTGGAATCTGTAAAGAACTTCTTAAATAGAGCTCTGTTTGATGTTAAGATTTGACAGTTCTTCCTGCTTAATCATCAGTTCCAGAGGATTTGAAGACTCTAAAGTACTGTGAATATGCTAGCAGGATAATTTAAAATTTCAGGTCTTTTAATCTTTTTGATATTGCTTATTGTGTTGCTTCCAGGGATGCAACAACCATAAATACTGTCCTTGTTTCCTGAGTTGTTTTTTTTTTTTTTAATAATCTCATTGAAATTCTTTTATCTCCCTTTAAACTTCCTTGAATGTTTTGTTCAATGTCCATCTTCCCAATGCATCTTAAAATGTTGCTTTAGCTCATGCATGTGGCTCCCAGGCACCATTTTTGAGGTATTTCATATTTCTTGCCAGATCCCCAAAGCCCTCTGAACCCCACCAAAACAGTATATTTTCTTGGTGCAGTTTGGGGTGAAACAATCAAACTTTATCCTGAGTACCTCCAAATATGTGCAAAAGAACCCAGCAAATTGCCCAGAAACTCTGTGCCCAATAAATACTCTATTTTGCATCTCCCCTCTCCAATGGTGACAGGAAGTGAAGCAATGTAATTTCTGGTTGTGCTTTGGAGGGAAATGGAGGGAAAGGTGGATATTTTGTCTCAGGTATAAAGCTGATGAGTGAGAGCCTATAGAGCAGGTAGCCCCCAACTTGCATGCAGTTGTCCACCTCTTGTTTAGATAGAATCTGGTGAGGGCCTTGGGATTGGTGAAACCTCTCTGAGAAACTTTGTAAAGATTGTCACTGTTTTCTCTAAATGCTTTGGATAGAGAGTTTGCCTTGATATGTAAGAAGTAGCTTCCTTCTACCAGCAGATTCTGTTTTGCACTAGATGGAGGGAATCTGTTTCTCTCCTTTTTCTTGTTCAGAAAACTAGGTAATATTCAAAATGTTTACCTTTTGCAAAAAAAATAAAAATGTCTTGGATTTTCTAGTCTGGGCTATTTTGCTTTAATTTTGAAAAGTACTGCCACTGAAGTGAAATGCAGTTCTTGGCTGACATCCTGTTAGTGACATGTTGTTATTTGCCTTTGGGGATTTCAGCATCCCATAGCCACCACGGGTGCTAAGGAAGCCCTAAGAGCACAAACAACGTCCAAAAGCAAATACAGGGTTACATCACCCAACTCAAAGGCAAGGAGCTTGGCCACTGGGACGGCTAGCCAGGAACATAGACACAGAAGTCCAAAAGTTGTTGCTCCATGGCCCTTCCCTCCCAGTGTCTGCCTTAAATAGACCCTAGCGCAGCTGAGGCTGATTGAGAGTCCTTGGGGCTGGGCTCACAGCTGGGAGCCCTCAGACATCAGCCGCTTCTCCAGCAGTCGCCTGGACCGGCGAACGGCCTCTTTCTCCTGCCGTCTCTGTCAGAACATGGGAGGAGGGCCAGCAGTAGCTGTCATGGGCCCAGCTGGGCCCGCCGACGCCTCGGAGGCCGACGCGGGGGAAGGCCCGGATGCCTCGGGGGCTGCCGCCGATGCGGGGGAAGGCCCGGATGCCTTGGAGGTCCCCGCCGACGTGGCCGGGCCCGTTAGCAGTGCCGGGGCTGGCCCGGGGCTCGCTCCAGTGGGTGGGGTGCCTGCAGGCTCGTCGGGGAGGGCAGGCCCTGGCTTCAGTCCAGGGGCTCCGCCCACCCATGGCTCTGACTCAGAGGAAACTGCTGCCCCTCCTCCCACGTTCCAGTAATGGCGGCAGGGGAAAGAGGCAGTCCGCTGGTCCCGGCGGCTGCTGGAGAAGCGGCTGTGGGCTGAGAGCTCTCAGCTGTGAGGCCAGGCGGCAGGCTGAGGGCTCTCAGCTGTGAGCTCGGACCTGATTGGTTGCCGCTGGGCCAGGGAGCTACTTAGGATGGGCACTGGGAGGGGAGGACCACAGAGCAACAACCGTTGGACTTCTGCATCCTCCTCTGCCTGTGTCCGGATCCAGTCCCTCCCTCCAGCGACCACGTCCAGCCTCCCTGGTGGCCGAGCATTTGGTCTTTGCTTGGGTGAACTAACCCTTTCTTTGCTTTAGGAAGTAGCCTGCATTTACTTTGGGACTTAACCTTTGCTTTGGGACTGGTTTACATTTGTGCTGGGGCTTGCCTGTGGGGCAAACAGAGAGATAAAATCATATTTATCTCTCTGTTTGGGTCACCATGTGCTTTGATGAATAAGACTGTTTCTGCACTTTCCCCTTTTAGTCTGTAGGCCAAGAGAAAAATACAGATTAGTAATATGTAAAATTTCATTACGATTTTCAGAAAGGTATGTGCCTCTGGATTTTCCTGTGATAGCTCATTCTGTTTTGTTCCTTATGCTGTTTATGATATCATCAAGATGACATAATTTTGAAATAGAACAATGTTTCCTCACTTTTCTCATTTAAGTTATAACATGTGAGCAAAGCATCCAGTTTTTTTAATTATAATTTTATTAAGTTTCACAGATAAAAAAAAAAAAATAACCTGTAATTTTACCTGAAATATTTCTGTTATTCCATTCTGATCTAGTCTTCATTTTTTTGAAATTCAATCCACTTATTATGTTCATGTATCACAATACAATGTTCATATTAAATGTTTGATCATGCATTTCCCTCTCCCATTCCATGTTATGTTACTGTTATCCCACTGACATTTCCATAATCATAATACAGTCATTCTCACTTGACAGTTCCCAACTATCACCCATTATAATTGGTCATTCTGCTTTTCTCTAATCATCTGATTTCAATCTATTCTCATTTCTTTTCTTGCCTCTTTTAGATCTTCTGATATCTTATACTTTTTAAGTCCTCCATTGTTTACAACATAAAATCTTGAAATTTCTAAGGTACATCTGTTAATATATATCTGGCAATCTGAGCTGTTATTACTGCAACAGTCAATCATCCTCTTGACCTTGATTCCATTCTTTTAAAAATGTCTTGTTTCTTACTTTTATATTTATGTCCTATTCCACACCCAACGACCCTTTAACAATATAAAAATGGTTATATTAATGACAATATATCAATCATATAAGCTTAATTGTTTAAAGTCATTCTAATATTGTTCAAGTATAAAACCACTTTGTCTAATTCAGATCTTTGTGCCTAAATCCAACTCACATTCCCTCCTCCCATCTGAAACTTTGCTGTTTGAAGATTTTTCTGTATTCTCAACGGCCGATTAAATTCCAAGCCACTCCGTCCGTGGGAGTGAGGATATTATGCTTAAATGTCCTTCCAGCACAAGCTCGCCTGTCTCAACAATCCAAACTCAAAAAAAGAAAGAAAAAAGATAGGAAACAAATCTCAAACAACAGGAGCTAAGAAGAAAAAAAACACTGCTTGATAACTGTTGCCTCCCAAAGTAGTCTTCTAAAATCAGAAATCCAGAGTCAAAAAGCCAAAATACCAATCCTCTCAGACCGACCAAAATAGTGAAATGTAGGGAAAAAGAAAGTTCAATGTCCAAATGGAGTTTATTAGGTCTTGTAAAATCCAATCTTAATCCTTAGTCCAGTTCTGTCCATTTAATTATTTAGCATTATCGAATTGTAAAACTCTGTCCCAAATTGCAAGTCAGTAATCAGTTTACCATTAAAGACTTCAATCCTCAGTAGAAAAGCAGAAAAGCCACAACAGTATCTTTAAAAACCAGCTGCCCCTTTAATATGAACTCTCATCCATGACGCATTCACATCTCCTCTGGGTGCTTCCATTCCTCCACTCCTGCACACCTTTGCAAGTCAATTTCGGATGTGATATTGTCAAAATCGAAGACCAGATCAGGTTACATGTTTTCTTACTTTCTTTTAAAGAAGTTTCTTGTTTAAGAGTCGGCGGCGGCACTTGTGCCGCTCTTGCGACGATCCCATTGGTTCCGTCATGGTCCTTCGACCTCCTGGTGCTTTCTGCTCCCCCAGCCAGGTAGAGCCAGACGCCAGTTTCAGGGTCCCCTTCAGACCTCTTCCGCACCCCTTTTACCGAAGGGGTGTCTAGCCACTTCTGACGTTAAAAAAAAAGTGGCTTGAATCCAGCGGGCGGCAGCTCGGGGCCGCGCCATTGCGCAGCTTCACTCTGAGCTGCCACTAGTGCCCGCCATGCAAGCGGAAGGCAACAAAGCATCCAGTTTTAAATTTTAAAATAGAGCAGCCTGTCCTGAGAGAAGGGCAGTCACTAGTCCTTGGAGACATTAAAGCTTGAGGGCAGAAGGTGGAAAAGAGAAAAGCTGAGACCAAGAAGGAGACAATGAGGATGGAAGCAAGATCAAAAGTCAAGCTAGAGAAGTCAAGGAATGAGGAGGTGGCTTCAGAGGCCCAAGGCAGATGACTAGAAAAGCTTTCTAATGTCAGGCAAGATTTCAGGTTGGGCTTGAAAGGCAGACTCAGCGTCAGGGCAGAGAACACACAGAAAGAGTGCAATTGATTCTGATAGGGCTTCTGTTCTCTACTACATTTTGATTTCAGGAGCACATCTGAACACACTTTTTTCCTGGACTTCTTCCTCCTCCACTCTGTCTTCTTTCTTGCTCTGTACACTCCCTGCCATGTCTCAGTCTGCCCAGTCATTCACACACACTCCAACATTTTCCTTCATACTTTTAAACTCCAGACTTTTCTATTTTCCCTCATAGTTTCATCCTCCAGAATTCAGCCATATCTCAGCCAGGACCAGAACTGAACAGCACTTTCTGTGCATGTCCTTCTCAAGAGATGCCAGCTTCTTTGTTCCATGGCTGACTTCTATGTTTCCACCTTTGTGAGGGAGGTAATAGT
The DNA here is from genome assembly GCA_948474755.1 of Ctenosaura bakeri. Classification (NCBI taxonomy): domain Eukaryota; kingdom Metazoa; phylum Chordata; class Lepidosauria; order Squamata; family Iguanidae; genus Ctenosaura; species Ctenosaura bakeri. The sequence goes on along the minus strand of CAOLHI010001553.1, from coordinate 840,131 downwards.
TGCATTGTTCCTCTGAGCCTACTCCCTCTTCCTGCCAAAACACAATAGGTCATGGTATTTCTCTTGCAAAGCAAGTATACAGTATGTTCTTAGACAGAACAATCAGTTTTCTCCCCTGCCTTTATTACATGCAGTGCATTAGTTAAAATCCCAGGTAAGCTTCTTATGTGGGCCTTAATTTGTTTATTTCTTCCCAATGGCTTTGGGCGGCCATGAGAAAGTTTTCCCAACTTGTTGCATAAAGTGTATTCCTTTGTGTACCTATGCATCCTTGATCATTGGACCAAGAACTTGAAAAACTCGGATTTGTTAGATAAGCTGGATAGATGTCTTCTTAACTGATGGATTTTGTGAGTAGTCCAATGTTTCTCAACATTGCACAGGTATATCTCCCTTGCAAGAAGTTATGATAGACATTTCCAGGTAAATACTTTTTAAACTTGTGAAGAATGATACAGGATATATATTATGCTAGCTTTTTTAATGTCACTGTATTTATCTTTTTCACACATTAATTGAATCTGTGCAGTTGTGTTAATTTTGCAGAAAGATCTCTATGTGACCAAGGAAAGTTTCCCAGAAGGTGAGCCAAGATATCTCCCGTATGCAACTGGGTATTTTTGTCAACAAGGATGAAATTGTTTGTCAACAAGTTAGTCTGGAGGTCACTTTCCCTCCCAAAATACTTCTTGCTGTTGATACTGGAATATATTTTCTGGTTCTGCTGAGATATTGTCTTATGAATATTATTCCAGACATGTTTGAAACACAATTTCAGGAGCTATAAGAACCTTGATCTCATCCTGAGATTTTCCTATACTGATGGACAAGCTTGTCAAATCTGCCAGTTAAATGTGCATTGTTAAACTACGTGTTCATCATCAGATCAATTTAAACTTGGTTATCTGCTTTGTTCTTTTTTAAAAAAAAATGTTTGATGGAAATCTGGAAGTGTCATTTTTATGATGCACTGATCAATTGCATATTTCAGCTGTTTCAGAAATATGGGCTTATTTTTTTTCTGTCAATACACAATGACAGCTCATTGACTGAGTCTAACTCTTTCTTTTTCTCTTTCCTTGTGTTTGAGTATCTTCATTGCCTGTTACTACTGTTGACTATCTACAGGAATTCTGATATTCAAAACAGAAGCTACATGTGAAAAATGTCACCTGACATGAAATATTCAGCTAAATCTTGATGTTCAGGGGAAAGCTTGGTCATCTAATGTATGAGTACAGGAGATGCATAATTCAGTTTGGCACAGGGAATGATAGGAACATGTATTGGGGGCAAATATACAATATTGTTTGGTACTATAGCAATACTATACTATCCATAGATAGACATGATGTCTGGGTTTCATGCTGTCCAGCAATACGTTTTTCTCTGCCTCTAAATTATGTCTTATATGTCCTCCCTTACCACCATTGCTTTCTGTTGTATATTGATAGCATAAAAACCTGACAAGAAGTATTTTTCTTATTTTCCTTTTAGCACTTAACACTCTAGATTTAGGGAAATGAGATCATTGTATGTTGATGCTGGTGTATCATACACATAGTCACTGCAGACATTGGTACTGAAGATGTGGATACCAAACAGTTCGTATCAAAAGTGTCAGCATCAAAGATGTTGATACCAAAGATACTAAATGAATAGCAAGTCCATTTAGTCTGTGTGATAATCCTTTGTCACTGAGTACGTCCTTTAACTTGTCTGTATCATTCCAGGACTGCACACATACACACACAGCGAGGTAAGTTATCTGTTGCTTATGCATTGGGTAAATTCACCTACGCTTCCCCTGTCTCATATACTTCAAGTGTGTGGATAAGATAAAGTCTCACGTGCAGTAGGCAATACAAAAGCGGAGAAAATATTTCCTTAAATATATGACTTGTGTCATGAAAATGACAGTGGTCAGTATTATTAGTTATTTGTAGAATAAGTCATTCATTTTCCCAATATATTTTTAAAATTTAAAATTCGATTGTTTTTTCACACCTTATAGCTTACATTTCAAAATGTAAAATAAGAGAGCTTTGATGATACCATTAAAAGATTGAGAAACCAGTCAAAATGTGATAAAAGCATCTGTTATCATACATTTTTCAAAATTATAATTAAATCTTGACACCTTAACAATTTTTGGTATGGCCATACACTATTTTGTCTAACACCAGCTTCAGTCTCAGATTCCCTGTCTCATCGATGACACTCTGCCCACACCTTTTATCTTGAAGCCTGGCTCCAGAGTTTTCCTTATGTACAGATTTTCTCCTGCTGTCTCCTTGAGTGATTGAGCTGTGCCTTGTGGTCTTCCCTCATCATTCTGTTCCTACTGAAGGTCTGTATTTTTCATGCTTTTCCTATCCTCTTCTGTCTTCAGTGGCTACTCCCCACTGACTTCTGCTTTCTTTATCAGCTGACTGTCTTCTGACTGAATGATCCCCCAATGAACTGAAAGAATAGTTTCCTGTCCAGACAGAAGCTACTAGCAAATCAGAATTCCATTTTCCATTAATTTCTATACAATCAACCACCGGAAGACCATGAAACGTTAGCCTTACAACCTGTCTGATTTCTCTCATGTAGTCAAGTTTAGCATAATCTGTAGAAGTATCAGTTAATAGTTGCTTGTCAGCCTGACCCTTGGAATTTTTTTTCTGCTCTAAGTCTCTGGTATACTCCTTTAACATCTTACAACTCTATTTCCAGAAAATAAAAAACAGACCCCCCCTAACTTTCAACTTTTACTACGTACACATACATTTTGCACACACACACACACACACACACACTTCTTTGAAAAAAATTAAGCTTCACCTAGAGTGACATTCTAATTCCTGAAGGGGAGATATGTGTAGTTCTAAATCTAGTGACTGGTCTGAAAATGGATTGAATTTTAGTGAGAAAAGACTATGATCCCCTTTTTAGTGAATAAAATAAAATAACATAAAATAAAATAACCTAAACCAGACTCCATGATCCAGACTCCCTCATAATAGCTATTCACAATCTCTCAGCACGATTACTGACAAACCCCCTATCTTTTTTTCCAGGTAGTTACAGAGATCTTCCCATTCCTCTCGGTATCTATTCAGATATTTATCTTTTAACAATATAGTGAGTTTGTCAATTTGCATCAAATCGTACATCCCATACAACCATTCATCTATTTCTGGCACTTTCTCTTTTTTCCAGTCTCTGGCAAATAATAATCTGGCTTTGGTTATCGAATATAAAAAATTTTTCTATTTCACTTTCCAATATATCCTTCATTTAGCTCAATCATGTTCAGTAAATAACATTCAGGTAAAAAGGGGAAATTTGTATTCAACATTTTCAAAATTTTTATATGGATGTTTTTCCAGTATATTTTGGCTTGTTTGCAATCCCACCAACAATGAAAAAATGTCCATCTTTCAGCCTTACATTTCCAATATTTCTCATTATTTCCCTTGTAGATCTTTGCAAGTTTTATTTGTGTTAGATAGCATCTATTACACATTTTATAATAATTTTCTTTAAATGTTTGACTTCTTGTAAAATTCAGATTTTTCCATGTTTGTTCCTAGTTTTGTAATTCAATTGGATGCCCAACATTCTGAGCCTATTTAACCATCGTATTTTTAAATGCCTCCTGCTTGAGATCCCATTTTAATAATACTTCAGAAAAATTTGATGTTAACTGTTTATCTCCTCCATCCAAGATAATGTCTAAGTCTGTCTTTTCATTATTTATCTTCCCTTCCCTACAGTCCTGATTGAATCTAGAGAGCAAGCAAGCATATAGGAACTATATACAATCAAATCCCTCTTCCAAGAGTTGGGAATTTTGATAATTCCTCATTGGTGGATATACTTGGTCCTGGGAATTTCAATGCAGTAACATAGGCCTTTTCTGCACTACACTGTTATAGTGCTGTTATTCCACTTTCAGCACCCTATGGTTTAGGGAGCTCCATTTAGTATTCTCAGCCAGAGAGTTCTTTGGCCTCAGTAAACTACAAACCCCAGAATTCCACAGTATCTTGAAAGTGGAATAATAGTGTGATAACAGTGTAGTGTGGAAATAGCCATATATATATATATAAGAGTGCTTGTTTCTCATTCCTGAACTAGAGGATTGTTAATATTTCTGAATATTTTGGATATCAAATAATGTACAATGCATATATAAAGCTATGCGTAAAGACTTTGTAATGTTTATGCCATTGATTATTTCCTTTCAATGGTATTTTTCTCTCCCAATTTTGTAAGTGATAGCTTGTTACTTTCATGCCAGTGAGGCAGTTAACTTGCTCTGGGATTTAGAAGAGCTATCCAACTTTAGAGGAGCTATCCAAGGTGCTGAACTTATTTGGTGAATAGAGTTCAGCATCTTGTCTAGTTTCTTTGAATTTCAAACTAAATCCTGAAAAAGATTCACCACTTCATTGATAAGGAAGTGACCAGCTGCCACTGAATTCTTTTCCATGGACCTGATGTACTTTATTTATATTAGTAAATGTAAAGAACCTGCAACTCAGACACTATAAGCAAAAAAACTATTTCTTCAGTACCCCTTGAAAGAGAGTAGAATACATATGGAAAATCCTGCTGAGAAGGGAGAAAAAGTGTAATAAAAGCTAGGAACAAATAATTACTGTATTTTCCTTTTTCCCCAAGATTATATCTCTTGTTTAGTTTTTTTTAAAGGAGTTCTGGTATATTTACTTCCAGTCTCAGCTTTCAGAGAATATACTAAAAGAGCCTTGTTGCTTAAATCCAGGCCAGAAGCCTACATTCTGTGGGATAGTGATACAATTCATTTCTTTTCTTTTTTTTCTTAAAGCAAGCAACAAATAATTTTAGCAATTTTTCCTACTGTAAGAAATCCTTGGAAAACCATGACACTCTTGAGGCTGATTTACAAATCAGGATATATTCTGTGAAAAATTCACTCATGGTTGTTTTGTGTAGAAAACAGAATTTTCTCTGCAGGAAACATTTTGTTCTGTTATTATTTGATATTCAGAAACATCTAAAATGATGCATGAGTTTCACCCCTGCATAAATTCTTCTATTCATTACACCTGAGTTGCAAATTATATTTCTATTAATATTATTTTCTGCATGGAAAAAGCTGTTCCCCACATGGAAAATGCTGTTTCCAGTACAAAACAACCAGGTATGAATTTTGTGCAGAATGATCTCTGAACAGCAAAGATTCTTGCCAGTCCAAGATTTTTCTCATCTTAGATTCTCAATACTAAAAAAAAAAGTTTATTTTTATTTTTTTATTTTTTGTATTCCTGCTGTGGATTCCCCCCCCCCATTTCTGCAAAAATGTCTGAAAACAGGTGTACAATTCCTGAATGGAAATCCCAATTAGGAATTTCTGGGAAGGGAAGTGGACACTGAAGGAGAAGGAGAAGGAGAGGGAGAAGGAGAGCACCAGCAACAACCCTAATTCAGTTCTAATGCTCATATCTCATATCCCCACACCCAGATATTTTCTGAAGATTTTGAGAGACAGTGGTACATCTCTCTCTTCTATGCCATCACCCTGGACACACAGAGTATTGCAGAGAGATAAGGCAGGTAAGGTTTTCTTTGCTAAAAAGCTATGGAGTTAGTTTGCTTACAAATGCTAGAAGTTTTATAATATATCCTAATTAGGGATTCTGTAATGCATGATTGTCAAACATGGAGGATAAAAACAGAATTACTACAGACTACAAAATAAAGGATGAAGAAACTCAGATTAAATTATGCAGGAAGAAAGAAAATTTGGCTTCGACCAACAAAGAGGACATGACATGAATGCATGCTATGACTAATCTACTACTGAGTATAGGCATGCTAAGATTGCTATCTCTAATCATTTTTAATGCTAAGCAATTTCTTCTACATTTGAAATGTTTTAATTTCTGTTTCTTCTATATTTGAAATGTTTCAATCACTTCATTTTTTCCCCTCTCCTGACCATGAAGGCATTTCTGTGGGATGGAAAATTCTTATCAAAAAGGAATTCTTATCTACCCTGCATTTGCAGTTGGGGTCAAGCTATATTTCTCCCTTTGTACAAACTACACATTATGGAACCAAGCTGAGGCTTGACATGAGTCAATCTCAGCTCCTTTTATGCTCACAGTCATATGTTTTTGTGATAGCTGTTTCTATCCAGCAATTACCAAAACATATCATTTAATCATGAAACAGAAACAAAGTGAGTAAACATGGCAAATACTCTCTGGACATTGTAGTTTGTAGTGCCAATGATGTAAATGTCAAGGCAAAATAACAAAGACACTTTCTTGTAGTGCTCCTACTGCAATGCAGAAAACATCACAAGGGCCTGTTTTCTCATAATAATTCTGAGCAGAATTCTGAAAAGGAGTGCTTCATTATTATATTAAGGATATGTCATCAAGAGAGCTAGCCTGTCCAAACAGGATTATGTATAAGTTATTAATCAAGTATTACAGAAATAAATGTAATTTTTTGTTGTTCACATTTGCTTAATATTCTGTGCACAGCATTAATATGAATTAATATTCTTCCTCAAATGTTAATTAAAGGTGTGATGGGAGATCAGATAGCAGCTGGTGAATTGTCAGGCATACCATTAAAAATGGTTATTTTTGAGAAGAAAATGCTCCATGAAGTTTTAACACTTTGGTAGACAAATGTGTTATTATCCCTGATGTATTTCTCTTTTCTTTGGGAGACAGCAGTTTTCTCCCAGACACATGGTTGTACCTAATCAAACTGACTTGCTTTTCATAATTATTCTGTTTCTAAAAGGGTACCAATTATTGCTTCTTAAATTATACTGTTTTCAACACAATTCAATACTGGCAATGGGGACTTCAAATGTCCTCCCGTACACAGAGTGAAAAGGTGGAGCCTGGAGTCCTTTTATGGTTTTATGCTGGCCTAAACACTGTTATTCAAGTGGTTGCACCTCTTTGGAGTCCATGCAGGTGTGGCATTCTAGTATGATCCTCAGTGGTGGACGTGGGATTGGATGGATACAGAAGAGTATATGGCTGTACATCTATTGTACATTCAGTGGTGGGATCAAAGACTCCAGTATAGCTACCCATGTGGATACTTATAAGCTACAACCAATGATCAAGTTGGCGATCAATGGGATTGCACTCACTCATCTGCCAATATGCACAATATTGATGGCCATTTCATGTCCATTTGCCCATTTGATGCCCATTTGCCAATATGCACACTATTGATATCCATCAAAAACCATGTTTTTGATGACGATTTGGAAAGACCATACAGTATGAATAGGCCATATACAGAGAAACTTTATTCACATGTGGGGCCAATCTCTATTGGTCCAGCATTCACCTGTTGTGAAGAAGTCATCTGAACATACATATGACCCTTAATTAGTGATGGAAAAGAAATCTGATGGGTAGCAATTCCCTTATGAAAATAACTATATAATTCCTCCTAAGACCTGCAACGAGGCAAAGCACATGTTTCCACTGAAATCCTTGGACTTACCTACATTTCCGAAGGTTGTGGTGTGTCTCAAGGAAGATAAAACCATGTGCAAACACAAAACCATATGCACACTTGAAAAATGGGTGCAAAAAATGTGTATATTTTTAAGAGGCATTCAAATATGCTGTAGTCAGTGGGAGATGTATGTTAAAAATGCAGATACAAGGGAAAATGTATATAAACTATGCACAGGTTTCCACATAGGAAGGAGGGAGAAGTTTTACAATCCAGGATTAGAACTGTGAAAGGACAATAATAGTAGAGGGATTTTGAGAATCATGATGAACATGAAAGATTGTGATATTCCTGCCCTTTGGCACAGTGATACTTACTATGTCGCCATGGATTTGTGAAGACAGATAGACAGAACAGTCTTAATTTAATTTGTTACTCTTTTTCATATGTTTGCTCATAAATTTGTTGCACTCCATCTTTGTATGGTTTATTGTTGATTAATTAAAAAAATTATTTTCCACTTATTACTTATTTGGGTACAGAAAAATGTGAAGATCCTTTACTTTTCAGGACCTATGACTGAAACAAGGACATTCTTCATAAAATAACTGCCATTTTGTTCATTCATCTCTTCTTTTGCTGCTGTTCCCTTCCGGTATTCTCTATACTTTCAATATGATCATGGACCCTTAAATGATTTTTTTCCCCTGAAATGCCAAGTTCTCACTGTTTATTCTCAGAAGCTGTGCAACCCCTTCTGAACTCTGATAGATTCCATTGTCAAGCCTGCATATGCCCATATTTTTTCCTCTTCATGAAGCCTTAATTCAGTGATTCATTCTGAGTTTTTGTTAGGAATGTAATTCTTCACTAAGTTTCTTCTTGAAGGTAACAATAAGTAATTCAGAAATTCTGTTCCCACTGCAAAAACCTCTTTGAAAGCCACATGGTTTTGAAAACCACTGTTCATAATTTGAGATTTATTCTGTGTACAATTTGCATGTTTCTGAACTGAAATTGGGGGCACATTTTCCTCTTACAAATGAAAAATATATTTACTTCCCATTAAGAAAAAATATAATGGATGTTGATAATCTTTTCCCTTCTTATTGTCAAAAATAAATTGAAATAATGGGATAGTGAAGGGGAAGAAATACTATCGCTACTTGAAGACTGGTGATTGAAGACCTTTTTATGCATAGAAGTCAAAGATGAACAAACTGTTATGCAGGTTTTTGAATAACCCAAGGGAAAAGATTTTGCTCAAAAAAAAAAAAAAACAACCTCTTTTCTTTCTTTTCTTTCCAGAATATATCACCTTCAATGGATGGAGAATTCAGACACTGGTAAACTTGAAGACTAGTTCTCTTGAGATTAGGCACTATTAAAATAGCCTTCTGTCATCTCACCAGGGGAGCAAATTATCCTAATGAAAGTGTAGAAAAAGAATAATAATCTTGGATTGACAATAAGAAAAAAGTAATTATAGGATTCAATTTTTCAAGCAGAGAATTTTCAGTTAATGGTTTATGTTAAACTTATTTTAGATTTGAATTCATGTTTCCTAATACTGGCTTTTGAGCCTATGGTATGGGGACATCATGACCTGTGTTGTTCAATATATTACTGACACTCAGTAGCAAATTACTGCACTGTGAACTTCAACTGCCTCCTATCAATTTTATTTTGAGTATATTATGTTATCATGTTACTAAAACTTAACAGTTATTGGCATGTTTGATGCCAGGATTGGAGATTGCCTAGATGCTCCGTGCAAATCACTGGTCTATTTTCTGAAGTCATCAGGTAGGGCGGTAGGGGAGCAGGGGAGGAAGCAGAGGAAATGAGGCACTTAATAAGTAGAGAGGTGGTACAGGAATACCTGGCCGCATTGGATGAATTCAAGTCTCCAGGGCCAGATGAATTGCATCCTAGGATATTAAAAGAGCTGGCAGAGGTCATTTCGGAACCGCTTGCTATAATTTTTGAGAAATCTTGGAGGACAGGAGAAGTTCCAGCAGATTGGAAGAGAGCAAATGTTATCCCCATCTTCAAGAAGGGAAAAAAAGAGGACCCAAATAATTATCGCCCAGTCAGCCTGACATCGGTACCCGGAAAGATCCTGGAGCAGATCATTAAGCGTTCAGTTTCTAATCATTTAGAAAACAACGCAATAATCACGAGAAGTCAACATGGATTTCTCAAAAATAAGTCATGCCAGACTAATCTGATCTCTTTTTATGATAGAGTTACTAGCTTGATAGATGAAGGGAATGCTGTGGATGTAGCATATCTCGATTTCAGTAAGGCCTTTGACAAAGTTCCCCATGACATTCTTGCATCGAAGCTAGTAAAATGTGGGCTAGACAGGGCTACTGTTAATTGGATATGTAATTGGTTGACCGACCGAACCCAAGGGTGATCACGGATGGCTGCTTTTCATCCTGGAGAGAAGTGACTAGTGGGGTGCCACAAGGTTCTGTCCTGGGCCCAGTGCTGTTCAATATTTTTATCAATGACTTAGATGAAGGAATAGAGGGCATGCTCATCAAATTTGCAGATGACACCAAATTGGGAGGGGTTGCTAATATGCCAGAGGACAGGATCAAAATTCAAAATGACCTGGATAGATTGGAGAGCTGGGCCAGGGTGAACAAAATGAAATTCAACAGAGAGAAATGTAAGGTCCTACACTTAGGCAGAAATAATGGAATACAGAAATATAGGATGGGGGACACGTGGCTGGATAGCAGTACGTGTGAAAGGGATCTAGGAGTCTTCATAGACCACAAGCTGAACATGAGTCAGCAGTGTGATGCGGCAGCCAAGAAAGCCAATGCAATTCTCGGCTGCATCAACAGGAGTATGGTGTCTAGATCGAGGGAGGTACTGGTACCACTCTACTCTGCTTTGGTTAGACCCCATCTTGAATACTGTGTCCAGTTCTGGGCACCCCAATTCAAGAAGGATATTGACAAGCTGGAGCAAGTCCAGAGGAGGGTGACCAAAATGGTGAGAGGCCTGGAAAACATGCCCTATGAGGATAGACTGAGAGAGCTGGGTATGTTTAGTCTGCAGAAAAGGAGGTTAAGAGGGGACATGATAGCCATGTTTAAATATTTGAAGGGATGCCATGTAGAGGAAGGAGGGGGCTTGTTTTCTGCTGCTCCAGAAACCAGGACAAGGAGCAATGGATTCAAGCTGCAGGAAAGGAGATTCCACCTGAACCTCAGGAAGAACTTCCTGACAGTCAGGGCTGTCCAGCAGTGGAATCTGCTGCCTCGGAGAGTAGTGGAGTCTCCTACCTTGGAGGTTTTTAAGCAGAGGCTTGATGGCCATCTGTCGGGAGTGCTTTGAGGGTGTTCCTGCATGACAGGGAGTTGGACTGGATGGCCCGTGTGGTCTCTTCCAACTCTACATTTCTATGATTCTATGATTCTATGATTCTATCAGGAAAACAACTGTTCCTTGATTTCCAAATGTTGTATAGAACATCAATATTTAGTCTGGTTATGTAGTAAAGTTGTAATCCTATACACATTTTGTGGAAGTAAGTAGCATTAAATTGAGTGGGGTTTACTTATGGGTTGATATGAATTAGATTCTTTATTAAGTTTGCAATGGCATAGGTAAATCCATGCTGTATCCAACCGATGGCCTAGTTAGAGATTGGAAAGTTATTTTTTAAAAAAGTGATAAATTATAGTTACAGCTGAAAGGCCAAAATGCTATTAGGGTAGCATCATAGTTGTAATTTTTGAAAAGTAGCTCTTTTCCTTTTCTCCAAGGTAACTTTATTTTTGTAATTGCAAATAAAATAAAACATTTGAATACTACAAGCCACTGGTCTGTGTACAAAAACACATTCCTCCCATCTACATTAATATTGCATAAACACACAATGGTGCACAATGTAAAAATGAAAGGGACAGTTAAAATATAAAAAGAGATTACAGACCCCTTGCCCTGTTGCAATCAGAACTTAACTTCACTGTGCTTTAGTTATTGGAAGAAAAGAATTAATTACAAGTAATTAGTTATCTGTGAGGAATTCTAAGCATAAGGCCTTTCTAGGACAAGTTTTCTGTTCCCACAGAATGTCCAGCCACATACCTATGGGATGTACACAACAGGGAATTAGTTCAAAGGACACATTTTCTTGAGTTCCAAAATAAGTGATATACAGAAGCATACTGTCTCTCATAGTGGATTTAATATATAGCTGTGCATAACCATCATGAATAGTAGACATATAGAGCCTTCCCCTCCATAGAGTTGTCAGATTCCTTTCTAAAACTCTCTGCATTGGTGACTGTCATTACATCCTGAACGTATGAATAGTACAGCTCAGCTATGGACTGGGTGCCTTTTCATGTCTTTCTTCATCCTCTAAGAATGTGTAGGGGAGTACTGATTAAAACTGTAAGAAGACCATCTATTTGATGTGGCTGTGGATATGGTTGTGTCAGGTCTTGTTGATATAAGAAAATGCAAATCATATGCAACTTTCCATAAACATAGAGCAATTAGAATCAATTGAAGGTTGAAAAGCTGACATGAGTTCCAGTTTGCCATGGGGGAGAAGATTTGGAGTGATGTGACAAATCAGTGTGCCTGCATTTCTAACCCTGCAAGGTAGGACAAATTGCAAGACACCATTTGACTACATTCTTTAGAGCCAATTCCACTAACACTTAATTCCTACCTAGATTTATACAGGAAAGGAAGGGATGGATCCCCTGTCAGAGCCTCCTCTGAACACCTTAAGAAGTCGGTCAGCAAGCTTCAGGACATGAGTGAAGTCAGTTGCAGGGCCAGGCAAGAAAATTAAATCCAACTTGAATGTCACTGTATCAAAGAATAAAAGAGGGGGAAAACTCAGAAATAGTTGGAGTAATGAGATCAGTGAGGAATTTAGTTATTGGGTTTCTCATCTGTTCATACAAATTTGGTATAATATAATATAGCTACATATACATGTGTAATAGCTTGCTTTAAAATCCATATTTCATTGCTTCATTGTGCTCTGTTCTGCTTACAATACTCAGAAAAGACGTTTAAGCCTAAAAGTAATCAAACATGCAGTCAGGATAACTGGACTGGCCTTGGTGTTGATAAGAAATTCCTCTCTACGAGACCAGAAATCTTCCTTTTCTCACAGTCTGGTGGAGGGGAGGAAGACCTCCACCCATCCCCAATTGGTGAGCATCGTCTGAGAGGCTTATTCTGTTTAGGTATAAACAGTGCCTTGCCCAGTAATTGGAATATTCATCTGGAGCTAAAAGAACAATGTAACATCTAGCAGCATGGACCCAGTGACCCTCTGCATTTGAGGCTGTGTCAGCATGCTTCCGAAGTGACATGAGAATACTTTCTTTGGCACTTTTTGCTTCTACATCCTAGTTTAGTCTTACCTTCGTATATCCCTTGAACCTAAACTGATCAGGCATTTCAGATCAGTCAGGTGCATTGAAATAAACTGAACAAAAATGGTTAATTACTGTTTGTCAGAATCCTAAATAACTCAACAAAGCAGCTTACAGATGGGTCAGAGAGAGAACATGATCCTAGCCCAGGGTGGGCCTGTCATGACTCTTTGTTATCCATCCATGTGAAGACAAAGCAGGTTTCTTTCATAGGCATAGCTATTGTTCTTTGACCTGGACATCTCTGTGATTCAGATTGACCAATCAGTTGCCTTGGAAGGCTTGATCACAGATACATCAAGTGGCTCTGGTACTTATAATATCTGGGTCTGCTCAGTGGCTTTTCCAAAATCAATCAATCAATATGGAATGAGAGAGGTTTAGTACATCACAGGACACAACAGTGGTATTAAGGAAATATAAGAATCAGGCCATGAGGCTATTACCCCAGAGAATATCTTACATGTTTTACAAATTTACAAGTGCTGTTAGCTATTATGCAGAGTAGAATAAAGTAAGGACCACCATATTTGATGAACTGATATCATCAGAAGAGATCTAGGCTACTCCTGTTCAAAATGCAGATTCCCAGTGGCATCTGGTGGGCTTCCTGTCAGTGGGTAATGAATCCTATGTCTAAAATACATTCATGTTCATGGATAACTCACTTAAAGTTTGGATTATCACTCTAGGGCAGTGGTTCTCAACCTGTGGGTCCCCAGATGTTTTTGGACTTCAGCTCCCAGAAGCCCCAGCCACTATGGTCAATGCTCAGGGCTTCTGGGAGCTGAAGTTTTTGAACATCTGGGGACCCACAGGTTGAGAACCACTGCTCTAGGGACATTGACTGCCATCTGCCAATGCTGATTCTTGCTATAGACATCAATTTCTGTGGAAAGACATATACCAAGGCCTTTGACTATATGTCAATTCCAAAATAATTCCTCAGTTTCAAAGTATCAGTTGGAATGAAAGAAATAAAAGAAGATACTGTTTGGTAAATGCAGCTGACTGTGGCCTTTAAGGGGAAAAAAGTGGGGTGGACCTTGTCAGAATACCTCAGCTGACCTGTGATTTCTCTGTTTTTGATAATTTTATTAGAAATGGAAAATGGTATACTTGGCAGATACATTAAAGCAACTTTGCATTTATGTGACCTTTTCCAAATGTTCTAAATGAATGGTTTTGTTTTACATGGGCAGTTGAGAGTATAGACATCTGATCTTTTAATTTATGTTTTAGCTGCCAGATTTTACATGACAAATACTACTAAATGTGAGATTGATTTTGTAAATAAAGCTACTTAGGGTTTTTTAAAATTATTCCATCTCCACTTGTATGAGCTACTTAGCAAATATTTTTGCTCTGTCAGAGTTCTTCTTTTAGACATTTCCCTTTTCTGAAGAATACAATTCATTTTTGTTATAGGTCAATGCTATTTTCTGAAGGCAAACAAGTTGTATTTTTTTATGGAAGTTGTCAAAGGATTTCTTGATCAGTGAACAGATTCGTTAGATAGGGAATAACATTTTGAAACAAATGACATCTTGAAAGGAATAACATTGTGAAACACTTATGCATAAAACTCATCATGATTAATATTCCCTGAAATCACTTTTCGTTACTGATTTGATTACTTAGGAGAACTTGGAGAGGAATACAAGTGGCCCCACCAAAAGGTTTCAATGGAAATCCTGAAGTGAAAGGGATAGGATTTTGGTATCATTGAAAAAGTCCAGTGATGCTACTAATCAGTGTAAATTGAGTGCCAAACCTTCAAGAACACTGGAAGAAACAATATCTCTGGTGACATCAGAAGCTCAAACACCCCTGCTTGAATTTATTGAAGACATGAGTGTCAATCATGGGGCCTGTGGGTCATATATGGCCCTTGAGGGGCTGTGTGACCTTTCTGATCTTCCTCAAAGCCCTGTACTTCCAAAAAAATGACCAAGAAAACCAGCTCCAGTAGCACTGCCATGCTTTAAAAAGCTTCTTTCAGAACCCCATTCAAAACATTACCAACCCATCCCAAATAGCTCTTAATGGCAACCAGGAATGATGTGATTGTAGTGGTTGGCCAATGGTACATCACAGCCCTGTAGATTTGATGGTACAGTGTTCTAGACTACAAAACATAGCCACTCTGATTTAAGACAAGAAATTACATAAAATATCATATGGTTTGGATGGAGAATGCTCAGATAAATAAACCCTCCACATTTTTGTTTATTTGAGATCAATAAGCTCATGATGAAAACTATTGGATAAAGTGCATGTTATATTCAATATGTTAGCTGTAAAGTAAGCACACATTGTACTCATCGTGTAAACTGTAAAGTAAGCTGTACATAAGTACCTGATCCAAATAGAGCCATCATGTGTACAGAAGAGAATTTAGGACTTTACTTCTACTACTTGCTTCTCAAAACTCAGTCCTCGCCCCTATACAATTAATATAGGTTTAAAAGGTAACAACTTACAGTATTTAGGGTTTTGTTTTTTTTTTTTGTTTTTTTAAAAAATGCTTGTCCTCCAGTATACATTTAATGAATCACATCTTTAAATATCATCTAGGCAGTATTCAGGTTTGTTTGTTTTTTTTTTATAAAATTTGAGTATTGACATAAAAAGGAAGGACAACAAATATATAAAGAGAAACACACACAAAAAAAGAAAAAACTATGCAGAACAAATTATTATATACAAATTACTAACAGGAACAATAACAATAAGACATATAAAAATGTAACTAAAAAAGAAGTTAAAAATGACTTATCCAAATGATGAGTTTTTAGCCTTAATTAGTAACAAATGAAAAACTATCCTCTCCACAGTTAAAAAGCAAAGTAATAAAAATAGAAAATTAGAATAGTGGTAATAATTACTGAGTATAACCATAATTCAGTAATAATTTCTAAATTTAGCCACAATCTTATAAAAGTGTACAGTGATGTTTCACTCTCTTTGATCAATATCTTCATCAATTGTGAACAAAATTATTTAAATAACACAGATTCCCCCTATTCCCCAAAATATAAACTTAAGAAAGGTTTATGCATATCATTAGATGCTTATATATAAATATATACAAATATATAGGCATAAAGAGAAGCCTTTTAGCTATATATTATAGATACATAATGATAATTTGTTAAATCCTCCATCTGGCTAGTTAAATGAGACCATATCTGATTTAGGTAAAAAAATAAGTAACAATTAAATCTACTGAAATTATGAGTTTTAATTTGAGGGAATTACTTAAACAGTTCTCAAACTTTACAGAATTTATTATTGGCCTTGTTCTCTAACATATAGGTAAGTTTGTCCATTTCTGCAATATCAGTTATTTTCTCTAACGACTCTTCCTTGGTGGAGATGTGGCTAATCTCCATTGTCTGGCAAAGATTATTCTGGCCACAGTGATTATATGTCATACTAGTCTTCTGATCTTGCCATCTTTTCTTTTATCAATTTTAAGGATACCTAATAGGAAGAATTCAGGTGTTAAATCAATTTTTATCTTTGTTTATTTATTTTTGTAGTTTAACCCAGATCATAAGTCAGATTTTTTTTTTCTTTTCTTTTAGCTCTATTACAGCCCCACCACATATGGGAGAAAGTTCCTATTTCTTTACCACATTTTCAACATTGATTCTTAGTATTTTTATACATTTTAGAAATTCTGTCAGGTCAAAGATACCACCTGTACATCATTTTCATTGAATTTTCCTGTAAACTATAAGAATTTATGTACATAACGTTAATGCTTCCACATTTCTTCCCAATCTTCCATGGAAATATTGCAGCCCAAATCTTTAGCCGACACTATTCAGATATTAATAATGAATCTATGTAGAGAAGGAGTGAGTTAATCCATCATTCTCATCATCTGAAAATCAACAGTTTGAAGAGGAGAGCCTCCACTACATGCAAAAACTCTCCTCATGATTGAGAACTCTGAAAGATCTCAAATGTTTAAATTGGGTCACGAGTCTTTACATGTACAGGAGACTCTTCTCTTGAGAGTTCAGTTTTCCAAGTATACAGAGTGATTTTGGAGAAGGATGGGTGGCATACCCCACCCCAACCATATTCTTAATGAGAATTAGGCAAATATTCATCTTTTTACTTTCATTGGAATAAATGCTTGCTGGGAAGAATCTCTGACCAAATTGAAGTATGTTGCTTTTCTAAGTGGAACATATTGTTTGGGACATCAGAATGTTTGTTTAAATAGACCTTCTAGCTTGTTTGTTTATTGAACTGCTTACCAACATCATTGCTGCTCAATAATGAAATTATTTGCTTGGCTTTCAGTAAAAGTATGAACAGTAAAACCCTCCATCAACAGAAGAAATTGTTCTAGTATGGAGAGATCAAATGTTTCTTCAGAGAACCATAAAAATAAAATAAAATAAAAAATCTCAGGCAAAAGTATGGTATGAGAACCAGTATAGTGTTGAGTGTTGAATTAGGAATCCAGGAGACTGGGTTCAAATCCCTGCTCAGCCATGGAAACCCACTCGCTGACCACAGGCAAGTCACACCCTCTCAGTCTCAGAAGGCAATAGCAAACTGCCTCTGAAAAATTGTTATTAGGAAAATTGTCTAATAAATTTGTCTTAGGGTCATCATAAGTCAGAAATGACTTGAAGGTACTCAGCAGCAGCAGCAACAACAAAACAACAACAATAGGGTGTTTCTAGCCCTGGAACTGAATTCAGCCCTCCTAGAGTTTAAATTTGCCCTACTGGGATTTCTCAAGACAGCCCTCTACTCTCCCCTATGATATTATCATTTGATGGAATCCCATATTTTCCTCCAGTTAAAAAATTCCAAAATGATTTTCCTAAGCTTCTGGAACTGGCAGTAAGATCTAAAATTTTGAGAGATTTTGTTTTGTTTTGTTTCGTGGAATGTGGCCTCAGAAAACTTGTCTGAAACTGAATTGCAGGCCAAATAAGACTCCCTGCCTTTAGTATTAAGCACAAAATTCTGTGCCTTTAGTATTAAAACTCCCTGCCTTTAGTATTAAGCACAAAACAATTTGCATATGTTCCCAACAAGATGTGAGTCTCATGTATCTCCTAACACTTTGTACTGTGTGACAAAACTATGTTTGGTTTCTTTGCAGACAGATGGAAGAAAATGCAAATATGAAAAAGATTTGATGAACAATGTTGACAAAAAGATCTTTTTGCCCAGATGAGTTGCTAAAATGTGTTCATTTATTGAACACAATTTGGCTGTGAGGTACATTATATGAAGGAGTTGCTGGGGAATAGATATTACCTATAATGTAAAGAGTGCTAAAAATGAGGCATCTGTTGAAAGATGGCTTTTCCTGCAAAATACAAGGTTTAGTGTGAACATATTTTGCTTTGGCATGGACTAATTTATCCTCTAATCTGTTCAACTCCCCCTTCAGCTGTCAGATTCATTTTAAAGTATTAGCTAAAGAACAATAAATTAAAACTGTGAGAAGGGTACTCATTTTCCCAAAACATGTCTCCCCCCACACATAGTGTGTCCATAACACCATTTGTGCACTCTAGGATGTTCTGTGAATCAGTCTCAAGAATAACACATGGGTTATGTTCTTGCATGCTCTTCTTCTGGCTTGCAGCCCCCCCACACACACACACTTTATGAACTGAGGGAAAAGAAAAGAAGTAAAAACTCTAAATGGTAATTTCTTTTCTTTTGTCACTTAATTTGCTTCGTTCTTCCTCCACTACAACACCAACAGTACTGTTTCCAAATAATTTTGTTATAATAGAGCATTCTTTAAAATTGTGCTATAATTTTGCTGCTGTGTTGAACCATTTGTAAATTATGGATGATATTTCCTAGGAAGGATTCCTCCTCAGAAATCAATTTTGTGTTTTAAGTACTTCAAGTTTTAATGTGTCTTACTTTGGCTATGAAAACTTTCAAATGCACTGAATAAAACTTTATCTGCACCATCACCACTATCCCACTGCACCTCTTTTCTGCCTGACGTAGGAAATCTGTTCTATGCAACAGACAGGGACTATACCAGTTCTGGGTTTCTTGAGAAAAACAAAAATAACCCCCCAAAACTTGTAAGCTATTAACATAGTAAGATGCTTATATATTGTCCAACCGGTAATGCCCTTAGTGTGGTTACCTCTACCCCCCCAAAAAAGATATTTTTTGGCAATCATTTTCTGTTTCCAGAATATATATACTGTAAGTAGTGTGCTTCTGTGCATGTGTATATATTGAAACAGCAGCAGCAGTAACAGTAACTACAACAACATCTGCTGTTAGAGCATCCATCACTATTAAAACATTTTTCTTTCTTTCCTCAGAGATGCTGAATCTCAGGCCCTTTCCGCATCCTACCTTTGCTCAGCACAGGGGTGTGGTGATCGCATGACCAGCCTCTTGTGAGAGGCTCTCGCTTCCCTGCTTCTTCAGCTCCGCACAAGCTTCTTGCTCGCACGAGAGCCCTGCCTCTTCCTTTCGCAGTGCAGCCTAGAACCTTCCCAGGCTGCACTGAGATAGGAAGCATGACTGGCCCAGCTCCTGAGGCTCCACAAACCAGGTAAGTGCACTCAGGGCCCAGGAACAATGCATGATTGTGCAGCATTTTCGGCTGAAAGCCAAAAATGTAAAGATGTATGATAGTTGCCTGCCGGCCCCCGGAGCCTTGCGTGATTGCGAGGGCGTCATGCAGATTGCTCCTCGCAATCACGCAGGGCTCCAGGCCCTCTTTTGCATGGCAGATAACGTATGAAAAGGGACTCAGTTTGTAGATCCTGCTGTTTATTTATCCTCTTTCCTCCTTCCTCATTTTTGTCTTTGATTCTGTTGTCCCTAGCTTTGTCCACTGTTATTCCAAACTTTATTTTTTCTCAACTGTTGTTAGGAGTAGTGCATAATGTTCTTATTATTTATCAGATTGAATTTAAAGTCTGGTATGATTTTTACTTCACTCTTTCTGACAACTTCTCAGATTCAGGTTGCTACCAGTTCTTTGCAGATGGAAGATCACAGTAGACTGACAATATATATGAATGAAATTGCTACAGATATGATGAGAAAAGCACAATTACCAAAAAACAAAAAACAAAACATTATTTGGAACACACCACATTATCCAATGATTCCACAGTGATTCCTGAATTCGCAGACAGAAATTGATTCCATTATGGCCCAACACTCCAGTCAGTAACATCTAGTGGACTATGAAGCCCAGTATAATCATTAGCTGCTTTTGAAAGTAAGTTTATGCTGCATCACACATTCAGCCAGCTAAGGATTGCTTTGTTACAAAGAGTGTGCTCACATGCACTCCACCTTGCTAGGTCTGACTTGTGTGATTCTGATTTGTGATATACAGAGTTATCACACTGTACAATGCCACTGGTGAAATATCCCACATTAGAAAGTACCATTTTGCCAGATAACTTGCAAGAGAAAATATGGTGGCCATGATGGCTTCCTTGGGAATCCATGCCCCCTTCCACAATCAATGGCTCTGGAAGGAAAATACACAGTGATTCATCATTCTCCCACAGAGGTGTTATGGGTCAGCAAGGCTTGGAGATTCATAGGAGCACCAGAGCTTCTCTAACAGTGACAAAGAAAACAAAGATGGAAAAGTTTTTTGTTTTTTGTTTTTTTTTGCTTGCCAATTCTGACAAAAGCACATCCCTCACCAGTGAAAGTTTTAAGATTTTCCTCAATCCTTCTGCCTATAATGCAGATGAGAAAGTGCCTTTCCACCTCTGCAGCTACAGAATAGTGCTGCGAAGGAGGGGTGACACTTTCAGATCAGCACTACTTGTAACATTAGAGGCTTTAATCCATCATGAGTAGGAGGTGAGAGAAGAATCAAGGTGCTAAAGACAAAAAAGAGCTAAAAACTATAGTGCAGCTGATGTATTCTGCACTTTGAATAAAACTGAGGAATCATGAAAGATTTTTATTTAAAAGCTGGCTACTGATGTTGCAGAGGTTTTAGAATGCTGAAATCAGAAGTGCACATGACCTTGAGATGGAGAAAATGACAGCCACACTTCTTATCATCCTTTATCAATTCATATTGCAATGCTATTATCTGTTGTGTTTCCTTACCTCACCGCCAGTGCAAGGATGACCAAGATATTTTGCTGCCCCAAGTCCATTCTTGTTTTTTGTACAACAGCTGAGTGGATCAGCAGTTGATCTTCCACAGTGGACAACCATAAGATCCTCTACCACATTTTAAGGCAGCAGAACATTGGAAAGCAGTTTTGGGGTTACAGAACAATGTCTTTCATAACCTTTCCCCCGTAACATGTTGATGCTATCTCCTAGCATCTGCTGTCTCGCACATTTGCCTCACTCTCTCTCATGGAAGCAATGATTCTGCCCAGTGATGTGGAATTTAGACAAAGACTCTTGTGTGATTACTTCATAATATTGGAAAACTGATTATAAATATCACAGGAGATTAGGAATAACTCTTGATGGTTCTCCTACCAAAAAGTGGCAATTCCTTCTCAAACATGGCATGTACCCTGTCCCATGGCATGTACCCTTACTATTTGGCTTTACACCAGTCAACAGCTATCAACTACATACATGATTGATGATTAAGTGGATCTAATATCTTGGCTTTTCAAATGAAGAATCATTCTAAATCCTGATCATATAGTCCACAGAAGAACGAATTGCATTTTTCCTTGGTAAGTTTAGGGGTTGCTGTCTTCTTCCTTCTCCTCCTCCTTGCTTGATTCTTTCCTTCTTTTTATTTTCCTTCTCTGCTTGATTAATTTCTCATGCTGATAGTGGATGATTGGTTGTTAAAAAAAATAATACAAGGAAGCTCCCTTGTCAGAAAGACTGCTTTGTTTGGCATTTTTGCACCAGACCTCATTGCTGCTGTCTGTATGGAGAGGGGAAGGCATAAGCTAACCCTAAGATGCCAGAGGCTTAGATCCCAAAGAGTCTTTTAGATGCTGCTCATGCAAGCAGTGATTATATATCTGCCAAAATACCCTTTGGAGCAGTAGATAACTTGCTTAATGTTGTGTCTTTATCTGTGAATTTTAAGACTGTAAATAGCTGCTCTGAGAATGATTTTTTTTCTCATGAGGACATTAAAACTGAATAAACTGTTTCTTCCTTGTGGAAGATATTTATGATATTTGATAGAAGACAAGAGAGGAGGTAGTTGTTTGTTGGTTGGTTGGCTTTGACTGACAATTCAGTGACCTGTTTTGCAGCTAGAAATCTGTGCACCTAAGCTCAGGTGTTTATTGATTTCTCTAAGTATTCATTAAAGATGGTTTAACAGCTTAGGGTTGAGTGAGAATAAAATAGCATTGCAAAGAATACTTGCTGATATTGCTAATCTTAGTGGACTAAAAAGGTGTGGACAAAAGATCCACAGTAATATGATCAAGCATTTTCAAACCTATATTTTTCAGAGCAAATAAGAACATAGGAGGCTATGGTGTACTAAGTAAGATAGTTGATCCATTTGGATTAGTCTGTACTCACTGACAGTGGTTTTTTTGGGCTTCAAACACACACATTTTCCAATTCTACCTGAAAATACCAGGGAATGAATTCTCAGATGACAGAAACCAAACTGCTAGTTTTTTTCCTCCTGTATGTGTTGTGGGAAGCAAATGTCTGGTGCGAGTTGCAGTACTCTCCTTATTCTCATCATGGACAGTGACACATTAAGGCAAGGACTGGATTCATGAATCCCTGCACATTTAGTTTCTCTGCAACACTCAGCATACTTCAGAGCTGGCTATACTATATGGGGAATTGCACTGTAATTGGAAAGAATTTTCGAAAAAAAACTTTAAAAAAATCTTTCTTAGCGTATACACCCAGCATTGCCTGGGATTTTATTTTCTCATAGTTAATACTTGTTGGAAAGATTTGAGATCCTGTGTCTCTAATTCCCCAAACTGTCTTGTCCAATACCTGTAACTTTCCCACATATTCCCCAATCCAATCTGTATTCTGAATTATTAACATACAGAGGTTGGGTTCCTGAGGGAATACACTGCCCTCCTCCTTGCTGCTAGGCCTTGTTTCCATAGTTGTCTTTTGTGCATTTTTTAAAGACCTGTATAGGACAGTTAGATGAAATATGGAGCCACTACTAATACTCTTGACATTGTTGTAAACTCTCTGCCTGGTAGATCTAGTTCTCTGTGAAATGTGCAACAGAATATGACACTAGGGTCCTAAAAGGTTCCATCTGCCTGGATTTGTTTTAACATCAGTTTCATCGCAGAAACTGGACAGAATAATTTATTAGTGGTGTCCTGTATTTTCCTCCGTGTCTTCACAAGCATCCTATGAGGGGAAATGGACATTAATGCAATTGAGTTTTGTAGAGTAGAGATGGAAGAAACTATGCAAATTTGTAGCACTTTCAATCAGAAACACTAAATAGTAGGCTATTTATTTGAGTACTCTTTGTTTTTGTTTTTGTTGTTGTTGCCATGTGCCTTCAAGTCATTTATGACTTGTGATGACCCTAAGGAGAACCTCTCACTGAGTTTCTTAGCAAGATTTGCTATGAGGAGGTTTGTCCTTGCCTCCTCTGAGGCTGAGAGAATGTGATTTACCCAAGGTTACCCAGTGGGTTTCCATGGCTGAGCAGGGATTCAAACTGTGGTCTCCAGGGTCACAGTCAAACACTCAAACCACTATACCACACTGTCTCTCTCTAATCTTCCTTATGTCTACTTTATTTTGTGTATTTCAAAGTCAAGCTGCAGCTCAACTGATGCTTTTGGAAAGGACAGAATACTATCATTTACCTTTGTTCCCAGCAGCATTTTATACTCCAGTTTTAAAGCATGTGAGAGCTGAACTGCATCATCCCTATAGATAGGGGAGAGATTTGTTAGCTTCACATTTCACATTTGAACTCACTCGGAGTGGGAGTGGGATAGCACACCTTTTGTCTAAAAAATCTAAAAAATTTCAATGCTTGTGATGCATTTTGACAAGGTAAAATAAGGGCACTTTTTTATACATTCTTCTAAAATCATATAGCATTAAAATGTGCAGATTTGGAAAAAATGTGTTAAAAATTCAGGGAAAGGTTTGCTTTTAAAAAAAAAATCACTTATTTCTATGCATGTATATGTATGCGTGTTCAAGTATCCTGTCAATTTATGGCAACCCTATGAATAGCAATAGTAAAATCAGTCTTACTAGCTGAGATGGAAAATGGTTAAATTATTAGACTCTGTGACCTAAGAGGAGCCAGCCAATCACAGCTCTTTAAAAGCTGAGGAATGGGGCTGAGATGGAAAGTATATAAAATAAAAAGGTTTGACTGTTCATCTATCATATAGAACTGATAAGAAAGACAGGAATAAAATCAAGATAGGATCAGACAGAAAAAAAATCAGGCAACAGTTGTTACTTTGATTGTAATGGAGTTGTTACATTAAAGTAAGTATGGAGCCAGCTACAGGCTAGACATTTAAACTGTCGGTCAATAAACTTTTTTGGCTCTGTCATTTTACACTCCTGTCTATTTAAACTCCATTTAAATAGCTAAAAGGAAAATTGATCACACTATTACCACTGTGAACCAACAAAACTTTATATGTGTTTGTCCCAGGTTAAAGTCAATTCAGGGTCTCAGTTACTGAATTCAGGGAAAGTTATTAAGGGTATGGGGTGAGGTGAAGAACGGACAATCAAAGGTTAGTTTTCGAGTGAACAACTAGGGGTTCTTTCACACTATGCAGTTACAGTGCTATTACTCCACTTTAGTAGCATCCTATGGAATACTGGGATTTTCAGCTTTGGGGAGGATATTTAGAATTCCCAGCCAGAGAGCTCTAGTGCTTCATCAAACTACAACCTCAGCATTATATAGGATGTTATTAGCATTCCATATGATGTCATCAGGACAATTACAGTGAAATTATAGTGCTATAACTGTTCAACATGAAAAGACCCTTGGAGAAGGAATCCGGTGGAATTCTGAAAAGTTAAAAAATTAAAACAATAAATTAAATGAAAAAAACAAAAAGCCAAAAACTGACAGCATACCACGTCCCTAACCCTGTTTTGGCCATTAAAAAACATATACACAAAATGATGGAATTTATCATATTTTCATTGAATGGCATAGATAAATGTATGATTATTTGTCTGTATGTCTGTCATTTCTTGTGCCTGGGGAGAGGTCACCAAAGGACAGCCTATGAACTCTATCTCACCATGTCTCCTATTTCTAGTATCTTTCCAAATGAGCATGCATTGGTTATAAAATCCATGTGTCACTGCAAAAGATTTGTTTTGTGTGTAAACATGGCTTTAATCTGAGTGCAAACCATTTCACTTGCAGCAAGTCATTCCAGACAAGGCAGCAGATCAAAGTCAGAGTTTAAAGTCCAAATTACATCCTAGCTTACTATCTGTGTTTATCAGTGTATTTCAAATACTTTCCTAAGCCTTGGTACTTACAAACAACTTTCTGATCTTTTCTTGCCACTGGAATAGCTCAGCTAGTTGAATTTGCTATAATTCATGACTCTGAGATAGTGCTGCAATCCTATACTTACTTAATCATGGACAAGCTTGCTAGAACTTAATGGGAGTGACTTGCAAGCAGGCCTATGGAGGACTGACACTGTCACTTCTTTTTAACACTTGTGTATATCTATCTATATAGCATTTTTTGCTTGTGTTTTTACAATTTGTTTTAGGAATTGTCATCTTGTTTTTCATTTCTGGAAAACAATTGTTTGTCTAAAACAGGGGTAGAAATTGTGTGATCCTCCAGATATTATTAAAGATGTAACTCACAGCATCTGTGACCAATTCCTGTGCTGGCTTAGGGCTGATCAGAATTGAAGTCAAATAATGTCTAGAGGACTGTACAGTTCCCAAGCCTGGTTTAACACCTGAAGTAATCATGTAAATATAAAGTATTTACCCTCCTCACAGACAGATCCATATAAGAGAAAATCAGACAGTATATTGATAAGGGCTTTTGACTCTCTGAATTTAATTGGCATGTACTGCTTTGCTTGCTTGCTTGAATATTCCCCCAAGAGTAAGGATGGTTTATTACGATTGTGATTGGGAGTTTTGTGTGGTTGGTTTTTGCATCTAAGCAAGGAAATACATACAATTGTGGTTGCTACAGAATTTCATGTATACCACCAGATTTCTGCTTAACCTATGAAAATATAATGTCTAAGAACAGTCACCTGGCCAACTGGAGTCTTTCTTTGCTAACTGGCATAAAGTCTGTCCCTATGTGCCATTTCTGAACTGGCCTGAAAGTCCCTGAGTGAAATCCCTGAGAATTTTTCTCCTAGCACAAATCACTTATATGTGCTTGTACATGTGATTTACTCCTCATGACCCCAGTGTTCAACCAATTTGCAACATTAAAAAGCCATTAGAGGTACAGAGTATATCAGGGAAAGTGTCTGCACTGTGAATTAACCCTTCATAGATGCATTGACTGTGTATATTTATGGCAATGTTCATTTGATTTACCATGTAGCATCAGTACTGCATGAAGTTTTTCAATTTAACACAAGGAAAAGGGCTAGACTCCTACCCAAACAACATTGTAGTTTACATATTGAGAGGAGAATGCCAGTGAAGTTTACCAGCATCACTCTGCATCTGCAAATGACCTTCTGCATTCAGTCCATGCCCACTTCCATTGCTGTGTGCTTTTCTAATGTGATAAGTTCCATCCCTCTTTGTGGTTATTTTTTTTTCCTCCAAAGGTACGCATCTGCTTGCATTTTTTTTAAAAATTGAACACCATGCTTGAACACATTAAATCCTCCTTACTATTGATTAAATCATGTTTAAATAGTGTTTGTGTGCATTTTAAAAGTGCACATTTTCCCTCCAAGTACACTTTTCAAATGTGCACAATGAAGGGGTGGGAGTTGAATCCCAGCTGTTCCTGTCCCTCACTGTGAGGGTTCCAGAGAGAAAACTGTGTCTGTTCTGCATAGAGTCTGGGAAGTGCACCTTGAGACAGCCCACTGAACCTTGGACTGAGCATGGACTCCACAGATAACCTTTTCAGAGACTCATTCAAGTCGATGTAAAGAAGAAGAAGACAATTAGACAACCTAAAGAAATTTGGGAGTGCAAAGAGGTTGCAAGGATAAATTTTGAGGGAGGAGAGTACAAATCCTTACTGGTTTTCCACATGAGTCAGAGATGATTTAGCTCCTCATAGTATATTTTGTTAATAGCAGTCAATGATCCTAAGAGACTTTTTTTTTTTTTTGAGCTAGGAAACTGATATGGAAAAATTATTCAAGTTTCTACAATCCTTTTGTCTTCCCTAGACAATTTCAGTAATTTCTGAATTTATCTAAAGGAAGTTTGCAGAAGCTTGCCCATCTCTAGCAGTAACAAGGGGAGAAACAAGCACCAAAAAAAAAAAAAAAAAGGAAAAGGAAAGGAAAAGAAAAAAGAAAAGAAAAAAGAATGTTGGCATGATTATAAACATGTAGTAGGAAGTAAATTTGTTGCCTCAAAGAAGTAAATGAATCACTGGGGTTTTTTAAAAAGACTTCTTGAAGAGGAAAAAATACATGATGTTGTGAGGGGAAGGATTGTCTTACTTGATGTTGTCTCCTGCTGTCAAGTCAGAGATGGGACTCTTGCCACTGGAGATCATCTAGCTGTCATCACCTACTGATTTTAAATCCTCACCATATAGTAACTCAGTAGAAAGCCAATAGGATAAGAATCTCTAGGCTCACACTTCTGACTGCAGAGGCTTTCCTCTCCCATGTTCTGTGGGAGAAGGGAATTCTATCTGAAAACACAAACCAGCAAGGCATGTGGAGTGAGAGCATACACAAAGGAGATCTTTTAAAAGGTTTTTTCACTCTAAGGAGGCAAATACAATGACAAAAGATATCCTGATCATGAAGGTACTTCCCTTCAGGTGCTACCTGGCAGTTAGAAAATTACAGACAAGCCTAGTTCATTTCAGCCAAAGGTTACAGATAATGTAAGTCCCTAATTCAACTAGCTAAAACATTCCTAGAATGCTCACATTACTATCCAGCTATTGGGATGATGTGGGGAAGAATCCAGGAATCTGGACAACCCTTGTCCATCCCACTACCAGTCCTTTGTCTCTCTTGAAGTCCCTTTATCTCCTTCACCTCATGCTCTCTTGAAGCCTTTTAATAACTTCTTCTTTGAAGGATCTGGAAACTTCTCACATTGACCTCCATCTGGTCTTGCTAATTGGGCAATTGCCTCTCATGATCTCTGATGGCCTTCTATGACACTGATCCCCAATAAATGTAATTTAACCCCGATACCTCTTTAACCCCTTCTTTAGCTGGGTAGAGAACTATCCCCTTCAGCTATTTTGCCTGGATAATGGGAAGAACCTATTATCACAGATGTGGTTTAGGATTAAACTTTCTATGGGTATCTCTCTAAAGACTAGTTTATATGGGAACAATGTCAATCTTCCTTGGAGCTTGATATCATAAGGGATAAAAAAATGTATTTGCTGGGCTCACATTTTATTAGATGATCTATTTCATACCTCCCAAGATGGGCAATGAGACAAAGCACATTTGGCCTCAGAAATCCATCCATTTCTTAATCCTGTGATTCTTATCAGTGAAGAAAAAAGTATATAATACCATGTACATGTGCACAACTAAAATATGCATGTTTGAAAAAAATGCACACAAAATGCTTTAGTTAAAGGTAAAATGTGCAAAAATATATATATGTGCAGAAAAAAATTAAAAATGTGTACTATAGGAGAAAAACATACAGTAAATACAGTACAAATGTACATGCTGGAAGAAAAATTTCTTGCAACCCAAAATAGGACAGGACGAGAGTGGCAGTGTTATTCTGAGTAGTGCAACAAATATGAAACACTTTCCTAGATATCACAGCTGTGGAACTTGACATATTTTCTACTCATCTGACTTGGTTTCTGACCTTCAAACATTGTTATCTCAATATGAGATCTTATCATGCACAAGCATTAATGACGTCAAACCTATAACATCTGAGTTCTCAGCATAAGTGCTAATCTTACTTTATCTTTACTCTTTATCCCTTTAAAACATAAGATATTATTATCGCTCTACCTTCCTACTGAGCCCTTTACCATATATGAACAGAACATAACCGTAATGTTTATAGAAATTTGTTGAAAATTTAAAGCTGCAATAATTTTCACGAGTTTCTGCTAGTGTTTTAAATACAGTAGTTAATCAGAAAATGAGCCTTATAACTACTAGAGTATGGAATGTTACAGAATTTTAAAATGTGACTAGAGAGGAAAAGGAGGTCCTTTTCATTTGAAGTTAAAGTCCTTGCACAGGTTCTGTGAGAGTAATTTTAACACAAATGAATATTTGGCTGAGGAGTAGCTGAAATTAATGTTGGGATCTTTTTCAAATGTGTGTGTGTCTAGAAAGGTGGAATATAACTCTTTCCAACAATCTAGTGACAAGAAAACTTCATAATGATTTCTCTCTTGCATTTTTATCCACTTTGCACTGTGAAACAGCCCCTGTGTAAAATGGATCAGTCTGATAGAGAAATGTTTGTTGACATCCTTACCAAACTTGTTAACTTTATTGCTTCAATGGGAAAAAAAATCTCACAGCAGGGAAAATTGTCCTTCTGGGTCTCATTATGAATGCTATCATTAGCCAGTCTTTTTTGACAGGGCTGTTGGTTTGTTAGCCTGATAGACTTGGTGTGGTTTCCTGTTAATCAGAGTGTCATTAGTTATAGAAGACTCATAGAAAGGATATTTGATTATGTGATTCTTTTGTGCAAGAGATGATGATCCACCTATACTGTATCAACCAATTAATCAGCTGTCCCCACCACAACTGGAAATAGACCAAGATTTGCTGAGGTTATGGGACATACTATTTCTAAACATAATCTATGAGTCTTTCAGCTACAGAATGATCATAGAAAGTATAGAAACCTGACTGGCTTCTTTGAATGCGCTTTTTGTAACATTGTGCACAATTGTTTTGTTTTTTTCTTTCGTCTGTATATTTAGCTTATACATAAGTAAAGGACGGCATGGGACATGCAGAACTGGAATTACACGTTTTCTTTAATTAAGCATGTTCTTGGGAAATGCAGTAATTGCCCAGTTTTTGAAAATCCGGGGCTTGTTTGGAGTTGTGTCTCTTTTCTAAGTTCTCCATGAATAACAACTATAGTGTATGTTGTATGTTGGCACATCCCAAGCAGGACAACCTCAAAACAGGAGAATTACTTAAACTAGCTGTTAGTCCCAGTTAGAGGAAACCCACTGAATCAATGGAAATTGGTAAGTCAAGTTTTAAAGTCCCATTGGTTCAATAAGTCTACCCTTGTTGAAACAAGTAGTGGCATTGAAGCTCCTGGATGAGAATTCTGTGGGAGAATGATGACTTAGTTTATCTTTATCCTTGATCTACAGGACTACTTCTCCTAAGGCAACAATTGACCTGTATGAACAGATACGATTGCTGTCTCTCATAAGTATGACAAAATTACCCATTCAAGTATAGAAACTATCAGGTTACTTCAACAGCATTTTTTTTCCTTAGAAAGGAATCTTCCAAAGCCTTGGATGAGCATTGAAAAGGTTGCTTCCTGTACAGAATTTTTTTTTTATTTCAAAACAACAGCAAGCAAATTTTGTGCAGAGAAGGTAGCAAAGTGTGAATATTCCCATCATTTTTTTTTCTCATGGGGAAACACATTTCTAAACCATTTCTGAATATTTTTGAATACTGTCTGGAATTCACTTTGGTAATTATGAATACATAATTTTGCTTTTCTTCTGTTTTTTACAAACTCCCTTTAACTCAGGGCCTTTCCGCATGTGGGGGGGAAACGCAGAAAACAGAGCTTACCGGCTTTGTTTTCTGACTGTCCGAGTCCGTCACCACGAGGAGCAGCGTGAGTTTGCTGCTCCTCAGTCCTCTGGCATCACAAATGGCGGCTTCCAGTTGGTGGAGGTTCTCCACCAATCGGAGAAGCTTGCCAGCCGAAAGCCCACCCCCGGAAGATCTGCAGGCATGCACTTGTGCGTGCCTGCAAATCTGCGACAGAGCCAGGTGACGGAGCTACACGGCTTCACTTGCTCTGTGCTTTTTAAAAATCTCAAAAAAGAGGTTTTTAAAAACCATGCTGCACAACCAGTTCTGGTCATGCAGAAGCAGACTGAGGTGTGGATCTACAGAAAGTAGTCCACCCTAGTCCACTCTATGGTGCAGAAGACCTCTGTTGGAGGTCGCTCTGCACCTTTTTAAATTCCCAGTGCTGAAATGACCTCAGCCTTACTGTTTTTTATGGAAGGGGTTCTTGGGGATTGTTTTCTTGACCCTGTCTCAGACATGACTCCTCCTCTAAGGCCATTTGGCGTTAATCTTCTCTCAAAGATTGGATAATTTTTCGCTAAAGCTGTCAGCAATTTATTGCTTTCTATGAGGAAAATTTTAACAAGTACCTCATACATCATGAGAAGCCCCCCTTGTAAAAGAATAAAGTCATAATCCTCTGTTTGTATGCATGTAGATTGCAACTTAGCATTTGGACTGTTAGGCACATTGTAGCATGCAAGATCAATAAGCTGTTTTTGAGTGAACTCTTCTATCTAGGCAGTATCCTGAACAGTTTTAATATCAGAAGAGGATGAAGCTTCAACAGGAAAATTGACCCTTTTATGTATCTTGCTTTGATTTAAAGGGCAGTCCATAATTGTTTCTATGTGGGACAAGTGGGAGGCAGAATCATGCAGAAGGTTTGATGTCCTCTCAAATGGCCAGTGTGCTTTTTCTGATGATTGACACGGGTCAGGTGATTTTGCTTTCTCGGCAAAGATGCACCTTTTCTTCACAAAGCACAACTCAGATGCAAGGTTGGAAAGAGCTAGCTCTGCAGTAGGGCTTTGTGGAGCTTGTGATAATCCTTTAAGATCCAGAGTCCAGTCCAACACAGAATTTGCAAAAAGTACCACTTCAGCTTCCGCCACTTTATCAGCTTCCTTGGGAGCAAAAAACTGTGTGATTTTCATCCGGTCTTTTCTAGGATTCAAGGGGATACTCTCAAAAGCTGGCAAAATGCGTAAAGTTTTGTAGGCCTTTCTAGTAAGCATGGCTTATTCTCTCAAGAGCTCTTGAAGTATCCAAAATTCACCCCGACAGCTTTAAGATCTAATTAATGATCATTAAGTTTTGCAGACTCTTTCAGTCAATAACAGCCTCCTTTCACCAGAACCTGCTCCAGCAAAACAACGAAACAGCAAGCAAAAAAAATCCTTCCAAGTTAGTTCCTCGACCAAAGACAACTGTGGCCAGTAGCCAACCAAAATTCACCAAAGACACAACAACTTGAAGAAACTTAGCATTTGTAGATAAGCATTAGATAGCAAAGCAGGGAGCTGGAGTACGAGGCTGATAGTAAAAATTATAACAGAAAATGAATATAAAAAGTGGAAATTGAAGGGAAGACAACATGAGAATGGCAAAACAATAAAACAATAAAACAATGAAGCTATTAAACCAAAGAATGTTGCAAGGTCGTCATCAGGTCATTCCTGTTCAAGATAGAATCTGCATATGTGGGGCATCTGCCATTGAAGATCTTGCCCACTACTTATTGCACTGTCAGCTATATGTTAACATTAGAGTCCACTACTTCAACCCATTTCTAGTTATTTGGAGGGAGTGGGATGACGAATCCAAGCTGACTTTCCTTTTGGAAGGGGTTAATCTTTTTGTGACTCAAAGAGTGGCCCTCTTTGCATATTATTCAACTAAATTGAGGAAACAAGTAGTAGATAAAGGGTCTTCCTTGACAGCTTATAGGTAATCTCTTTTTTTTAATTACTTGAGGGGTGTTCTAGTGATTTAGAGGGGTTGGTCTTTTTAATCTTTTTTAATCTGAATAATTGTTATTTTATCTGTATCTATTGTTTTGTATTTTATATTTTATATTTTAATACTTGTCGATGTGTTCCCTTGCTGATGATGCTTTTTTTGTTTTTTGTTTTCCATGCTTCGGGTTTTGTTCCGTCTTTTTAATTGTCTGATATAGTTTGTAGACTGATTCAATAAAGATTTGTAAATGGAATGGAATACATAACCATCATAGTTATGTACTGTATATATTCATGTATAAGTTTAAAAATTTTACTCAGAAAATCTGGGTCAACTTATCAGTAGGTCAAAAAAGGAACCATTCCCTTCTCTGAATAGAGTTGTGAAAGGTGAAGCTTAGTCATTGACCACCTCTACTCTTTCTTTGCTGCAGTGCTGTTTCTGGGTGGAAAAAGAGTCCTTCCCCTGAAAGGAGTGCTGAGGAAGTAGATGGGATCAGTGCTTGTTTTAGGTCTTCCCAGAACAGACTAAGCCCACTCTTTTTGCCACTCTACTCAGAGAAAGGGATGATTCCTTTAACAAAAAAAAAAAGAGAGAATACTTTACCTTAACTTTTATATAGATAAAAAAGAACCATTTCCTTCTCTGGGTAAAGTAGGAAAAGGCCCTTTTGAATGTCTGGGTGGGAAAATGGTGGTGGTGGCACCTGACCCCCTAAGATAGTGCTGCTGCTTTCCCCTTTCTGCAGAACAAGTCTTAACTTATCTACAGGTCATATCAAAATCTATAATTTGGCCCTAAAACCTGTCCTAAACTTATATATGTGGTTGACTTATACACAAGTATATATGGTAGCTATGACCCCCACCCCAATACTCACTTACCAGGCAGCAGTTACTGCAATTGACTGGGTTCTGTTCCCTTGTCAATTGAAAAATGGATGGCTGATGGTTTCACCTCCTCTTGTGTGTAATTTGTGGCACAAAAAAAAAAAAAACAGAAAAGGAGTTCCTGTCATGATCCCTCCATGCACCAGAAATTGCTTGCATGAGGTGGTGGGGTGGGGTGGGATCATTCAGCTACTTCCCAGTTGAGAGGGGAACCAACCCCCATTGATCACAATGACTGATGCTTGGTAAGTGGGAATAGGGGTGGGGAACTTTCACAGTCCCATGTATGCCCTAAACTAGGGAATACATGGAGATCATGGATACAAATCAGTCTTGAATGTGTAATTCTAGATTACAAATTCATAACTGACTTAATGGATTCCAGCCATTCTTTCTATCTATAGTTCAGAGTACTCAGCAACATAAAATGTTCTGGAAACTAAAGCAATTTTCAGTAGGGCAAGCCTGAAATGGAAAGGTACAATTTGGAACAGGGTCACAGCACCTTCAAAATGAACTTTTAGATTCCTTTCTTCTTCTTTTTTTTTAGTGAGGCAGGGAGACAGAGAATTGTTTTGGGATCTGCATAAATTGAATCTCCTGAACAGCAGCATGGTGTCAAGAAGTCTCATTTATGAATAGAGATTTTGGCCACATCATCATTGACTACAAACCATTGCTGCCCAGCAATGGTAAAGAAATGTGAAAAGTGAGAGATGGGAGGAAGAAGGTAAAGAAGATAAAAAGCAGAGGTGGTAGGGACTGCAGAGGAGTGTATGTGCTGGAGAGTGGCCACAGTTCTTTCTCTTACATTGCTGAAGAGGAACCAGTTGTTGGGAGGGGGGAAAGACCTTGAGATTTAAAATGTTCAGAAGTATGGGTAGATAAAACTGACAAATTTATCCATTCAGTTTTGACTGCTGTTTGAATATCTGCACATTCAACCACGGGCACTTCTAGAATGGCAATTTGTGCTGAATTGTCCCAGTGCCTTGTCATATTGCTTTTTGCCTCTTCTTGCCTCTTCTTTACACTTCCCCACTCAGAAACACACACAAACCCATTGTTTCTTCCCCTCCTTCAAGAATGAAAATGGTGGAGGGATAGAGGGAAAGTTGGGTGAGAGAGGAATAAATAGATCCTTTTTCTCCTACTATTCCTGTTACAACCCCATACTTTCCTACACTTTATTACCCATCTATGCATCATTTATTTTTAAAAAATAATAATTTCTTTCTAGAGTCTTAAAGTAGTAGACTGGTGTGCTCTGAAAGATCAACTACCCACCCACACAGTCAACCTCAGAACTGACAGGGAATGTTGTTTAGCTCAGTTTTGATAGAAGTTTCATAAATTCAAATTTCTTCATAGGATTGACAGAAATAACTTTGGAGAAAATGTAGGAGAAGCTTGAATTGACACATTTGTCCAGACCTAACTGCAATGTGTGTGAATGTCATGGTAGGTGAATGCTAGAAAGTGAGAAAGCTGGAGATTCCACATTAGAGAAGGAAGAAAGGAAGGAAGAAAGGAAGAAGAAGGGAGAGAGGGAGGAAGGATCACTTAAGATCGTATATCAGGACACATAGCTAGATGTCCTGGTGCTATTCCTCAAAACCTAACTTTACAGCAGTGCATCCTCCAGCAAAAATTTCCATGTTGCTGGAGAGCAGGGACAAAAGCAGAAATGTATTTGCTGACCAACCCATGAAATGATGAGTCAACACAACATGGACAACTTTATTTAAATTATTGCCCATTTATACTCAACTTATGAAAAATGCAAGTATGGGAGACCTATTTTGTGGGAGTAACTGAGGCAAGTGGTCTCCCCTGGAGAACTCCCTCAGCCTCCATGAGCGAAACACCAGGGTCCTGAGATGAATCAATGAAACTGGATTGTGACCTTGGCTGACCGTTTTCTGGAAGGCAGGCCTAAGGATATATCCCTCCTTGTTGCAGGACCTAAAGTGAGGGCAGTATCCCCAGGTCATCCTCCATCATCACCACCACCCCATGTCTCAGGACAGGTAGAGGGAGCTCCAGAGGCTTATCTTTCACCAAACAGGCACCATAGATGTTCCAAATTTCTCCCTCCTCCCACTTACCTACCAGGAGAACTTATTTGAGATGCCACCCTGCATCTCTGACCAGGAACTGACCAGTTCCCTGCAGTAGTGTAGGGTAGGTGAAAAACCCGTGGAAAAGGGAAAAAAAATCCTACCTATCCCATAAGTGATCAACAAGTTTATACTATGTTAGAGGTGGGAGGGTGGGTCATGTGTACTTGCCAAAGCAAGTAGAAGCAAGGGTGACTCAGCCTTAAATGAGCTCCTATGCTCTGCTCCCAGCCCCTTCATTGCAGCGCTATGCAGCTTGACATCAATAAGTGGCCTCTCTTCAAGTGAGACCAGCAAAGGTGCTTCCCATCTGTGTTGCTGGGCAACACAATGGGGGCGGGGAGCAAATTAGCTCTCTTATAGTTAGGTACATCCAATTATCTTCCTCTATCTGTATATGTCCCACTTTTTTCCAGTAGCTAGATGTTTATCATAGCCTGTCCAGCTAGAGGAGAGAGCAGGATGTATCTCCATCCATCTCCCTGCTCTCCAGCAACACAGAAATTACCATCTTGAAGGGAATTCAGCTGCTGAAAAGGTAGGTTGTGGGGATTTTTGGTTGCTGTATGTGCAACAACCAAAAAAGTGAATTGTGATGATATAGAACATACCTACACTATTATAATTACTGAATGCCAAGCAATTTAATCTCTGAGCAGACGGGGGTGGAAAATTGCTAGATTAGAAAGCCAAACCAAATCAATAATGTTCCTTCTTTGAGGATGCTGAATGGAAACCAGCAAGTGGAAGAACTGTGCTTTCAGTTAAAACTGAACTTACCAAGATTTCCTAGTTTTCAATTCAAAGCTCATTGCAACATGGAATTGTGTTGTTTTGTAAGGTAGGATTCCCTCTGCCCACCAACACTCAAATTCACATGCATTTTGATGTGCCCCCAACCCTGTTCTATTACTGGAAACAGGGGAAAGCCTTCTCTCTACAAGGGCCTGGATGCTAGTGTTCAAACAATGGCTCAAAGTGTTTGTCTTAAAGTTGGCAAAGGTCTAGTAGGCCACCTTCCATTGGGTAACAACATCAGCAGGTGCTTTAAGTACATAGTCCAAAAAGTGGTCACTATTGGCCTCTCTCCATCCTTGCTCCTTAACTTGGGTCATGAGACAGCACTAAAATCTATTACGCAAAGATTATGGGATATCGCTTTTTGTAATCTTTGGGCAAATTCCATCTCATCCTGCTCGCCCAGTGCTTTAAATATTCAGTATGTGGGACCCTTCTGTCAGGCTACTTATTTAAATAACTTGAGTATGCTAAACTATCACATATTTTTCACTAAGGCCAGATGCAATGCTTTTCCCTCAGAATTACTCTTTGGCAGATTTGCTGGGTTGCCCACTTCCTCAAGACTTTGTCCTTGTGGGTCACAAGATGTTGAATCAATGTCGCATATTTTGCTATCTTGTATTTTCTACAGTCAGAGTTACCATCATTTGATCTCTCCCTTATTAAGTTGTATGCTGGACCATTTGGAAAAATTCTGTGTAGAAGTTCTGTTGGAGGATATATGTCCAAACGTAATCCTATCAGTTGCTAAATTTCTGTCATCAGCTATTAAGATCAGAGAGAGAGAGGTATCAAAAATATGTGAGGATACTGGCAATGCACTTTAAGATCAACCCAATTCTATTGTTCTAATGAGAGTGACTTGATGAATGCCTATTTATATTTTATCTAATAATCCATATTATCTATGATTTTAATTTACTTCATGTACCTTTTTATACTATTTTATGCATTTATGTCCTATTTTTATGCCTTAATATCTTGTCTATAGTCTATCCTATTTATACCTTTGTATCCTATTTTTAGTAGTATATTTTATCTATATCATACCATTGGATGGTTTTGCTATGCTGGGTCTATGAACCACAAAATAAAGTTTGACACACATTCAATATTCATTTTGATGATTATTTTTCAAGTTACACAACTTTATGCAAATTTGAAAATTATCCCACGAATGATGTGCCTTTTTAAAATTTATGTTTTTTTCATACATGATTTTTTTCAGCTGCATGCCTTTCTCAAAGTTTTATTATTGCAGAAATCCTGTGTAGATTTATAGATGAAATGGAATTTGGATTGTTTTTGATTCTGGGGCTGCAAAATGAAGAGATCTTATCTAATAAATTAAACAATAACAATAAGAGTCTTCTCTTCCTCCAATTGATGATGATGATGATGAAGATAAAAATTTTTTATCTCTAGTGTGAACTGATGTGTATGATATAAAAGATTGAGGAATGGCTATGTTAACTTGCTGAATCCTGCCTTAATCCACCTTTAAGGACTATAATCAGAAGTGGATCAGGGAAAGTCCTGGAGAGGAAGCTGGGATCAAATGGAAGACCTTTGGTGACCCTCATATGATTCTTCTCCTTACCATCTGAAAATTCTTAATAGCGTTAGTGAGGCAATCAGTCAAACTTTCTTTTCTCTTCCCTGAGTTATGTTACACATGTCCCAAAGCAGTCCTTGTTTGCCTGGGTAGAAGCAAAATAATGATGAATCAACCAGGAAACTAATTGAAGAAACAAAGGTGGGTGGGCATAGTTCATCAAAATGTTTCTCCCTGAATAGTGTTGTCTCTTCTGTGAATTTTAGGTAAGCCACTATTTGTCTCCAGTGTACTTTTCCTCTGATATTTGCCAAATAAGTAAAATTCCTTATATTTATCTATATTGACTCTACTGGGATACTGAATCAGAGCTGAAAGTGTGAGATGCTTAGGACCAATAAATATATATATATATATCTTCTGAAAACAGACTCAAACAGGTTCAGGTTCCCCTGGTTCTCCTGGTTCCCCTGGACAGTAGTAATACATTGATAGAAATGTTTCTGAAATTCTTCATCTTAATTTGAAATATTGATTTAAAAACAGTTTGTCATTTGTCTTTTTTAAAATTTCATTATATACTGTAAATGTTTTTGAAAATGCTTCATGGGAAACATTAGTCACAAATGTTAAAAATAAGTAAAAT
This sequence comes from Ctenosaura bakeri, assembly GCA_948474755.1. Classification (NCBI taxonomy): domain Eukaryota; kingdom Metazoa; phylum Chordata; class Lepidosauria; order Squamata; family Iguanidae; genus Ctenosaura; species Ctenosaura bakeri. The sequence goes on along the minus strand of CAOLHI010001553.1, from coordinate 801,346 downwards.
ACACTCTACATTTATTATTATAGCTCTTTAGGCCAAAGCTATAGAAATAAATAAAACCAGGTCCTGAATTAAGTGTGACTTGAAAATATAAAAAGGAAAGGAAAATGAGTAAAACTTCTCCCATTAAAAATCCTTCTGCAGAGCTATTTATGGGCTAATGCTTTTCAGAATAAAAGGATATTTTCCTGCCAGTAAAGAAAGAAAAGAGAGGGAGTGGTGCAACCTCCTGGGAGAAGAGGGTTGTGCCCACTACTGCTGATATGTGTCCATTATGCTCCATGTGGTATTGATGATGCTCATGAATTCAAGATAACTCTGGTTTCTAAGACTGTGGCCATTTCCACACTAGATTGTCATAGTGCTATTATTCCACTTTCAACATCCTATGGAATCCTGTAAACCCCAGGATTCCACAAGATACTGAAAGTACAATAATAATAGCATTATAACAGTCTAGTGCAGAAATGGCCTGTGATGCACAAATAGGTAACATTGGCTCCTCAGATGCTCATGGACTGCAGCTCCCATCATCTCTCACCAGTGATTGTTGGCTAGGACTAGTGGGAGTTTCAGCTGTGCATTTTTGGTATAAAGTAGGTGGAAATTAAAGCATTAAACCATTATTCAGGACACATGGAATATGTAGCAAAAATGATGAAATACGTGGACAGGTTGATAGAGAATAATCCTGGCTGTGGGTTGTAAAATACTTCACTTGAAAGAGTGACATATAGAGTGTTCATCTCACTTTGAGCCTGGAAACAATGCTCAGCTAAAATATTATTTTCTCAACGAATTCTTCTGGTAATGTGTCCATTCATCTCTCTGCTGCTCACTTCAGAAAGATACAAAGTGGCAAAAAGGAATTAACATATGTCAACAAAGTAAATCCAATCTGAGGGGCAAACAAAGACTTTGCCAACATAATTATGTACTGTAGTAACTAAAGCTGACACTATACTGCATTTGAAATTGAAGGCACATGATACACTGTTGACTTTGATGACCAGAAATCATTTTTGGACTGAGCTGATGGCCAAGAAAAGACATAACTTGTCATATTACCCTATCATTAAAAGCCCAGACATCCTTCTAGGACAATAACACTATATAATCCATGACAAAGCCAAATTTGGAATAGTTGCAGAGTTATCAGAAAGGATTTCTTGAAAGCTGATGGCAAGAATCCCAGAACTGATTTTAAGGCAGTTGCAGGGGGCCCAACATTGGTGGGCAGTTGTTATTTGCCTATATACAGATACACACAGAAGGAAGACAAATTATTTTGCCCACTCATTAATAATGAAACATCCTTAAATGTGAAGACTCTTACAAATATAAGGCATACTTAAAAGTGCTCCAAGTGTTCAGTGTAGCTTGCTTCCAAAAAAAGTGTGCATATGACCTTGTTATTCCTTGGAAGGATCAATGGCAATCACTTAAAATGTGTTAGAGCTCATACATTTTAATACATTTCTGATTTATAATTCCTAATGCAGCCGAAATACATAGGAGTGCTGGTAGTTTAACTTTACCATATGTATGTAATATATATATATTGTGTGTGTGTGTGTGTGTGCATATATATATATATATATATATATATATATTTGCAGGCAGGGGGTCAACTCTCTTATCCTAATCTTGGGAGGGGCTTACGCACCACACTTCTCCTTTCAGGGAAGAGGAATATATATATATATATATATATATATATATATGTTTGATAGAGATATAAAAAAAAATATTGGGCAGTTGGTATGCCTTCCTTTTGGTGAAGCAGTAAGGTATTTACTCCTCCTCCTCCTCTTTTGTTGTTGTTGTTGTTGTTATGAAAAAACAACATTGCTTTATATTACTATTATACATTTTATATTTTTAACAACATTTCTAGGATATGTTTAGATGAGAGTCTTGACAACTTATAATTTCTATATATTCTTTATTTACAAATATGCAAGTACAGCATAAGTGGAAGTGTCCTTCACAACAGCAAATATACTATCTCATCTCATATACCCTGATGAAGAATTCACACCATCAAGGATTCTTTAGTCTCTAATTCTCTGCAGTCCTCTCTCTAACTGCCTTTTGATTGTGCTCTCTTTTAAACCAAAAAACTCCTGGCTTTTTGCTAATACAGTTGTTCTCTGCTGTAAGCTCAGGGTGGGGTCTCTCCCTCAAAGCTGGGATGTGTTATTATATTCAAATATGCTGAAATAGTCAACTAGCTTTCGACCATTAGCTATCCCAATCCAGTCATCCTTGGAATGTGTTAATCTAACAAAGTAGTCATTTCTATTGTGGAGACAGTAAATAGAAATTCTTGTAACAGGTTTCAGGGTCACTCAAATGAAAATGGTGGGTAGGTCAGAAAAGACAAGATAAATATTTCAAATCACAAACTTAATTTAAAGAATTCATTGCCAAAAAATGTTGTGGTGGCTATTATCAAGATGGCTTTTAAAAGGGCATAGATAAGTTTACACCCAATAGGTCTTTCAACAAGATAGAAGTGTCTTCGTTCCATACTTACTGACTTTCTCAAATCATCCTGTTGGCTACTGTTGATGAAGCTTGATAATGAATTTGTTTGATGGTATTTTTTTTTCTTTTGCAGAACTCTATATTGCTCAGTAATCTGCTAAAACTTTTATGGTTGGAAAAACTATCAGTCCTGAATGCACCTGCTCCTTCTCCATTCCCTTGTTGAATTTTGTTGAAAGATTGTGTTAAGGTTTGTAGTTTACCTTGGGTCAATGGTAAAATAAAAAGAAATTTTAGGTCAATTGTATAAGCATTAGAACAAAAACTGTTTGCTACAGGATTCCTCATTTGATTTCCTTCCACAAATGATTTTTTTTTGAGACATAAATAATTCCATACTATTTGCATAAATAAAATTTGATGAGAGATAAAATATTCCTTTGGAACAGTAATTTTTTTTAATGGTGCTGTGAATATTTGATTTTTTACTATTGAGGCAGAACTTTCCCAAATAAGTTTGATGTAAATTGTCTAGTTGCTTTATAGCTTCATAAACATAGTTCCAATGAAAAGCTTCATTTGTTTTAAAATGGAGTGCCAGTGCACAGAGCCCTAGTCTTGTGGATCCCTATTCTTTCCCCCACTTATATTGGATAGGTCTCATGCCTCACCTAGGAGTTCAATATGTGTTGAGTTTCAAAAAAAAAATACAGATACAGCTGACTTCTCCCCTTATTCTATATATGAGCCTTTCCTTTCCTTTCTCAATTTATTTTATTTTACTTTATTTTTGAAGATTTGTATGAGTTTCTCTCCACATTCACAAGAGTAGCTGGACATTTTATTACCTAAACAAAAACAACACCAGTTAATTCTGCAGCCCCATCTGAGAAGATGCCTCTTACTGTGTGTACTTCACCATGCCTTGATAAATCAGCAGATGGACTCTTCAGGTATTCCCTTATTCTGAAATTTAGAGTCTGTCAAAAGAGATGACTTTTTCAGTGATGGCCTCTCCACTCTGCTGTGTTCTCTCAAAAGAACATTTTCTGGTACAAACCCTACCATATTTTCAGTACCTAAGTTTTATTTCTGTTTTGTTTGCTACTCCACATTTTTTTTTTAAAAAAAATTGCTTATTTCCAGCTATACAATGTTATTCATTGCTGATAAGATTTTTAAAAAAAAAATGGTTGTTTTTATTGTTACATTGTTGAATCATTATGGTTGGAACATATGATGCAATGTCTAGATAATCTGTTTTAATAAGTATTCCGTACATAAAATAAAATAAAATAAATAAAATGGGAGTGATATTAGAATTGACTCGCATATTGTTTGAATGTCCATTCTTATTCTCAGTAGGAGGACTATACTCATTTTAGACTAGAATTCCCAATACAATGACACACACAAAAAAACTATTGGCCATAATTCTGTATCATCTACTTTGTTACGTGTGGTATACTGATCTGACTAATTCCAAGACCTACTTGGCATGCAGCAATCACTGCAAGTGATGAGGTATGTTTCCCTATCAATTGGGGAGGCAGTTGGCTGACATTTCCACCTCTTCTCATGAACAATCTCTGGTGCAAAAGTCAGAAACAGGGATCCTGTTGTAATTCCCCCTCACACTGAAGATTGCTGATGGGGGTTTGTGTGGCAAGTTCAATCAGCTGCTTCCTGATTGATGGGAGAAGAGAACCCTGTCAGTTGGAGCACCTGCTGCCCAGTAAGTGGGGATTCAGGAACTTTCACAATCTCTACATATTATCTAAACCAGTGAATATGAAGAAATTGTGAATATAAACCATGTCTGTGTAACTCTAGATTACACATTTGGAACTGTCTTAGTGAATTCTATCTTTGTGAACTCTATCAGGGGTATCTGTGGTCCTCCAGGTGTTGTTGGATCACAGTCCTGATTGCCCCTAGACAGCATAGATAAGGGAGAGGAGTGATTTGTGTTGTAGTTTTGGATGGCCTCAAATTGTCCCCCTCTGGTCTATAGGATAGCTGTGGCTACTGGCTTCTGTGTCACTGGGATGATGAATGCATTCTGCATTTTAGACTGAACTTTGAGGGAGATATCCAGGATGCTAAGACCTATCCATGAAATAGGTTCAGCAATATGCATAGCTCCTTTGAGGATTATACTAAAACTCAGAATGTATTTATTACCCCACGAACTTGGAGTCCACAAACCACCACTGACAGTGAGCCTGGAACTTCCTCTAAGATATACGGGAGGGTGAATATTGGTAAGCAGGTTGTTATTTTTCCTACCTGCAGGAATTTGCAATGGGCTGCCAAACTACTTTTCCACCTATTATCCTTCAAACATCTCTAAATATGAAGACTCTTACAAACACAAAGTGTACTTAGAAATACCCTCTGTGTGTTTATTTGTATCTCACCCTCCAGTAAGAGTGTACATGATAAGATTGCAGGCTGCTTTTATTATTCCTTGGAGTACTCAATGACAATTGCTGTCTTAATATTTCTTAGTGCTTGAACGTTTTAGTACACTTCTGGTTGATAATTCCTAAGGCAACTCGGCTACATAGGAATCTTTGTCATCCAATTTTGCCAAATAATTTCAGAGCAGCTCAGCACCCCCCCTCCCCATCTATCCTCTCAATCCAGGATCCATGACCACTGGATACAGTTCTTGCATCTCTCACAAGCTACTTTGTGGTTGCCTTTGTTTACATCAAAATTATCTGCACTTAAAAAAAAAAAATGAAAATGGCAGGTGAAATACTGTTATTTTTTAAAAAAATGCCATCTCTATCTGATAATAACAGAAAAATCATAATCACTGGTTGTTTATGGGTGACGGATATGATCAGACTTATTGTTAATTTAATTGCGGTAATTTATAGTCTATACCTGGTGTTCTTTAGTATCATTAAAAAAAAAACCCTGTTCTGCTTATGGCACAGAGAGAAATTTCTGTCAGCATGGTATATTTTTGTGACACACAGAAAAATATAAGGACAAATATGATCCTTCCACGTGCATGATTGCTGGGCACTGTCCACCTTAATTAGCTTCACTGACAAAAATGCAGCCAGTACTCTGCCTTAACTAGCAATTTCATTAGTGTCCATCACTTTGACAGGATTGTAATAGGGATATTAAATGAGAAAATTGAGGATGATTATCCTGGCCACTGAATATCCTGGTCTACCATGTCAATATCCAGGCCACTGTTTACATAAGGGTGTGCTGTAAGAAAGAAACCACAAACATATAGGTCATCGATCATCTCCTGTGATGTTGGCATCTAACTAATGGGACTCCTTTCCAAAAAAGAGAAAAGTTTCATTTGTAATGTTTTTACCTGACATTCTTAGGAAATGCAACATGACACTAAATTAAGAATTACAAGCTGACTTCATCACCATCCCTGGCAATGTCTCTATAATACAGAATTAACATAACAGATTGAGGCCACTGTAGTCTGGATCAAAACAGCTATCTTTACAGCTAACCCATGTTACAGCCCTGCACACCTCCCACAATTGACGTGGTTTAATTGACACTATTATTTAATTGGCACTATATTGATTTATGTTGATATAAATAAAACCTGATGTGTCTGGAAGGTCAAGATGGAATGAGGCAGACTACTGATTGTATATATGAGGCAGCAAGGCAGGTCAGCCACACACTGTCCCAGGCAAAAACTGAAGTCATTGTCAGGCAAATTGCACAGCAACTCTAGAAACAATAGGCATATGCTAAGAGCTGGACACCTCAGAGCAGAAAGGGGAAGTCCCCACCAAATTGTGATTGTTTTAACCCTGGTCCCTCACTCCTGGACATTTCTCTGCTTTGTCTTCCCAACCTCTCCAAAATACAGGGCTATTACAACAGCTATTACTTTTTGTCATCGAAACACTAAGACTATTAATTCTGTCCAGACTTCATTCTTTGTATTGTAACTCCTATCGTCTGCTTGCCTGGGAGACCAATTCACACCCATACACACAGGATAGTTTTCAGGTATAAGAACACTTGATTTTGAGTGGTTCAATGCAGTCTCTAGCCTTGCTAAGTGCCACGCTGTCCATTTGGTTCCCGATTGAGAACTGTCCTTAGGTGCCCACCTAAGCCACACTGCTGTTTTTTTCCTTGCTGCTCTCCGGACCAGTAAACATCACCTGAACCCTGAAAGTCCTCTATCCACGCTTTCCTCCCTTTACCTTTGTCTTGTCCTTTTATGCATGTGTAGTTCCTCTTTTGCATGCTTGTGTGAATCTCTTTCAATAAAAACACATTTTTGTTTACATTTTGGATTCTCTGGTTGATTCTTTCCTGTAAGGACTCTGGAAACATTGGTGGAAAGATCGCATTAAGTTACCCCTTTCTCACAGGCCTCCTGATTTTAAGGTCTTTAATTCCCCATTGTTACACGGAGGTAATGGCATCATGGATGTACCCCTGAGTTGCCCATGTTTTGGAGTAACAATCAAGACTATTATTATTATTTTTTTTTTGCCTGAGGGGAAACTCCCACCACTTGCCCTCCATTCCAAGTACAAAAGCTGACTGGCCTAGCACCTGAATTTTCTTTTGTTGGAACTGAAGGAAGGTGTAACCATGTCTGTAGAAGTGATCATGTACCACTAGGGGGGAATAGAACTAGAAGATGTTATACTTTCCTGTAGTATTTTGTACTTTCTACTAGTTAGGCTGTAGTTTCCTGTAGGGAATTTTTTTGGGGGGAGGGGGCTCAGTGCTCTATTAGGTTTTCACCTTAAAAACATATTCCTTTTCCTTCTATGCACTACCACTATCTTCTCTCCTCCTGCTCCTCCTCTTTCATCCCCTACTGTTCCCCCTCTCAATGAAATTAAGTCATATAACCTCATCTTTTCTGTCTCTACCAAGGAGTGGTTGTAGATAGTTTCCATCTTAGTGAGGTGACAAATCTGTTACAGGTTCTAATCCTAGCTGCAAAGGAGTCATCAAAGAGACTAATTTTATTTTGAAGATAGAGTTCAGTACCTTGGATAGATTCATAAAGTTCAAGCTAAATCATTAAGACAATTCACCACTCTACTGATATGGAACACATAATTGCTACCAAATAGGCATTTGCCTTTAATAAAGTTTTCTTTTCATTAAAGACATACTTTATTCACTATTAAAAAGCTTCCAGAAGCGGCAAATGACTCTGTTTTTTCAGAATGATGAATCCTCTCTGAGTTTTACATGAGACACTAGCCTTTTTTATTTTTATTTTTTTTTGGCAGATATCTAACGTTCAGACCTCTATTCCCAAAACAGGGACAGCAGTTTGGATTGCTCCCATAAGACCTTCCAGCATTTGTTCTGCTGTTCTTTGTGGTTTCCCAACACTTGCTACCTGGGGCAGCCACAACATTCTGATTAATGATCAGACCAATTCTGATCGTCTTCATTTATTTTGTGATCCTTCCATGTGGTTATGGACAGATCTCTCTCTCTCTGTCTCAAACAAACAAACAAACAATAAATAAATAAATACTGTTTTTCACTACCTTGCCATTGACGCTCTTTTAAGAAATGAGTACCATTCTATTATCCTTCTTTCCTAAAGGTTATTTGTAGGTCACAGAGAAACAAGAACACAGTGGTGGGAAGCTAAGTAGTGATGATGGAGAGCTAGCCATTGCATAAATAAGCAAGAAGCTTTCAGTTACCAATACTGTCAATCAAGTACAAGTGCTGAAAAATCTATCTGGAAAAAAAAAAGACTTCTTACATCCTTCTTTTCCCTTCAATCACTCTACCTCATGCTCCTGAAATGCCACAGATGGAATAATTCGAGGTCTGTATCAAGAATATTGAGTGAACTTATGAGCATTATTAAAAAAGTAGATGCAACCAACAACTTTGAGGTACAGTGTTTCCCTTGCCCCACTCCTTTGTAATTTCTCTTAGTGTTCTCATCAGTAAAGACACAATTTCCCCTATTCCTCCACTCCTGCTTATCCATCAGCTATATAAAATGTCATGTATTCATTGTGTAATTGCCGTTTACTTGACATTTTATTCCTCCCAATGAAATACATGGCAAGAATAAAACGTCAGACAGTGCTGACATTTCCTTCCTGCCCTGTATTTCAAGAATGCAAATGCATCGACCACATCAGGGAAGACAATAGCACAAAGGCTAGGCAAAAATGAGGTTTGAAAGTGTGCAGAGTCAGTGGTGAAGGAAGCAGAGGTAAATACAGGTAGATTTCACCTAGAGAAGGAGAAGAATGGTTGGCTGATACAACTGTGAATTCTGAGTCTGATCCATGCAACCTGGTCTCAAAAAAGGATATTCAAGGATTTGAAAAATCACTGAAAAGGGAAACTCTGAAGAGCAAGTGTGCTGATTTCTGAAGAAACACTAAAGCTCATAGAAATTTTAAAATTAGAAAAAGTTTACTGTCATTCCCATACATAACTTCATAGATATTCCTCTCTGTTTAGTGTGATTTTCTCCCAAGTAAGCCTACAAGAGAGTACAGCTAAAAGAAGGAATATAAGCAGTAGTCTTTATCAGGGATGGGCCAACTGAATCCTCGAATCCTAATCACTGTGCCAAAAAAGGCAAACTGAATCTTTCAAATCCACCAACTAAATAGATTGTTGGAGACCGGGATGCCTGAAAACTAGGGAGACTGGGATGCCAGAAAACCTGGGAGACCATACATACAAAGGAAGATAGTAAGCAGGTAAGGTTTTCCCTTAATGGCCTTTGCTAACAATTTCACAAATTACAGCTGGGCTTGTATTCTAAGATATTTCAATTGAACATTTCATATTTAAGTTCAGTACTTTACTGGAAGCTACAGGCTTGAGATTTCAAGGACAGCTGAAACATTCCTTTGCACAACTCCCTTGCAACCCTCTTTCAGACACAATTCTGGGCTTTGGAGTTTTACAATGGGTCACAGCCTTCTCTGCCAAAATGCGCTGGTGAATCAGCTAACTACAAACCCAGGATGTCAGAAGGAGCTATGCAGAGAAAATTCAGTTTTGACTTGGATTATCTCTCTACTGTAGTATGTGGCCCTGTTTACACAGGTAGGAAAATGTGGCATTAATCCACATTTTTATACCTGTGTAGAAAGGGCCTTCATGTCATTTTCAATCTGGGGAGATCCTGAGGTCAAACTATGACAATTGTCTTGGTCAGATTTCTTCAGAGGGAAGTTTGCCTTTGCTAGGCTTTTGCTAAGGCTGAGAGAGAGTGTCTTATCCAAGATTATCCTTTTTTCCCTTGCTTTTAAAACTCTTTTTTAAAAAAGGATTCAAAAGATTTGAGATTCGTGAGATTCGGGGATTCCCAGAACCTTCCAGGGATTCAGATCCAGATCTGCATTCGGAAAATTTTGGATTCGTCCCATCCCTAGCCTTTATCCTCTTAGATGTGGGACCTCCTTTAGTCTATTAGTACATTTGCGGGTTTACTTCATATAATTGTGGTCCTACCGGCTGCAAATAGGACAAGGGGATTGGGAAAGATGATCATCCACAGATTCAGACTTTATGCACATCCTTAGCCTTGATCCGGCTCATCCTGTCAATCACTTTTACTTTGAATTCTTGACCTACCTGTAATCCATTATAGAACAGAAAACATACAGGACTACACAGCTGAATACTAAGCTAGGCTCCCCCCCGCCCCCCCAAGAGTAATGAATCCTTTTCTAATGCTAGAATCATTAAATACTTGTGAATCGTGCTCTGGGGGTTGGTATTCATCAAAGGAAATTGTGTTGTCTCTTGAGTGATGGAAAGTACCATCACTTATGGTTTTGGATGGCAGCTATTCCTCAATGACCTCTGAACTCTATTTTGTCAGTCAGTTACTCCAGGAAAGGTAGATGATAATTTTAATGGGATAAGAAATAAATCAGGAGATAGTTGTCCAAAGGGTCAGTCTGTGTTTGTTTGTTTGTTTGTTTGTTTGTTTTTCAGGGCTAAGGGCATTTCATACGGTTAGAGCATTTGCCCAGAGGTAATTACATTCAATTTTTACGGTTTCTTCTTTGTATGGCAAACTGAAATAACCTTTCAGGAGGTGATAGAAAATGCTATACTTTCAGGTGTTACTCCAAGTAAATAGCTGCAAACATTTCTCTCTCTCTCTCTCTGTTACTGGATTAAGGGTAGGGAGGGAACATCACTGGTTGCAAAAACCCAGATATTATGTCTGTTCCGAATATCAGAGGATCCTGGGTTTTGGAAATAAAATTGGAAAAAAGATTGCCCTTTTGATTATTCCCTCTCCCCTACCTCCAATTTCTGCTACAACAGCATGAATCTGATATCTTTTAGCTAACAGCTGCTGGAGTGATTCTTGCTAGCTATCAGAAAGAAAGGATCCAATAGAAGTGGATTCAGTCTTGTAGGACTTTGGGAAACTATCCAGTCAATAAAGAGGTTGTGACTCTTTAATAGACTTCCAGACTGATTCCAGAGAGTAGCTTCAGCTGCGGTGGGGGAAGAACAATAGGTAGCAATATACTGGGATGACAGGTAACATTGCAATAAACAATTTTGGTGGATCTGAGGGTAATATTTACCTCCATAGAGCTCTCCAAGGACCTCATGGACTGTCAAAAAAAAAAAAAAAGTGGAAAATATTATCAGAAGTCATTGAAAGTATCCCTCAGAAGTCTACCTCTAGTCAACCTCTAATTCTTTACTATTTTTTTAATGGGCATTTTTTCAAAAATGTTAAAGAATGCATTGGGAAAGTACATTTGCTTCTTTCTTCCCACTCCCTTCAAAAGTGTAATCATCAGGAATCTTGAAGGGTCAGGGGCTGCATATGGGATTGAAATTTTAACTGAAATTAGACCATTGGTCTATTGAGGCCTAGTGGGCACTGGCTCTCCAGAGTTCAAAGTTTCTCATCTCAGCTGTCTGGAATCTCTTTTAAAGGGAAATGCTAAGGCATTTAATTTAAGGATTCCTATACAGAAAACATGTATTCCACTCTGTGCCTCGTGCAATCCCACCTGCATTTCCCTATTAGGCAAACATGTACAATATTACACTGATATATCTATCTAGCCCTATTCAGGCATGATCCATGGCAACATGAGAGAAGAAGGAGTGCACAAGCCTTGCTTCATCCATCATCATTACTCTTCTAGGTGTAGATGGTGACATCTGAATCAGAGAGCCTCTACTACTTGAGTAGGGTCTCCGTATTATTTTGTAATCCTGATTTTCAATGGTTCTAGTTCAAGCAAGGAACCTAGACACATAGTGGATACACACAGGGTAACAACGCAGAGTAAATAATGACGATGATGAACGTTGAGGCTAGGATGTTCCTCTTCACATATTAAGTAAACATCTTTATATCATGCTGTAATAAGGCATCTATCTAAGCCTCTTCCTGAAGAAAGTATGGCTTTTTACCTTTCTGATAAAATAAGTGGCATCAAGATGATGGTGGTGAGAAAGACTGTTAATATTGGGTATTGCTTTGATTAGTTGCAGATCAAATTATATCACAAAAGCAGAATGTGGGAGTCATTTCTCCCCTGGCACAAGTATTGTGACTTGTGTGGCTAAATTTATAGGATGCTTTATAAGATACTTGTATGGCTGAACTTATAAAATACTTCTTAATCTAGACTACCATTTCTCTATTTCTGAAACTGTACCTTTAGTACTGTTGTTGCCAATCTTTAAAAAACACTTCTCTCAATTTTTCAGTGGAGTTCTCAATTTAAAAGAAAATATACAAGATGCATATAAATGCAAATAAAGGGGGTACACATATAAATGTTAATAGCAGTGAAAATAACATTGAAAATGTGCAATAATAGTTAAAATGCTTGTCAAAAATTAGTACCTTAGGCATAATTTATACAAAACTTGAAAGAAATGTACATAATCAGTCATAAAAATTACTTAAACATTTTTTTAGAAAAGCTCAGACTTTAAAATGAACCATGTTTAAAATTTAGAAAATTCTCAAAATTTCAAACAAACTTTGATTAAGATTGGAGAAATGTTACCCCCAAAACATAGATTACACAGGAGTCTACCTGTGATGCCAGTGCCTCCATGAAACAGTGGGGAATAGTAGCTCAAAGCGGAAGCCTGCAAGGAGATGGCCACAAACTTTCATTGCAAAATAAAGTCAGGAAAGATCTCCAGACATAGCCAGGTCATAGTCAGGAAATAAGCAGGAAACTCCAGTGATAATGGATTTATAATTAGCCTCTGATGACTCAATTTTAAAGAGACAATACCCTGCAGCCACAGAAGTGTATATATTTACGCCTACTAATATATTATGCCAATTAAATCATATTTCACCAATTGAACCATGTCAAAGTGTGGGGGGTATACAGCCTGCTAACAGAAAGGCCCAGTCCTTCCTCTTGCATAACCAGTACAGTTGTTAATCGTGATATTATTGGCATGTGGTTAAAGTAGAAGTGAGAACAGTGGTTTTCACACATAGAACTGTGTAATATGGGTACGTATCAGTAGCTGGGTTATTTTAAACTCAAAAGGTAGGTACAGTTGAATAGTGATGGGTCTTCTGTCTGTGGGTTACTGTCCTTCAACCTCTTTCTCTATTCACTTTTCTCTCAGATGCCTCTCTGATACAAAAAGTTATCTCTACAGACTGAGAAACACTATAGTTCTCCCGCACATTTTCACCTGCTCCCTCTACTTATGACATTGGGATGAGCCCATGTGTTTTACTCTGATTCATAAATATCAACAGTACTGTATCAGTTTCTGGATACTGGATTACCAGAGATCTATTTACTGTATATGTGCTTATATTTGCTGGGTTGTATAGCTAAAGTGGGAGGAAAAGAATCTCTCTGCGGAGGGGAGAGACTTATTGTGCCTGTATGAAATAGTGGTAGGAGATATTTTTAAACCTTGGCAGCACATATCTTAGAGGAACCAAGTTGGTCTCAGTAGCTTTCAGCATTCCCCTGTACTGCAGAAAATGATGATGCTTTCACCAGCTGCTATGCACCCTGCTGTGTAAGATTGTGCTCCACTGATTTCATCTGAACTCTTTTTAACTCTCTTTGTAATGGTGTGCTGGAGGCATTTTACTATAAACTTGGTTTGCTATCTATGTGCCCATGTTCATGCCTCCCTCCTCAATTAGTATAATTCTTTCAAGGTTGTGATAGGTATAAGTTTATGCTCTTGCTAATCTAGGCCATTTCCACATGGGTTTTTTAACACGGGGCAGAGTGTCTCCAGGGAGGAGGTCCGCACCTGGGAGTGGACTGGGTCAGACCTACTTAATGTAGATCCACACCCCAGCCCACTCCGGGACAACCCCAAGTGGTTGTCCAGCGTGCTTTTGAAAGACCGCTAAAAACAGGTCTTTCAAAAGCATGGAGCGTGCCACTGCGAGCCTGCTCCCTTGTGCGAGCCTGCGATCTGCCGGGGGTGGGCTTTAGGCTGGTGAGCTTCAGCGGTCGGTTGAGACCCTCATTGAGACCCTCAACCAACTGGAAGCTGCCATTTTCGTCCCTGGAGGAGTGCAGATCGGCGGCCATGCGCTGCTCCGAAAAAACGTGGACTGGACCGGGGAGCCCAAAATCCAGGTGAGTAGTGTCACGGGGCTATTCCCTCGCCCTGTGCGGAAATGGTCCTAGTGTTATCTGAAAATTAATCTGATTTTGTTCCTAAGTATGATCAAAGTGATCTAGGTCGACTAAGCTGCTTATTGGCTCAATACTGATGCAGTCATAACACTTAGGGACAAAGAGATGGAGTAAGAATATGCTGCACATCTTTAAAAGAAAAGGAAGAACTCTCAGGTTTTGGGAAAAAGGGATTCCACTTAGTTCCTTCGTAACTTTAAAATGTGCTTTCAGTGATACAAGTCAATTGAAATTTGAAAGCCAATCCGCTTGTTGGTCCTCTAATTCATGAGACCATAGCAGATTGATCAAAACTGGTATTTTTGTATTCAAAGAATTTTCTACGAGGAATACTGTCAATGATACAGAATCTCGCCTGTAGAAAATCCAGCAATCCTAGGATGCCATTGTCATGAGAAGAAAATCTTTGTTGCCTGTGGCAAAAAAGCAAAGCAAAGCAAGAAGCCGATTTATTTTCTTTAAGTTTCTATTTTTCTTGCTTACATTTTCTGTCTCAGATAACTACAACTTATTTTCTCTGTTCCAGAATATGTGTGGAAAGAACCCACCCCTACCCCAAGCAAGTTAAGAACATTTTTGTCAATCAGTATAATTAAAAATAGTTGGTTAACACTAATACTGACCTCTCCAGTGTTTAGTATTTGACTGTGGGTGGAACAACACATAAAGAATTAATAATTACTGAGCACACTATAAGCAGACAGCAAACTCATGCTAGCAGCACATTTCTTACCTGGGCCAAACAGAAGAAATGGTGATTTCACTAGAAACCATGATATACGAAGTAAAGCATTAACACAGAGCTTTGAGGCCACTAATAAATGAGTTACTTGTAAGCAACTTCATATTCACAGTAACAAAATTATGACCACATCACAGAATGAGTATAATATGAGAAGGGCTACCTTTGCCCCTTCTGTAACTTGATTTTTTTGTCATTATGGAGGCATACCCTCACTACATAGTGGAGAAGGAATATCACATGAAGTGGTGGGGATTTGAGCATGGCTGGGCCTCTCTGCCTATAAAAGACATATAAGAAAACCAGTTCATTGTTGAAAGAAACACCATTTGGGCTCTCATGTCTTAATATTATTCCCTTGTTCCTGAAAGATTTGTGATTCTTGGATTACTGCACTATTTTACTACAGTGAACTTCTGGCTTAATTCAATGGCATTCTTGACATGCTACTGACAGTGTCTGTTTCTGGTACTGAAACTTGACTTCCATCTGACCACAGCTCCTAGACTCTACGTTATTAAAGTAGGGCAATTACAGTCCTCCAAGGACTACAGTCCCCAGACCCAATGTCATGGGTGGTGGTGGAACTGCTGAGAGAAGAAGATTGTTCTCACAATCTTTGTTCTGATATGTAGTTCACAATGAGGTACAGTTGTCATTGTATGCCATTAGAATTCAGGTTACAATGGTCCTCATTGCTTAGATGCTCTCCAGGTTTCTCATCAGCCAATGATCGTGTTGAGGAGGACAGAGAATAGTCAAGTTTGGCTGGGGAAACAGGAATTGTTCTTGAGTCTATTTGAAGACTGGGGAAACATGAGAAAGGAATATAAGGAATATGGGATTTTCAGACACTCAGGGCCCCTTTCTGATTGTTCTGTGAGTCTTCCAATACTCTTTCCACCTCTAAATGGATCCAGCATTTCAGTGAGATGAGAGTCACCAGCCACCAAAGAGAAGCATACATATGGTCTCTGAAAAAAGAAAAGCAGCTTATGCCTAGGAGATGAGCAACATACCTGAGCTCCTGAGTGGCAACATGATTGGGATATATACTACCATAAGCTTCCCGGGGAAAGATGGCTGAGCAAAAAAATATGTGTGTTGCTGATAGTACTAGCAGCAGCAATATAATAAGCTAAAGAATAAAGAATATACATGAATTCTTATAAAATTATTCTCATAAAATCTTTCTAAGAAATAAAAAAGTGAAAAAGTAAAAAAAAAAGTTGCAGCTTGTACTTTGCCTTTTAGTGTTCTACTTTTTAAAGTAGTTGTACTAAAAGGAAAAAAAATGAAGTACTTTTTATGCCTCTTCATGCCTTCCAAACTTCTAGAAATAAACGGATTTTGTCGAAATAAGCAATATGGAGTCCACTCACCTTATGGATCTTCAAGAGTCCGTCCCTTAAAGCAGTTTGCTTCCATTTGCACCCTGACCCGCTGGCTAATACTTTTGGGGCCACTTCAGTTTTTCACATACTTAAAGGCACAGATCTGTTTTCATCACTCTTAATATACACTCAAAAGGCTTTCCTTCTTTTATACTGCTTCGATTCATGATGGCAGTGCTTCTGTATTTCATAGTGCAGAGAGCAGTATGAAATTACAGTGCTCTCAGACTTCAGCAAATATCTGTTTTATATGATTCAAGACTTGCACTCTGAGGAGAATGTTTTCTGTAAATTTGGCCTTTTTCAAAGAGTCAATACAAAGTGCATGATTTGTGGTATGTGAGAGTTTGTGCAGTAACATGGGAATTTCCTCTTTTTCTTCCCTCCCAACTCCTATTGTTGAGAGAGTGATACAACATTGGAGCTACTAAATAAAGAGATTGATGACCAAGCAATGTTCTCACATGTATTTATAAGCACTAAAATAAAATAACCCATTTCTTTGCTTTTAGGTTTATAAAGGTATTAATCCTTCTAATATGGACCTTAGTCATACAGTGGCAACAACACTGGGGACAAATTGGGCAGACAAGACAAGAACATGCATATCTATTAAGAGCAAGATGGAGTACTTATAAGTATTTGCCTTCCAGTCACCTTCTTGGCTTTTGGCAACCTCATGAATTTCATTGGGTTTTCTTAGGTATTCTCAGTTGCCAACTCCTTCCTCTGAAATATGGGGTCAGAACAGGGATGACAAAAGCAGGACAAAAATGACCAATAGGAAGATGAGGGAGGCAAACAGGCAGAACAGAAAAGAAAAGGTAGAACAGAGGCAAATGGAAGGAGGAAGCTGGAGGCAGAAAACAAAAGGGAGTGGTGGTAGACAAAAGAAGACTGAGGCCATTTCCACACTACAGTGTTATAGTGCTATTTTTCCACTTTCAACATCCTATGGAATCCCGGGGTTTGCAGTTTAGGGAGGGGCATTTAGAATTCTCAGCCAGAGAGCTCTTTGGCCTCAGTAAACTACGAACTCTAGAATTCCACAGAATGTTGAAAGTAGAATAATAGCACTATAACAGTGTAGTGCAGAAGTGGCCAGAGGTAGGAAATAGTATGTGCAGGCAGAAAATAATACAGTTTCTATATAGGAAGGATTTATGTACTCTTAAAAAAAACAGCATAGTGTGGTGGTTTGAGCATTGGCCTACAGCCCTAGAAATCAGAATTTAGTTTCCCACTCTACTATGGAAACCCACTGGCTGATCTCAGGTGTTTCACATACTCTCAGCTCCAGAAAATTCTGGCTTTGTAATTTACTGAGGCCAAAGAGCATTCCGGCTGAGAATTCTAAATCCCCCTCCTTAAACTGCAAACCCCATGATTCCATAGGATGTTGAAAATGGAACAATAGCATGACAGTGTAGTGCAGAAATGGCCTGAGTCATAACATTAATCCTTCTGTCCAGTATTGTTCACTCTGATTAGCAGATGCTCCCAGGGTTTCAGGATTATTTCCTGTCAGTCCCTGATCTTCGCTGACAGAGTCCTATCCAAGTGCTAACTCCAACATCACTTAGCTTCTGCAGGTAGACAAGATCAAGTGTATTTGTGGTGATATACTGGGATTTATCTCTCTGTGCTAAAACACAGAAGGCAGTGGAGGGAAATCAGCCAGAAACAACATAACAGATGTGAGACAGCAAGTAAGAGACAAGGCATGGGGCAGTTGCATAGGACTCTACTCTGAGAGAAAAAAAATACAATGTTGTGTTGCTGCTTCCTAATTATTAACTTTTCACTTACTGCTTCTCAAAGGGCAAAATATATGCACACTTTCAGACTACAATCTGTGCATCTTTTCCTGGCAGAAAGCTCAATTGAACTCAGCAGGATTTACTTTTGGCAAGATTTGCATAGTGCTGCAGAATTGACAGTAACTCTATATAGTAGTCCAGTGGCATCTCAAGGCCTTTCTGTCCTACACTATTATAGTGCTTTTATTCCACTTTCAACATCCTGTGGAATCCTGGGGTTTGAAGTTTAGGGAGTGAAATTTAGAATTCTCAATGAGAGAGCTCTTTGGCCTCAGTAAACTACAAACCCCAGCATTCCACAGGGTGTTAAAAGAGGAATAATAGCACTATAAAAATGTAGGGCATAAAAGGCCCTCAATATTTGAGGCATGACACTGGGGCTAAGAGTAATGGGTTACTTAAAGTCACCCCAGCCTATTCACATCAGAACTGTTATGTGAATGGACACCCACAAATATTTAAGAAAACAAATGCTTAACTTTAAGAAATCTGAGATTGAATACCTGTACATTCAACAATGTGAATGCTCAATTTGGTTTGCTCAGTTTTAATATTTTGATTGCAATCAGGTTTAACACATCCCTCTTCTTGCTGGGGACAGGTGTACTTATTGAATTCAACAAGTGCAAATACAGGAGAATTTTCTTCTAGTTTATGTCTGAAAAATTTACCACAATTGAATTTTTTTTTATATTCTAGATGTGATTTTTTTTTAAAAAAAGTGTGCATACTGGAGAAAGAGAAATTGAACAGTTTCCCCACTCATGCTTCCAGATTGTGTTTCAATAATGGTGCAGCTTTCAATCTCACATAAAACTAAATGAGACAGTATGGAAATAGAAGCTGAAAATCAGACACATTTATTGACTGGCTTTCTTGCTGCCTCCGTACTTTAAGATCTTTCAAAAACTATGTGCAAGCAGCATTCCAAAGCATGTAATGATGTTAACTAAAAATGCAGAATGTTTTCAATAATTTCAGATAGTGCTTTTTATTCTCAAAGCTTTTAGAATTTTTGCTGGAAATGCACTGACTAGCAGGGGGCTACTGCATTGGCTATTGAAAAATGTGAGAACCAGAGGTCTATCTTTAGCCTATAGTAATTTCTCTGCAGCAATTGCATGAATTAGAACTTCAAGGTACATCTTTAAATGTATAGTACAGGTTAGAACAAGGACTGCAAGGCTATCAAAAAAAAAAAAAAAAGGAAAGGAAAGCTGAACAATAACTCTGTCTTGTTACTTGTCTGTTTTCCATTAATGCAGTATTGTTTGCAACCCAAGGTCATCATGAAATGCATTCATGGAACAATTTCCATATAAGGAAAATAAAGATCATTTCTTTAAATCTCTCTCTCTCTTCCCACCCCCACCCCCACCCCACCATACACTTCTGCTTTTGCAGGATAGGGAATCAAAGAATGAGATCTGAATAAACAAAGCAACAACTTCTCTTTTCCTTTTATGGTTCTGAAATTACTCTGAAAGTCATCTCAGTAACCTCTGCTTGGCACAAATTCATAAACAAAGGGCGAACATCTTTCAGAGAAAATAGTTAAGCACATCAGTCAGCCAAGAGTGTGTCTAAATGACATTATGTTGCTATACCATTGACCACTTGTGTTTGTCAAAGAATCATTGCATAGCTCCCTGGTTCCAAGGCTCAGAATGTGATACAGGAATAATGCTCCTTGGTTTTGCTCCTGGCTGAGAATGATATCATCTGGCTTGGAAAGCAAAGATAATCACAAAGAAAACCAGACTGTGTGCAAAAACATATGTGATAGGAGGAATGACAGCATATGTGGCCCTGTTTTCTGAATTTACTCTGGAAAATAACAGAAGAGGTTAATTGGCTGACTGTACCAACAACTTAGATTAAATATATCTATGTTGTCTTGAGCATCTTTTAGTTGGGGTGGCAAATAACTAATAAGCTTGCTAAATAAATCAGTCAATACTCTTTCTCAACCTGCTGGGCTATAGCCAGATTTTTACTAAGCTGTTCCTCCAGAGTTGCATAGTCTCAGATATTATACTGATGCACTGCTCTTTCTTATGTCCACCCTCCCCCTTGATGTACCCATCAATTCCAAGCAGTTATGGACAGGTTTTGCTTTCTTTCACATTTGGAACTGAATGAATTTAGGTAAATCTTGGTCATAAATAAACCGAAACAAAAATCTTGATAATAAATAAATGGAAACAGAAATATGACCAAATATTTCTATGAATTGCATTTCATTTGCCCCTAATTTGCTACTTAGAACACATCAGCAGGTCAGTTCCACACACAGCTCCTTAACACCTTTTCCCCACGTGTCAGACCCCAAAATAGACAAGACACACATGTGTATGCATGTGCATGCCCATGTATGCAGGCACAAACACATACACACATGTTAAAGGAGGAAGATAGTTATCCCAGCTGTCATGGGCAGCTGATTTCTTTCTATATTGTGAAACGTGAAATGGGTTCCTTTACTTGCTACACAGAAAAGTGATCATGAAGGGAGGAGGTTTCTTATCACACGTTAGTGAGACTTTGTTTTCTTGCTCTTTTTTGCCAATCAGCTCTAATCTCTGTACCCTAGGAGGGGAATATATATTCCTCCAGATGCACCTAAGCTTTAGCTCTTATCAGCTCTAGCCAGCATAGTCAATAATGGATGATAGAAGTTCTGGTTTAACACCATATGAAGGACAACATGTTCTCTACCTCTGCTCTGAACTTTTCCTCCTCATGATCTGTACTTGCTGCTCAGTTAATCAGATATTACTACTCCTCAATGATGGGGGAGGAAGACATGGGTGAAAATGTTGAGGAAAATACCAATGAGTCAGACTTGGTACTCCCATGGGCCAGATCCAGCTCATGGCCCAAAGACTCACCACTCTTCTTCTACAACCAGTTTTTGTCATACAAGAAATGCCAAGTTATGTCAGCAAAACTACCATAATTGTCTTCCCAAAGTTCTGTGGGCCTCCCTCATAATTTTATACAGCTGCCTACAAAGTAGGCATTTCACCTTGAAATCTAGGGTGAAATTCATGGACAACGCTAGCCTAATATACTGTATGTTTTGTCTACCAAAGGGAGAATTTCTTCATTAGACTTGGACTGGTGAAGCAAAATAACCAAAAGCTTGTAAAGGCAAATGAAGCTCAGCAGTGCTTGGCTTAGGGGAAAAAAAATGTGGGTCCTGCCTACAGGTATAGAAAATAACTTTCAGAAATGTCACTGGTCATATCAAAATGCTTCACAAGTAGGATCCTCCCAAATGCTCTTTAGAATTAGGTTTAGGTGAAAATGAGTAGCTGTCCTGCCACAGACAGAACAAGTGTCTCATTAAAATAATTGCCAGCTGACAGTGAGCTTTCAATTTGTCCTAGTTCTTATTATAATCTGCATAAAATGTGTGAGAAAATTAAAGGGAATTGGTTCAGTAGCAATTCCATACATATTTACTTGGTCATAAGTCATCCTAAAGCTAGAGAGCATTTAAAGAAGCATACATAGGATTGTATCATAAGTGAACTAGCCATTTCTGACTAGGAATGGAAAGGATATTTCTGATTGCTCATTTTATGGTTGAAAAATGGATAAACCTGCCATTTCTGGACTACACTATTATAGTGCTATTAATCCACTGTCAATATCCTATGTAATCCTGGGATTTGCAGTTAAGGGAGAATACCTTGTGCAAATAAGAACCCACGGTTTACATGCACTCCCAGATAACTCTTTGGTCTTTGTTCACAGTTTCTTTTGCTGCCCACTCCTGAAATGAAGAGACCACATGACAGGACTTGGGATGAACTATGGGCAATTTATTTCCTGTTTAGACATAAACTTGACCTTGACCTTGACCTTGGACATGACATTGAACTTGACCTCATGAGGCTGCATGATAGCAAAATACCTGGTCCCAAGGGCAAACTCCTTATCCTGGGTTGCCACCTTGGCAACCCCCTTTGGAAAGTGTGCCCCACGTAAGCCCAACACCCACCACAGAGCCCAGAAGTGAGGACATAAAATATGTGGGCCCACCCCAAGGATGCACTTCTTCTTCACCCCTCACCCCCTGCCTGATGACTGGGACAGTGAGCTCCAGAGGCGTATCCTATGCCACCTTGTGTCAAAGGTATACACCAACACCTTAATGCCCCCCCTTCACCTCCATTTACAAGGACAAGTGTCTGCTTAGTCCTTGGACTCCCCACTGACCACTAGGATGTTCCTCAGGCTGATCTGCAAGCTTCCAAGGAAAAGTCCATCTGATGAAAGGTGAACCCCATCTGCCCTGTATAGCTCATGCCAGTGCCATGTCATGTTACAATGGCAGACGTATACGCCCAAGCCCCATCGTAGAGCATTGCGAATCTCAAGGCTGGCTCATTGTCGAGTGCCTTTGATTGGTTGTGGGTTGCCGCCAGCAGCACATACCTTCTTGCGGATCATTGCAGACTGCATGATGCTAAATCCAGGTCACCTGGCTTGAATGATCCACATGTCATGAATGGCTGCTATGATCAAGGCTTTCCACTTAAAAGTCAATGTCATATCTCCCAGGTGGATGACCAACCCTCCAGGTGGAGGTAGCATAGCACTCCAGAGCCTTGCCCAACAGCAAGCCTAGTTCATCATCACTGAGGTAGGTGACCAAAACATCAGGTGGAGACCCACGGTGCTCCCAGGTGTTGCCTATCTGAAAGCCAAGGTCATTACCAACAGGGTGTATGGCCAAAAAGCATCAGGTGGAGGCCAATGAACCTAGGTCAATATCACCAAGGTAAATGATTAAACATCAAGTGGGGGTCCATGGCACACCAGCTGCCCCATTGGGAGCCTTGATCACGACCTTGCAAGAAATCATGTGCCCTCCAAGAAATCATGATGTGGCCATGACTCAGAACCAGCTGCCTGCCACATGGCACCTAGAATTCAACACGGAGAGAGAGGAAAGAGGAACAAAGTTAGTTGGCCAAATGCCCCCCCAGCCTTGATAGGACATGCATATTCCTGAAGTGGAGGACTATGAATGCCGATAAGTGAAAGGCCTCTAAGTCAAAATTCCAGTTAATCAAGGGCTAAAGTCCATAGCAGAAGCAATAGAGGCAGCCCCAGTAATAATAAGCCAGCAACAGATTCAGCTCCATGCTAGCATTGTAAGGCATGGTCCTGTGAGCTACACTGAACAATTAAGACATGAGATGACCTCGTGCCCTCAGACAAGCGTAACATAACTTGATCAAAAATCTCCCTAACAAGAAAACCACATGAGGTCAGCAACCTGACCTCAGACCAGATTGAGTTGTAATAAACTTGATAATTCACTATCCTGGTGATAACACGGATGCTTAAGGTGGCCTGGTTCAATTAGTTTCAGGGGCGACAATGTGAAGAACCAGAAACTTACGAAAGGTTACTTCTTCATGCTGAAAGCTGAAATGAGCAAAGAGCCTTTGGTGATAAAACAATCAAGGCCATGCCCATAGACAAGCAGTTATCTGATGATAAATTCCCCAGATGGCCTAAAAGGTTTCAAACTGGGGTCTGTCACAGCTACAAGCCGAGATATGTAAGCTACTGTAGCATGGCTTGCGTGCACTCTCGAATAACTCTTTGTTCTTTGTTCACATTTTCTGTTTTGTTATTTTGTGCAAAAAAGCCAAAAGAGGGATGAAAACGTGTTTGTGTAAAAATTATGGGGTTTCTGAAAAAAAAACCATAAAAAATCCTGAAATCTATCCTATCCTATCCTATCCTATGCTATCCTATCCTATTTTGTGTTTCTAAGTACCCACACTAGATTTTCTTTCTGTAACACTGTTTTGTTCAATTTTGTTTACACACACACATACAAAATGATACATAGAAAGTGATGTTCTTTGCAAAAGCATTATGTTTGCACAAAGTCTGGTCCCACATATTTCTGTGAATGATTTCCTGAAGTACTTCTAGATATATCAATACTAGGAGAGGCCAGCACAAACATGTGTTTTCTCCCACAGTGGGAAGAAAATGTAGAAATGTCTTTTGGATGTAATGATGAAGCAGCTGAATATTTATATCTCTACTCATAAAAGTAGTCAGTTTTGTTTTCTACTCATTTCAAGTGATGTGGAACTAAAATCCTCCCAATTATCACAGTAGTTATTGTATAAATCACATAAATATGCAAGTTATAATAAAACAACAAAAGGAATTCGCTTGAGTGATAAACTGTCTTGAATGCGCAACAGAAGGGAAAGTTAAAATATGAAAGGAAATAAGGAAATAAATGCACTTTGGGAAAAATGAATTTATAATTAAAAAAAGGAAGTTCTAACCATTAAAGGGGAGGGCTGAGAAGAATCTATTCTGATACGTACTGTTCTTTTAAGGCAAAGGTTTCAATTTATTGTAGGGAAGGCCTCACTGAAGTCTATGGGCTATATGGGGCCTACAGTGCCCCAGCTGTACTCTGAACCTCTTCCAACTTTCCTTCAAATAGCTGGGAAAAGACCAATTGTGCACTCCAGGAGATATGATTGACCATTTTGCTGCATTCTCCTTTCCTGTTGTCCTAGTTATGAAGAGACAAAAGGTCCCTCAGGTATAACAGTATGTGAGTCCCCAAAATGTGGCAAAATGGCCATTTGCACCCTGTACAGGAGCAAGAATGAATGCTATCCTCCACAAGTGCTAGAGTAAAAGCCCATTTTCACATTAGGCTGTTATAGTGCTATTATTCCACTTTCAACATCCCATGGAATCCTGGGGTTTGTAGTTTAGAGAGGGGCCTCAAAGGCCCCTATCAAATTTTATAATATCAGCCTGCATCAGTACACTAGGGCTGGGCCAGTGTTAACATGCAAGGATTTTATTAAGAGTTTTCATATTTTAGTGTTGTGGCGAGGAAATGTTGAAGACCTTCAGGTTGTTCCAAAACAGAAAGCTTTATTTTCCAAACCATTTATTTACTGCGCAGGGCAAGCAGCGGATATATAATGTCCAAAACTGCCAGCCCCGATTGATTAAAACACTTAGTTCTTATACCTTTGGTCAACAGCGTCAGCAATCAATCACATTTCTAGTCTACGTCAGCCATTACATTTGGAGCTTAATACCACCCCCAAAACAAGGGAACAAAGGCCTCAGTCACCAAATAACACAAAGATGAGGCGAAAGTGTATGCTTGACTCCCTTTTACTTCCCAGGCACCTAAGCATAGTGTTACAAGGCCAATCATACTTTCAAACCGAGATAAGGCAGGGACATCTGCTGTCCAATTCACTTATTTTTCTACTCATGCAGTACTTCTCTGAATTTAACTCTTTCATTAGGAGTCAGGAGGGGGAGTAAAAAAAAGTCTTCATTTCTGTCTTTTTTGGGGGGGAGAGTCTCTTTTTGTATGTCTGTTTCAATTTTTGCTGTTTTCAGTTTCAGTTTTAAGATCAAGATGAAATAGAGATCACCATTAGAGTTGCTATATTTTTAAATTCAAACCTAAGGCCAGCCCAAGGCATTTTCCTCTGGTGTCCAGCAGCAAATGGTGCCTCCCAGACTCAAGGCGAAGATTATCCAAAGCCAGTCGCATTATGTCAGTGTAAGAGGCATAAAATTCCCCAAAGACCTCTGCCTATTGGTAGCTGTAAAACCATAAAAGTTACAAGGTAAAGAACTGACAAATTTCTGCTCTATGATGGTATCAAAATCTGTTATCTCACTCTGCCTCATCATAGGGCTGGCCCTGACCTGAAAAACTTAAATCTAACAGTTGCATTCGGTTGACTGTTAGTTCTGTCTTTTGTTTACCTATAGAATATGCATTATACTTCAATTGTTGTTGCTTTTAATAGTGGGCAAGACTGAATTTGCAAATAATGTTGTAGAAAAGCTAATTTGAACAATGTCTTCACATGATCTAGCTGCTACCTTGTTCCCAGGATGCACAGGTGAGATTGTAGAAGAGAATGAAATAGCATGTGCTTTTTGTGCTATATCATTTCTGTGACCCAATGGTACCTCAGCTTAGAAGTAATAACAATAAAACTAATAGCTCATATATGTTTATCCTATCAGAAATGCATAAATAAATTATCCAGCTTATGTATCTCTCTCTCTTGTGTGTATGTCTGTGTGTGTGTATATGTGTGTGTGTGTGTGTGTGTGTGTGTGTGTTATATGCAGAGGCGATGTCATGTTTTTATATACAGTCAGGAACAGAGGTCAAACCTAGTTTCCTGGCATGTGAATAATGCACATGTTAATCTTATTTGTTGCCTGTACTTTTAGGTGTATACTTAAGAATTTCTAAGTATACACCTAAAAGTACAGGCAACAAATGAGATCAACATGTGCATTATTCACATGCCAGGAAGCTAGGTTTGACCTCTGTTCCCAACTGTATATAAAAACATAACATCGCCTCTGTACACACACACACACACACACACACAGATACATAAGCTGGATAATTTACTAATTACTGTGAGGAACGTATTACTGATATAGATGTCTCTCTGTGTGTGTGTATGCACTTAAGAATTTCTAAGTGTGCACACACACACACACACACACATCTTTATCAGTAATACATTCCTCACAGTAATTAGAAAATGTTACATCAAAAGGTGAGGGGCCTTGAGGCCCACCAGTAGTTCCAGCAACTCTTTAGGAACTGGGGAAATTATAGCTCAAATGAGGTCTGAGAAAGGCAAGTAATGGCAAGACTGTAATAACTGTAGGAGGACTCCAGTTAAAGGTTTGGACAGGGTGTTTCATTAGAAATTAATAGCTACACAAGAAATCAAACAGTCTCATGAACCATACAAGGCTAGTAAAAGAAGAGGTAAGAAAGGTTGGAGAGAGAGAGATTTCAGATATAGAGGATGATATATCCTGGTCCTGGACCGAATGATCAAAGAGGAGCGGCTCAAACAAGAGTTTGAGGGCAGCATGGAGGAATGGTAAGTTTGGGTCTCATGTGACGACCAAAGTGCTAGCAAATTACCTGGGCTGGAACTAGAGTTAAAATACCCTTCTTCCTACTCTGAAGGGCAAGTGTTAATGGCTCTCTGGTAGAGGAAACAAAAGGGATCCAGAACAGACTGATTGTCTCATTTTAGGTGACAAAACATTGATGGGAGTCCTGACAGCCTCCTCATATTTTGGTTGGGTAGGGTTAATGAGAAAGGTCTTGGTAGGAAATGTGCACTGCAGGGGTGTTTACCTGATTTACCTGGGCAGTTTTGTTTACTATTGTCTATGTTGCCTTTGCTATTGAAAGGATTATTGGATGCCCTTCATACCTGGGCTTCCCTTCCTTATCTTATTGAACATACAACCTGGTCATCCTGAGGCCATCCTGACCCTGCCCATGCTTACATCCAGTGTCCTGTTTACCGCATGTTAAGCAGCCATAAGAATCCAGTTTTTATAAAATGATAGTTCTCACCAATTTTGCCATCCCACAGGATGGGGTGTATAAGGGGTGTTAACAATGGCCCTTTCTGCACTGGCCTATTAAAACGGTGCAGAGCAACCTCCAATGGAGGTTTTCTGCACCGTGGAGTGGACTGGGGTGGACTACTTTTCATAGTTCCGCACCTCAGTCCGCTCCGGAGTGACTGGAACTGGTCACACAGCATGTTTTTTAAAAACCTCTTTTAAGAGGTTTTTAAAAAGCATGGAGCACATGACCCCGTGTCGTTCCGTTGCCGTGCTCCGTTGCAGATTTGCATGCATGCACTAGTGCATGCCTGCAGATCTGCTGGGGGCGAGCTTTAGGCTGGCAAGCTTCTCCAGTTGGTGGAGAGCCTCCACCAACTGGAAGCCGCCATTTTGGATGCCGGAGCAGTGGGGAGTGACGAGCTCACACTGCTCCTCATCCCGATAGACTCGCCCAGACACTGAAGAAGTCTGGTGAGTCCCGTTTTTGCACAGTTCCTTTCCCACGTGCAGAAAGGGCCAATAACTTACCTTTTAGACTTCAGCTGTCAGAATCTTCCAGCAAATATGACCAATGCTGCTGTTGCATGGAGGATTCTGGGACCTGTAATCCACAAAGTAACTTTTCTAAGCTCTAGAACATCAGTTAGTGCCTAAACAGTTTGATTCTATAATGCTTGGTTCCGTATCATCCAATCCCACCAACCACTTCACTACAGACAAAGGTATAAAATCCATTCCGAAATACTGTCAGGATTATTGTCAGGGAAGACTGCTCGCTTTCTTTCTTTCTTTCTTTCTTTCTTTCTTTCTTTCTTTCTTTCTTTCTTTCTTTCTTTCTGAAAGCTAGAAATCACTGTCATATTTATGAATGTGTAGTCTACAATTGCACATCTATAACTCATTCATACTCATAGTCCCTGTGTATTGACTATCATGGCACAATTGTCAGGATCAAAAAATTCCTCAAATCCTGCTTTGTGAGCAGCAGACAGTGTGGCAATGGAAGAGAGAGCAGACATTCTCCTATCAATTGTGGCACAAGAAACTGATATTATCAAACACACACCCTCCTGACAGCAATCTCATGTGTGAGGAGAAATTGAAGCAGGAATCTGACTTCTGATTGTCACACTGCAAATCACTGAGGGGAGGGTGTTGAAAATGTCAGTATCGTGCTTCCTGATCAACAAGAGAAAAGACATCTATTGCTCACAAAGCAGGATTGGGAGGGATGTCAGGCCAGAAGACACTACTTAATACTTAAGACACTACTTAGTTAAGATCTAGGATCGTGCCCCAATTTTCTAGGTTGCCTTTCAGGCCATTTTAACCTCACAATGCTTGTTTACAAAGTTTTAAACCTATAAATGCATCATGATCAGACAATTATATAAAAGCAAACATGGAAAATGAACAGCAGCAATAAACATTTAGGAGCCGAGCAGTAACCAAATACAGACTGAAATAAAAACTATTTCAGAGCTCTCTTAAAAGCTAGTGTTAATGGACCCATATAGATTTCCCCGAGAAAGGAATTTTAAAGATGTTTGGACCGATGCTGACATAGTTCTCTCTCTGGTAGTCATCAATTTAACCATTCTCTGGACCAGAGAATAAGGATTCAGACATAGATCTTAAAATCCAAGGATGCTCATGTGGGTGCACATGGTCCTTCAAATAACTCTGAAAGGCCTTAGCATTCAAACCTAGCACCTTGAATTGAACCCAGAGACAAATTGACAGCCTGCCAAAGCAATACAAAATAGGCATAATATAATCTGGATGCCTTGCTCACATAAACATTATAACTACCACATTCTGTACCAGTTTGCAATTTCTGAACTGTCTTTAGAGGTAGCATGGAAATAGTAAAGTATCAACTTAATATATCTAGAATGTGGCTTATTGAGGCCAAGTTCTTTTTATCTAGGTAGAGCTACAGCTGAAGAACCAACTTAAACTGATAGAAAGTACTCCTGGTCCCTGATTCCATCTGCATCTTGATTTTGAGTCAAGTACAGGAGGTCTCCCAAACTGAATCACAGCAGGAGTACATCCCCATCTAGAATTAGTTACACATTTCTATCTGGTCTATATTCAGTTTCATTTTGTTTAAAGCCATCCATCCAAAGATAGTTCCATATCTGTTCAGTACTTCCAGTGCCTCAGGCCCCACGGGGAAAAAAAGTTACACAATTGTGTATCATTTGTGCACTAATAACACCTTAGCTCAGACACCTGGATGAATGTTCTTAGTAGTTTCATGCATATATTAAAAAGAATGAGAAGAGGAGTTGGTAAGTCACAACTCTCCGAGCAGCTTGCCAACTTCCTCAGGCAGCAGAAGCTGACCAGAGAGTGTTCTAATTGCATAATAAGCATAACCAGATAATGTTCAAATTACATACACTTCTGCTTCTGTCCAAACTACGGCAAATAGGAATTCAAGGTAGCTCTGCATCCACTTCAAAGTGAACAAATCTTGAAGTTACAGCTTTACACAAATCTAAAATGTATAACTGGAAGGGCTCTTTCCCCCCCTCCAGCTTTTCTCTAAACTTGCCCATGTTATTGTTCCTTTAAGAAATAATTTAGTCCTCATTAATAACATGCATGTACCTAAGGGACTATGGCCTCCCATATCAATGTCAAAGAAGCAACTGACTTTTTTTTTTGTTCATATACAAAACAACACAAAAGACTATTCAAACTGACTTTCTTAAGGAAATGTGTTTGAAGGAGAGAATAGTATTTTCCCATTTATGGCAAAAAAGCAAGCTCCCCAAACAAGAAAAAAAAAATCCTGATCATCTTGAAACATTAAGATAATACTTGGTTTTCTTTTCATCATTTGTTTATTGTAGTCAAAATATTTATATACAGCACATGCTTTTCACCACTTAATTTCTGTGCTAGGACTTGTGTGGGAATTTGGATAGCTTCAGAAATGTTACAAAATGAGCAAACATTTCCAGATATGTCTAAAATGGGCATTGTTAACAGTCGGGAGTAATTTTAGTGAGGGCACATGTTCACATCCTGAACAATGTCATGAAAACATTATCTAATTTATGGAAATAGTTGTTTGAAGAGGCTCTCTTTTTAAAATAGGAGCAGTGGTAAATAAAGGTATCTGTTCAGTTTGCTACTGCTGTTTGCTAACCATCTTTTTTTTAAATGCATAAGCATTTGCAGGACTTCCTGTGGGATAGAGAAAATCAATACAAAGTGAGTCTTACTCTTTTCCCCCCCTGTCTATTTCATATCACTTTGTATTTTGAACTATTCTGGAGATCAGTGTTTCTCAAGCTTCTTATAGATAAGTAACATGGCAGTCATAACCTCGAAAAGGTTTACAAAGCGTAAATGTACGAAAAAGAAAGGCTACTTTTCATAGAAGACACTTCACAATGCTTTTACCTGAACTGCTATGTGTATCATGTAGACCTGCAGCAAGTAGCCTTCTCCAATAAAATATTACCCCACCCCCTGCAAAAAAAATCAAAAACTTACAGCTCTGGAAGTGATTCAATGAGGCATTTAGCAAGGGTTCTTAAGTTACTGAATTACTTCTTCTTGTGTTATGCTTGCAACTTCCCAGTACTTTAATGTGTCTTCGTCCAGTGGGGATGGGCCAAGTGCAGCCTATGGGTTGTATGCAGACCTTAAATCACATGTAGCTGAAGAACCCTACTTTTGCAGCCCCAGTGCCTCCCATCATCCCCTCAGCCAACTATTTTGTTTCTAAAAAAAAGCACATTTTTTTGGGTAATTGTGACTACAAAATGATGCAGAAAACTTTCCCAAACATGTGAAAACATCCCACAGAACCCCCGCTATGTCAAATACTTCTCCAAACAGCAACAGGAAGTGACACAACATCATTTTTGGTCACCATTTTGAGAGGCTGAAGAGAGAAGCTGAGTTCTTTGCACCTGCTTAGGTGTGTGTGGCCTGAGTGGTAGTCAGGAGGGATTAGGCCCCTAGCCACCCTGCAGTTGTCCACTGTTGGTGTCCAGATGGAGGCCAGTGATCATGAGCATCATAAAATCATAGAATTGGTAGGGACCCTGAGCCATAGAACCAGGAAGGACTTCTCCAAGATACCAGTGAGGTAGTTATCAAGCTTTTCCTTATAAGATTCTGATGGCTAAATGCCACAGTTTACAAAGTAGTGGCTTAACCACTAAAGAGTGGAAAGTACTTTATAGTGTTTATTTGAAACATCTCTCTTTTTTCTCATTTGGACTATGTAGTTTGGGTCCTGCCCTCTGGAGCAAGAAAAAAACAAAAAACAAATTTGTGCCATCATCTATGTAGTCCTTCAAATATTTGGAGGCAACAACCACACAGAATAATGGAATCACAGAAGCCCTTTCTGTGTGACACACCCGACCTGCCATGGGGGCGGGAGAAGGACTGGGTCAGGACAATGCTTATGCAAAATGTGGCATGATGGTGCCACAAATCATGGTTTTCCCTGTCAATGACTGGCGATCACACCAGCCTCCCAGCCTGAGCCCACACTTACCTTGTCTGAGGAGGTCCTGGAAGTGCAATGGCTATGCTCTCTGCCCTAGCACAGCCTGAGACAGTACCCCACAGCACTGCAGCAGGAAGAGGCATAGTGGTCATGGTTCTTGGTTCCCAGAGGCAGCCAGTGTGGACGGGAGCACTCCATAATGCTTCCCCTCCCAGAAGAGATGCTGCTGCCATCATCACCAGATGCCACTGGAACAGAGGTAAACTGCAGATAGGACCAGAGCTGGAAGGAACCATATTGGCCAGCAACTCCAATCCCCTGCTCAGTCCAAGATCTCCAACAAAAGCATCTCAAGTGGGTAGCCATCCAGACAATTTTTTAAAAGATGTCCAGAGAAGGAGACTCAAGAAGTTCCTTCTGTTGTTTAACTGAAAACTATTCTCATATAACTTCAAACCGTTAGACCTGGTGCTCTGTGGCATTAGAGAACGGGCCTCCCTCTCCTCTCTGAGAGCTCTTGAGGTAGTTAAAGAGTGAAATCATGTTACCCTTCAGTTGTCTCTTCACCAAACTGCACATGCCTAGCTCCTTCAACCCTTCCTCAAATGTTTTGTTCTCCATGCGTCTTATCATCCTCGTTTCCCTTCTCTGAACCCACTCCAGCGTGCCTGTATCCTTCCTAAAATGAATCACCAGAATTGATCACAGTACTCCCAATGAGGCCTAACCAGAGCAGAATATAATGGAACTATTACTTTGCTCATAATGTAATTGCAATATTACAGCATTGCAGTTGTTCTTCACAGGATAAACTAAGCCAAACACCAATACAAAAGACTCATCTTACATTTAAGTGCCTTTTCTGGGCTTTGCTATAGTTCTTGTTGCTTGCCTTCTATTTTGGAACTATAAAGACAGTTTTCTATCCTTATTGGGACTGAAAGTTACTCCACAATGTGATCACTGTAAGGATTTTATCCCACTGATGTGATAGTTATTAAAATACTAGGATAAAAAATGTAAATAATTGGGTACATTTTTTCTAACCTTTGGAAGGGACATTGACTCTGGTGAGGGAAAGGTTGCTTCTGTGAAATGTCATTTTTTCCTGCTACTGGAGCACTTCACTTCAGTTTCTATGCATCATGTCCTCTTGATGCTATATTGGCTGGAACAAAAAAGGATCCCAGTGGTGATGGTTTGTTGATTCTGCTAGAATATGGCCAGTCATGAAAAACTTATTATGTACAACTCATCATAATACAAGAATGTGGAACATGACTGTGGACAGCCTATCTTGCTCTCACTTTAACAGATTACAGAGAATAGCTCTGTCAGCCTCTCCAGCATCAGTGCATGTGCCACATGAGCTGTGTAGTTGTTGCAGATTGTATTTGTCTTGGCTCCAACTACACAGAGAACCTGCAGAATTTTTGTTGTAGGTGAAGCAGGGAACAATTATACAGTGGTCAGCTGGACCTATAAATATGCCCATTATATGTTTTCCTGTAGGGCAATGGTCTGTCTCTCCCAAAGTGCATTTTGTCTATTTCAAGACTCATATATGTCTTGATAAAGAATACATGCCGAAAAACAATTGTGCATTTAAAAAATAATTATTATTTGAACATTTTTTTTTTAAAAAAAACAATTCAATCATTGGAGAGCAATGCAGAAAGTCTATTGGATACTCTGAAAAATGATTGCTAACAGGCACACAAATTTATACAATGGAAGAAAAAAAGATTTTACATCCCTGCTGAGAAGACATTAAATAGAAATGTAATATTGAGATAGTTTGGCTTTTGTCTGTTCTCATATTTTTTCTCATTCTCCACAAAGTTACAACTGATCTGGCAAAATATATGCAAACTTCCAGCAGCTTTCAAAAGTCAGTTTGAAGATAAATACAGAGAACCATTTTGGGCTCCACGCCTTGTCCCGATCAAGTCAATGGGAATTTGACTTGGAGATATATAAACTTTATGAATTGGACATTTGATTTATTTCCTCCAGGTTTACCATGTCACTGATGAGGGGAATTCTAGATATGTGAGGGCCTTTATAGTTCAGAACTTATTCTGCATGAAAAAATGCATATAGTTTGCAAGTTTCTAGCACAGGAATAACATTGCTGTGCAGAAAACTCCATTTTGTCTGCAAAAAATATACTTGTAAATAATAAATAATGAAATGCAAATAGTCTTTGAAAACTGCAATTTTCAATGGTGAGGAAACAAATATATTAACATTCCTAATTATTTCTGGCAAGAACAAAATTTATGAAGATACAGGCCCTTTCTGTGTGGGCATAGTGTCCCAGCATAGGGATATGATTGGAGTGGAAGCACAATAATGCTTCCACAAGACATCATTGCAGTTCCATCTTTCTCCTGTTGCCAGCTGGTGCAATTGTGGGGTACGTCATTGATGGATTTTGCTTCACCAGTAACCCCTGATCACATGATGCTCTCGCACTTACCTGTGCTGTGGAAGCCCCAGAAGTGCAATGGAAGCCCTTCCTGCCCCAGTACAGAATGGGAAACAGCCCAGCTGCACTACAGAAGGAAAAGGCAAGTCTGTCATGCTCCTATCCTCAGGGAGCTAGTAGAGAGGAGTATTCCCTCCCTGCCAAAGGTGTTGCCAGGATCACAACTGCAGGGTGACAAGATAAGGTAAGATTTGGAAAGGGCCATACATCCCTGTTTATGATGTCTAACTTAGTGTTGTGTTTGAATTTCTAAGCTGACCATGTGCTATTCAGACTAAGTCCTCCTTGCACTTAATAATTACAAAACTATGAGAAATCTTGCAATGCAGATAGTCTAATTTTTTCACTGACAAAATGCACTGAAAAGGAACCCCTTATAAGAGGGGTTCCTAACATCTTTTGGGTTTATAATCCCTGTGGTTAAATGGACTATTTCTCTGTCCCAGCCACATCCCTCCCCATTTAACTTATCTGATATGGACTTCTTTTGTAGAAATAAAATAATTTGTGTGTCTTTCCCTGATGCTTCCTAATTCTAGAACAGCTTTTTTATTTTGCCTCAAAAAAATAAATACACAGAATCCTTCTTTGCATTCTGTTAGCAACACAACACTTCCTTATCACTCATCATTCTTCTTCTTCTACAACTGAAGTGTTGTTGTTATTTTTTAACCTCCTTTGTGTTGTCCATTGATAGTCAAATCCTGATAATATTTAAAAGGCAGTCCAGTCCTAATTGTCTTGTGGTGATTATTGCAGAATAAGCAAGAACTGGCTTCAAAATTAATGAAAGTGATATCTACGGTTAGTGAGGAAAAGTTCAAGATCACAGCATAGCTTATTTTGAACTTTTTTATATGAAAAAAGATGGAAGTATAAATGCTTAATGCCCCATTTCAGAATGAAGATATGGGGTGTGGGATGTCATTTTGAATGAACCCCCTTATGAATTCATCCATTCACATGAATATGAATGAATCCACATGTATACTAGGATGTTAGGGAGGAAGATTATAACCTAGTCCATTGTTGTACTGTTATGGTTCCAACAATGTTCCTTTTTCCAAGCAGTATGGCCTGGAATTCAAGATCACAGCTACAAATGCACAACCTAAAGTCATATATCTACAATTGATTCACATTCATGATCCCTATGCAGTCAGTTTTGGCAATAACGTTGGGAATATGTAAGGATCAGAAAAGTCCCTCAGTTTTGCATTACCAGGCAGTACCCACTGTGAGCAATGAATGTCTGTTCTTCTATTGACTGGGATGTAACTGAATGATGTGTCACCCTATCTTCCTGTGAGTGATCTCCAGTACAAGGAGAAATTGTGGCAGAGATCCTGCTTCTGATAACTGCAGGATTAACTAAATAGCTGATCTAGAATCTTGGTAATAGTCTGCTCCACCTTGTTTTATAGGATGCATGGAATAGACTGTTAATGTTCCTGATGGGGACATGTTACCCTGATTTCTGGGGTCCCTTGGGGGACACCTCAATGTGCTCCAAATATTGGGAATGGGGAATGGGAATTAGCCAGGGCACAAGCTGTAGCACTACAAGAGGCAGGGTAACCTAGTGAAATCTTTAAACCCAATTTTTAAGGGGTCAGGGCAAGCTAAAAACTAAGCAAAATTGTCTAATAAAATGATTTTATTGAGGGGAATTCACTCATGCATGCACACAAGATACACACAATCACACATTCACACAAGAGCTAGGTGAAAGAGAAAGGGAGGAAAAATTATAAAGAGGCTGAGGGATTTGGGGAGATTTATAATTACCAGTCCAGAAGAGTAGTGAAGAACAGAAATGTATTTTGGCTTAGGTAGGACCTAAGGGCAGTTCTCATTCAGGAGCCAGACAGACAGAGTGACAGGTAGATCTTCAAGAGACTGCACTGAGCATCCTCAAACTAGGGGTATTTGTACCCTGAAAATGGCTTGTGGTTGTGAAGGTCCCAGATGCAAGACAAAGGGAACCTGTTGTGGACAATGAGTCTTTCGCCTGTTGATGGGCTTAGTGCTTTGATTGACAAAGACATGATGAATGCTGTATTTGCTGTCTATTGTGGGTGCTGTGAGGACAGACGAAAGAATCCAGGTGTGCAAGAGATGAATAACTGTCAATCAGTGTCTTGGTGGTCTCCTCACAGTTGTATTCCTTGGAAAAGTCCAGCTTCTATTTAAGCCTATTGTCCATAGGAATGATGTGTATTTGCCTGACAAGTGATTCAGTCTTACCTGGAGGAATTTTAGAGCTGACCTGTGCTTCTCACATTTAAAGTCAAATTATTTCCCTCACTCGGTTTGACCTCTCTGTCACCTTTCAGGCTTGAATTTGATATCAGAGCCAATAAAATGTGTTGCCAATTACATATGATGCCAATTAGGTATGGTGCTCATCCAAACCATACTGGTATTGAGGACCCCCAAAGCGGGGCCTTACAGATAAAGCTGGGTTCCAAGCTACCCCTAGCAATTGGTTGCCAGAGACTGATAATGGCAGTCCTCAAGTATTTCCTATGTCAAAATAATTCCCTGAATTTGTAATAATGAGTCAGACAACACCATGAAATGTCCTACATGTTAGCAGCAGATTTCATATTTCAGTGATAGAGAGCATGATTTGCTTTTATCCTGAGATTTCATGATACAGGGCAGGATAGACATTTTTGAAGAAAAGGAAGAAGTGAAGGAGGGGGGAGGGAGGAAGGGGGAGGAGGAAGAAAAGAGGGAGGAGATTGAAAAGGAAAAGGAGGATAGGGTAGAGAGCGGGAAATATGAAACACGAAAAACCTACAAGCTAGGTGGTGGTAATTGTTGTGGGGAAAACTCCAAGCAAAGTAACTGAACATTTGAACATTTGAATGAAATATTCCCAAACAGAATCACAATAGAACAACTACAAAAATGACAACCACATTGCAAAATATATATATATATATATATATATATATATATTTGAGATATATAGATATATATCCTCAAAATATGCAAAATACATCATTTGTGTATTTTAATTGGCCCCAGTAAATATATCACTGTTCTGTGACTTTGGAGTTCTGTTTTATTTTGCTGTGTGGCCAACACGTCAACCCCTATATATGTTTCCTGAATTTGAAATTACAGAAAGTGATACAACTTGAAAAATGGCATATTTATCTGTTGATTCCTCACTGCAGTGGGTTCTCCTATTGTCTGGGTTAACTGTTTTTAGTGCTGGCATTTGTTGGCTTTGTCAGTTTTTACCACTGTATTATTGCACAGGTAGATAGATAAGACAGATAGATAAGCTTTTATTGTTGTTCAAAACAAATGAAGCAGGATGTGATTAAACAGTATTCTGATTCAGTATCAGACAACTTAATGAAGTGCTGATGGCTGCTGCTTTGATCCAGAGAACGAAACTAAGGCCTTCCAAAGTTAGAACCAAGACAAGAGGTTTTTTGTCACTCACTTGAAAAGTTCAGGTTAGGATCCTATATTCTGTTGTTTCTAATCAGCTGATCATATAATTGTATTTTGTAAACCTTCTGTCCCCCACCCCCGGCATCTAACAGGAGTGTGCACCAAACACAAGAATTTGTTTGAAACCTAATCCATCAGTTTGGAGGCTTCTTGTTCAACTCCAATATTGAATCCAAATCTTGATTCAGAACTCTAAAACCTTGTGCTTCCCCATTTATATAACTGGAAATCAACAAATGTTTTTTCACTTCATTTTCTATTTGTCAGAACTGAATCAGTACTGTGATACATTATTTAAACCCTTTCCCAGAGCTCTAAAATTGGATTGCTAGGATAACACTAATTGTTGTCAGCTACAAAACAACACTTTTTGCTCCCTCTCCCCACTGTGATCTTTTCCTTATATGGAGAGAATAAGAGAAATGCATTCGTTTTTGAAGACACAGTGTCTCTCTCTCATTTGAAATTGCTAATTAATCTTAATTTGTGTTGTCACAACTCAAGGAGGGTCATACAATAAGCTTTTCAAGGGAACACTTCAGTATAACTAGTCTGAGGTCACTAACATATGTTCATGGGCTGTAATGGAAGACTTGGTAGAATACGAGTGCTCCGACCTAGTGAGAAATCATTTTAATGGGGAATTTAACATGTATGGTATACTTGACAATATTCTCCAGGGATATTGCTGAAGAATTTTATGTGTTCACATTTTCTTTTAAGCCTCTAAAGGTATGAGCATTTCCCCAACCCCTTACTGTTAATAGATTTTTCTCTATAGATTGTTCTCCCTTCTTGAGTGCAGCATGCTTGATTCTAAGGAAGCAGAATTACTTCTAAGCTTGAATTTTCAAAACTCATGGGAATGTGGGATTAGCAAAGCATATGAATGCCTTGAGCATTAAGTTTCTCTGAATCTGTAACCCTGTGGCACTGAATCTTCACTTTATTGCAGTACAGTCAATGAAAGGAGGCTATACTGCAGCCCTCTAGCACTTTATCTTTTAAAGTCTGGTTTTAACAAGCTTGCTTCTTAGCAGATTTGTACTAAAATCAACGCAAAGCACTTTTAGAAGCATTTATGTTTGGGTGGCTGTTGGGGAGGGCAGGAATGAATGCTGCTTAGTTTTTTAATGCATTTTAATACCCATTAAGACATATTTTTATAGAAGGCAGATAAATCTAAAGAAAGAAGGAGACATTATATAATTTATGAAATATTCAGGCACAATTTGCTCCTCTAACAGGGACTGGCACTGGATTTCTAAAGTCAGTAGCTTTAGAAAAATCACTCTTCCTATCAGTATGACCTCACACATACATGGTAAATCTGTGATTTGATGCCTACCTACACCTCTCCTCATGTAAGGCATGTTTGTGGCAAAGAGTGGAGTAAGATAACTGAACTCATTCATGATGTTGTACAGTCTGCTTGGCACTGTGCCTGTGATGCCTATGTGTTTAGCACAACATATACAAAAGGGGATTCCTTGTGAGCAGCTGGCCAGGAATAGGCAATCTGTGTGGTCAGAACTCTTGTGCTCACATGTATGTGCTTGCGAGTTAAATCATGGTTGGGGACTGTGATTTCTACTCATCTTCCCTGTGCATCAAGAACATGTGAAAAGGAATAAAGACAGAAGTTTTAACTCTTTTATTTATATATTATGCATGCACACAATTGTTAAAAACATAATGAAAGTTGTTGTTTTGAATACTGGAATTCCTGGGTTGATACTGTGATGATCCAACAACCCAAAGATATACGAATGATTGGGGTTGTCTGTAAGAAATATTACCACTGGTCTATATCTGATTGCTAGTCCTATCTGGAGCAAAGGAATAAAATCAATTGCTGAATAGTAAACCAAAATTTCCATTGAACCCATTTCCATTTGTTTAATGGATGTACCCTAGTTGGGACTACAAATTTTATCCAAGCTCACATTGAATTAGCATACATTTTTTTATAATCATTTTATTCAAATTTCCAATATAAAACAAACATTTGTAAATGTAGTTTACATGAATTATTATTGATCTTCCACACTGATCTAGATTTCATTTTCAATATCTCTTAACATGCTTATATCATTGTACCACAATTTGCTGCTAATATTACATGTTGGTTCTTGCATTTTCCTCTCTACTTCCTGCTTCATATTGTATCATCAGTAACCACCTCATCACCAGTAACCACCTCATTAATTATCTAAACCATGAATTACCCATTTCCATCTGTCAGTACCCAGCAATTACCATTCTCTTTGAATCTCATCGTCTGATTTCCCTTTTAATCTCTGAGAGACCATATCTGGATTTCTATTTTCCATAAGTGTCCCCCACCATTGTTCTGTTGTGGGTATTTGCTGTGTTTTCCACAACTTTGTATATTCAATACAAGCTGTTGTTATCATGTACAATATTATACTCCAATACTTCTTTATGTCAGTACCGTCTAATACATCTGTCATGTTTAATAAATACAGTTCCGGTATCTTTGCAAACTGAACTTGCATTAATACACATATTTTGTTATGTATCTCATTCCAGTATTTCTTTGCCTTAGGACATGTCCACCACATATGATATATCGTACCGATCTCTTTTTGACATTTCCAACAAAGCCCGTTACCTGTATTGTAAATCTTTTTTAATGTATCTGGGGTCATGTACCATCTATGAAACAGCTTATAGTAGTTCTCTTTCAGATTCTGGGCTACTGTAAACTTTTGAGTTTTTTTCCAACTCTGTTCCCAAGAATCTAATTGAATTGAATGTCCGATATTCTGAGCCCATAAGATCATTGCTGCCTTGACTGTTTCTTCTTGCCTCTCCTGGTGTAATATTTCTTGATATATACCAGCTAGTAGATGAGGTGGGTTTTCAAATAGCCATTTAATTACTCCAGTTTTCTCTTTTACTTGGATTCCATATGTTTTTAAGTCCATCTGAAATCTTTCAGTTAACTGTCTATAAGGGAACCAACTTAATGTTATTCCTTCTTGTTGCAATTTTTCTCTTGTTTTAATCTTAGGATTGTTAGGAATTGACATCTCCAATGTATCATCATATCGCAGCCATTTATCTGTCTCAGTCCATCTTCCAAAAAATGCTTCTTGAGGGGAGACCCATGTGGGGAGCTGCCGTATGTTTTTAGATTTATAATCATACCAAATTTTCAAAAGCGATTTTCTGATATAGTGATGTGTAAAGTCTTTGTCTATTTTTGCTTTATCATAAAACATATAGGCATGCCACCCCAACCTCAGGTCTGCACCCTCTAGTGCCAGCATTCTCATATCTTGTAAATCAACCAGTTGAATTAGCATACATTGAACAAAGAGGAACAAGTGAGATTTTCAACATTCACTTGTGACTCTCTTCACCAGATTATGGATATTAATTGCAGCTGTAACTGTAAATTCAACAGATTTTGGACATTTTCTGTACAATATGACATTTTTTACTTGGAACCACATCCTGTACTATCAGAACAGTAAACCCACAATTTAACAAAGATAACTGATAAGTCTGGATTGTTATAATGATAAGTCCTTGATTTGTTGTAATATTATTACTTGCATGGTCTCGAAAGCATGTGTAAAGAATAGCATTGTGAACTTCATAATGTACAAATGGAAAATGTTCCAATCAATGGTTTACATTGTTTTGTTTTGTTTTCAGACATGAGAATGAAAAATGATTTTTGCAAAGACTGACTTAAATAAGGCTGTATAATAATGTACAACCCTCATCTTCAGTTTGCACTAGAAAATGATAAACTTTTTACCCAACCTATCTTTTTTCACAGCAAGGATAAGTAAGTGCTATCTCCTCTTAGCAGTAGTTAGTAAGCAATTTCATACTATTTTAAATTGCCACATCTTTAAAAGTTGATATTTAAGTAAAATTTTGCCATTAAGAATTTATCAACACTTTCAGCTTTTATGCTAATGAGGTGAAACATACTGTGGGCAGTTAATGTAATAGCAACATATTGGAAAACTGCAGTTTTGAGCATTAAAATCCTTACTATAAAAAGCTATGTCATGGCAGCTTTATATAGCAATATTTCTTCCAGATGAGATAAATATGTTGGAAGGTGGCAGTATTTGTTGTCTTCATTTTTTAAAAAAATCAGTAATATTTACCAATCATATGATTGTGGTATTTCTCCTCCTTTTCCACAGAGTTCTGAAGTATGTGTTCCTATTTTTAAAGGTAGCTTCTCATGTCTTTTATTAATGATAAATTTGTTTGCCCTGTGGATTGTGAAGATTGAAATAAGGGTGTACAGTCCCTCCCTTCTCTCTATTTTCAGGATGTGTGTGGCATTATCCCCATTCCTGCTCCCTAAAAAACTCATTTTATTTATTTATTTATTTTAAATCTGTCTAGACTCTTAGTGGTAGGCCTTTGTGCATACTAGTTAGCCTGAAAACTCAAGAGGGGAACTCCCAAAAACATCCCTCTCCCTCCACTATTACATTAAGAAAGAAAAGAAAAGAAACACTCTACAGTTCTTATACTAAAAGTACAGGATCTCATACTCAGAAAGATCAGCCCTACAGAAAATTTCAACCTAAGGTTGAAAATGCAAGATTGAGTAAGTGAGGATGAGGGGATATATTTGGGAGTTTTTCTGAATTGATTTGGAGGATGGTGCTGACCTTTCCAATTACAGGAGCTTATTACTTCATCAGTAGAATTCTAGTAAGAGTTTGAAAAAATTAAAAACATGAAAAAGAGGTATTGTATTGAGAAAGAAGAGGGAAAAAAGACTTGTATAATGTGGCATCAGGATGATAGAAGAACACAGAAATGTTGTGAGGAATTTTATAGATATAATATTTTGTTGCTGCTGTTATTGTGTGCCTTCAAATCATTTCTGACTTATGGTAACCTAAAGATGAACCTATCATGGAGTTTTCTGGCACTAAGAGTATGTGATGAATCCTAGGTCAACCAGTAGGCTTCCATGACTGAGTGGGGAATCAAACCCTGATCCCCAGGGCTATAGTTCAGCATTCAAACCATTACATCACACTAGCTCAGGCAGTATTTTACCTTTCCCTTAAAACAATATAAATTGTTCCCCATCAAAACCAACCAACCAACCAAGCAACCATGATGCCAAAGGGAAAGTTTGGGTGAGAGAGAAATAAACAGATTCTATCTTCTCCTATCACACCTATTTTACTTCAACCAGGCCTTTTCTCTCTCTAATATATACTGTTCAACATCCATGCTTCCTCACATTATTGGAAAGAGGCTAATAATAAATGATAATAGAAACAGTTATAGAGAAGCCATAGATGGATTCTTGTCATATTTTAAACATAAAGAAGAAGGGGTGGATTATGTTAGATATTACTGCCTTCTGTCAGTAGATTTCTGATTTGTATGGGTTTTTTAATTTATTTTGTTTCTTGTTTGTTTCTGTTGTGTTCACTTTGTTTTTGTCTTTGCATTTGTAAACTTTTTATTTAAAAAAATCAAGTGCTATATAAAGCAAGTGTTTTAGGAAGCATGTTGCCATACTTTGGGTATTCTTTGGACTACATGGGCAAATGTTCTTCCTTTGTGAATGACACAAAACTGAGGATTTAATTATGTTAT
Organism: Ctenosaura bakeri; assembly: GCA_948474755.1. NCBI lineage: Eukaryota > Metazoa > Chordata > Lepidosauria > Squamata > Iguanidae > Ctenosaura > Ctenosaura bakeri. Next base: position 757,732 of record CAOLHI010001553.1, on the reverse strand, counting down.
ATTATATATCTCACATGGCATATAATGGTCTGAGGGTATATTGGTCTCAGCTAGAGAAAACAGCAACTGAAAAAAGGCCAGTAGATTTTATGTACTATATAATATTCAGCTCAGTCCAAGTCCAGCTGGCATGCACATCAGAAATGGTCTCCCTTCCACACCTTCTATGCTCCACAGTTTTTGAAAATTGTTTCTAGAGTTTTTCTTAGCATTCCAGGGTCAATTTTGGGAGTGCATGGGCTACAAAGCAGACAGGGTAATAACTTCTGTCCCAGTTCTGCTTTATCTCCAGCTTTCTGTCAACAAAGTGTCATCTTTGGATGTTGTCATTTATATATAGTAAGATATACCTTTACTATTTGATATGGTAGTCTATATTATACAGCACCTTTCTATAGTTTCTTTTTTTTCTTTTTCTTTTCTATTTTTTTTAAAAAAAACATTTTTAATCATTATGTACCTCATTAAGGAAGAAATCTAGTTGGCTACCTTTAGTCCCACTACTGGATAATGATGGGATATATAAAATGAGATAATGAAAGAATGAACAAATAATAAGTCAATAGTTTAATAATTATTCCAGGAGCTAATTTCAAATGATAGGTACAGCTAGATATTGTTAATACTACAATGGGGCTCTACCAGGGAAAACCAGCTAGGTCTAGGAAGTAATCCAGCCTTAAGCCCTGGAAAGATACTACTAGTCAGAACCGACAGTACTGGCAAGATGAGCCAATGATATGAGCAAGTTTCATGTGTACCTACATTCAATAAGCATACCCTTATGATTTAAAACTTTAGGTGCCCATGCCATTCATGAATTGAATGGTGTAAGTTGACTGCATACCATCACAAATAACTTTTTTTTTTTTTGTCATTGTGAAGGTTGGAATTCTATTTAGACCACACAAGCATCAAAATCTTCTTCTAAAACTATCTTGCAAGCAACACAGCTGCTCCTCTCAACATTTATATGTTGTTTTATGTGTTGTTACTGAATAAGTGGATGAACTGAATAGGTGGATGAACAGGGATTCACTCTACCCTTACAGCTGAACCTGCTGGAAGGATGACATCTGCAGGGGCATTCTGAGAACTTCCAGAGCTCTCTGAAGATTTCTGTTATAGTGTGTCTAGGTACAGAATGATAGCTGGATGTGTCCCCTCTCATTTTCCTATTCTCTGACAACATGGCTATGTTGAGGTTGGAAATAAGATGCTTACAAGGTGAGTTTGTGTAGTAGCATGGAAGATGTTACAGAGATGTAACTACATGGTTGACCTTTTGCAGGATTTTGGCTGATATATTTAAACCACAAAAATGTCAATAGTCAAACGACAAAGGAAACAACATTCTTTTTTTCCTTTTTTTTAAAATAGGAATCCAAATATCTAATACTGAAGGCTTTCCTTAAAAAGAATGTTTTCATTAGTTTCTTGGAAGTTCGTTAATGAAAAAAAAACACCTCCTGGAACAAAATTCTATAACAATGGTGCCACCTCCATAAAGATCTTCTCTCTAATCCTAGTTAAACATGTTTCAGACACTCAAACCTACAGATAGTATCCTAAAATAATTTCAGTGGATAAGTAAGCTCATAGAAAAGGAGATTTAAATATATCTTAGTCTTCCACCACACAAAGCTTTAAAGGTTGTTGCTAGCCTTATGTATTACCGCTGGAGAACAAACTGAATGCCAGTATATGATATTTCATACACAAGCATTTCTATTGGGCATATAAAACTAAATCCAATTATTAATTTCAAATAGATAAGACATAGCGAGCTTCGTATGAGCTTTGTAAATAACGTCTTGAGAAAGTTTCATTTATTTCGTGGGTCTAAAGTGACTAACAAATTAGTACATTTACTGAAAATATTTCTATGCTTGATGAACTCTTGATATATTAGCAGAAGACCCCACCACCACCACCCTATGACCTTGTAACTGGGGGCCTTTCCACACTACACTGTTATAATGTTATTATTCCATTTTCAACATCCTGTGGAATTCTGGAGGTTGTAGTTTACTGAGACCAAAGAGCTCTCTGACTGAGAATTCTAAAGGCCTCTCCTTAAATGTACTGGTGTGCAGTACATTGTGGTACTGCACACCACAACTTCAGGTTGCATGGGTTAGGACAAGAGGATTTCAAAGCTCTGACCACCCATGCAACCCCTTCTTTAATCTTGTTTGATCTACCCTCCCACCCTATTGTGCAATCCAGGCTTCAGCTGGTTACTCTTGGACCATGTAGGAATTTTCTCTCCCCCCCACCTACCAATTTTTCACTCTATCTTGGGGACATGGAATGTTTGATTTGACGGTGCTTGTAAATAGTCAGTCATTTGGCAGGCTGTAAGGGAAGTGTGGGCATTAGACATCCATTGGTAAAGATAATGTTTTTGCAGTTTCCCCTTTTGGTCTTGGGACCTGGAAAGGAAGCTTATCTTAGGGTTAGCCTGAGCTTCAGCCTAACTTTAGGGCATGGATTCCTTGGGTGGCTCATTGTTATTTCAGTGGGCCTTCTTTCAACTAGGGTAGTCTAAGTAGTAATCCATTAACCTGGAATATTCCTGGGGCTCTACTGCTTCACCCAGGAGAGGCTAACAGGGAGGTCTGGGTCTGAATCTGATCGCTTATCTCATCAAACCCCACACGAGGTGTTCCCCCCTCTGCAGTTCATGGTTAAAGTTAAAAAGTTGCATAGGTCAAAGGAAGCAATCCTGTTCATTCCAACTCTTGTTTCTAGTCTCATTATTTCTGGAGTGGGTCAGCTAAATGCTTACTGCAGTTATCTGCTGATGTCTTGTGTGAATGAGTCATCACAGATATAATGCATCATCAGTTATGTCCTCAATCCAGGGAAGCCTTTGACAGCTATCCTCATATATTTAAGTTATTGGGGTAATATTTTTAAAACAATCAGTCATTGTAAATGATTTTTTAAAAAGATCTGATGAAAAAGAACACCACATTTTAAGTATTGTAACTGAACCATCCGTTTTGTCATTGTGATGATTTTGGAAAGAGTGAATCCATCTGGGCTATATATGCATGAAATGTGACATACAGATAACATGAGTAATTAATCTCACATGGCTTATATACCACAAGCTCAGTCAGTTAAGCTGCAGTCAGTTAACATGTTCTTCAGTTTTGCTGTTATCAAATATATAGAAATCAAGTGATAAATGCCATGTGTGAACCACATCATGGGGACTTGGTAGCCCAATATATGAAGATGCTCTGCTGGAAAACACTGTGCTGGAATGAATTTAGAGACTGCAATGACCCATTCACACAGATAGAAGCCCAGACAATTTCACCATATGCTTATATGAAACAAACCCAGTGATTCATCCAGCCAATCATTCTACTGAACTTCATCCCACTCCTGCTAATTTTTCTATGTGCAGTAGAATGGGGCCTGAAGGATATCTGCTAATATCCATTCAAATTCAAGAGCAATTTCATAAAAACATATTCTCCTTAGCGTACTCTGTTAACAATATTTTTTTCAAAGTGTAATACCTACATTTTCAGATCCTTGGGTTTTTTTATTTATTTATTTGCTTCATGGTGGATTATAAAATATGCATCATTTTACCTGTGAAGAGTGAACACAGTTTGTACGTATTTAGTCAGCTTGAAGGTTTTTTTGGAAATGCATGCCTGTAGGAAAAGAACAGCTCAGAAAAAGCTGTTACACTCTGTCAATTAAATACATATTTATCAAATACATGTATTATACATTTTTATAAACAAAAGAGCCATTTGAAATCATTGTTATGCAAATTGCTTTGTTACTGGCACCAGACAGTCATATAAGTTTTAAGCTGGCATTTGCATTTCTTTTTTAAATTGTTGGCTATGCTCATATTTTCTGTGTTTCTGTCTAAGGACAGGACAGGGGAGTTTACAAGCTAGTGGTTCATCCACATTATGCTGAAACATAATGTAGCATTACAGCCCAAAACAGTCAGAGAAGCTGCAGCTTGGACAATGACATATATCAGTGTTTTCTTCCAGGAGAAGCAGTTTCCATTAACCACTTATTCCAGAATGGTCCCTCAGATGTTGGGCTGCAGCTTCTATCATCCATCAGCACTGGATGTAGTTGCCAAGGAGATGCAGCCTGACAACATGTACGAGGCTATTCATTCCTCACCTTAGCCCAGTTTACTAGCCTACAGATTTTTTAAAAAATCACTGGATATTGTGAAGGTCATTCACATATATGCTTCTAATTAAACATCATATTTGATACAACGAACACTGGTCTTATAATTTGTCCCTTTCAAACTGTATGCTAATGATTTCACAAAGATTTTCAGATATCACTGAAATCTCAAGATTATTTAACTTCTTTGTAATCTTGGTCTTAACTGCTGTCAAAGTTGTTTTGAATATTATGGACAATTATCAGTAGAAATAAGCAGACTTTAGCCATTTCTGCACAATGGGCTGTGCCACTTCTGGGACAGGATGGCAGCGGTTGGCAGGTCATGCTTCTGCACAATGTCATTGCCAGCCTGCTGCCAGCCTGTCCACAAGCATCACACTCATACAGTTTTTGAAGAAAGGAAAAAAAAAAAGGTTTGTGTTTGTGATCATGCAGCAGTCCCAACCCTCCCAACTGTGCAGAAACTTCAAAGTGCAATGGTGATGCTTCCTTCCATAGCACAGCAATGGAAAGTGTCTGGCTGTACTACAGAAGGAAGAGGCAGTGCCATTGTACTCCCATCTGCATGGAGCATGCAGGTACAGAGGGAAGTGTTGCTGATGCGCTCCCTTCCAGACCTGGGATTGTAGCACAATGATGTGGAAGAGCGTTATCATGTGTAAGTGGCCTTTCACTCTTTTCCACCCATCATTTCAGGAAATAATTATCTCTCCCTCCTTCCATTCTGTGTTGTGCTTGAAAACTACTCTCTATATTCTTCAAGCTTCTACATGCTCTTTCAAAACTGCAATTCTGTTTAAATCTTTGTTTAAGTGAAATGACATTGACAGAGGGCACAACTTGAGTTCATATTAGGAATGTGCCCCCCCTTGCCAAAAAATAGTTTGTATCTTGATTTGGTGAATAAGAAAACAATATTATGTGGCTAGTGTTGCTAGTCAATTGTACATTGATATAAATACTTACTTTAAAATGCTATAATTTGATATGTATTGACATCAGTTGGCTCTTCAGTAACTCATTTTCTATAAGCGACTCTCCAGCAAAGAAAGCATCAGCATAATTTTGCTCAAAATTGGCTTTTTTAAAAAAGCATGCAGAGAATGTCACTATATTGTGTATCTGATTCAGTTATAAAGCCAACCCACCATTAGTTGCTGTGTGGTCCAAAACTTGAACTTCTGAAAAATCCATTAACCTTCAATACAAGCTAAAAAAATACAGAACAAAGGGAAAAGCAGCATTTTTTAAAAAAAGTCACATTCTGTTCTCTTCTTCTTCCTTAATTTTTTTCCCTTTGCTCTGACACCTGCAAGAGGGAACTGGAGTATGGCAGTTCCAGAGCTGATGTGATACTCTCTCCCTTTCACTCCCCTTCTGAGTACATGCCAGAGGCATGGAAAGGCTCTGGTTCCTACTCATTATTTTCCTATCTTTCAATAGTAGAACTATGCTGATTGAAATGAATGGGTTGCAGAAACTGTCAGGGATTCGAAGCATGGAACCCTGGGAAAATGCCCAGACCACTGCAAGGTGTTGCATCATACTCCAGCAGTGTGTATTGCAAGACATTGCATCAGGTACTGGAGTGGTGTGCAAAAGGTACAGGGTGGTGTGCAGACCCCTGTAGCTCATTGGTTGTAAATATGTATATAAGGCAGCAATGTTCAGTTCATTTTGTCGGATGACCAAACCCGATGCCTGGCGTAAGCTTTTTTATGTTTTGTGTGCATATCGGAACCTTGAAGCTAAGATAAAGTGCCTCCTGTTTGGAAGAAATCTTTTCCATGTGAGTATCCTTCTTGGGAACAGGGTCGCTGCTGTCGGTTTGCCGAGAACCTTTTCGCCCCGCTGTGTCTCCGTGGGGATTGAAACTCCCATCATTCCCCCAACAGGAACTTGCATTGTTGGGAAGGGCTATCTATGGTCAGATATTTCCTGAAGATGAAGCTTCTTTTTGAATTTGAAAGGAAAATCCGTAAGATCCTATGACAGATGGAACACCTGTCCAGGCAAAGAAAACTGATAGGTCTGAAATCAGTGGGATGGTGAATCTAGGGCCCTTTCCACACAAGGGAGATACATCACTGCTTTGTTGTTCTGTCTTGAATACATCCACATGTCAAACCAGTTTGATGTCATTCTGTCATAGTTTGTTCTGCACGTGTTTAGCTCTTAAAGCAGCTCACATCGTTGTGAAACCGGTGTAATGTAAAAATGGAAAAACTCTGAAGCAAATCAGCCAAAATGGTTCACTGCATTTTTTTCCCCTACATGCCAAAGTGCTACATCGATTCACACCACAGAAGTTGGCATTAAATTGACCGATCAGTGGTGGCAGAGTGGACTGAGGGAGGGGAATAAGAGTTCCAGGGGAACTGACATGCGAAAGCTACAAATGATTTTCTTTGCTTTTCTTTGATAGAAACTGGAGGATGTTGGAGTAAAAAACACCATTGATAAAATGCAGTGAAATGCTTTCCCACTCTAGTGTGCAAATGGCCTATGTTTAGTCTGGTCCATAAAAGAGCTTTCAAAAGTGCTGAACGTATTTGGGAGACAAAGTTCAGGACTCTGCATTGTGTTTGTTTGTTTGTTTTTAACTATGGACTGAAATTTGAAACAGATTCCCTGCCTCATTGTTCTCCAACTTTACCTACCTCTGAGGTTTCCATGGATCAAAAGGCTGCATCTTTAAAGAACAAACAATAACATTTTGATAAAGGATTTTATTTATTCCACCTGCATGATTATTCCTATTCATCTGAAACTAAATTATCAGTTATACCTAATTTCTTTTCAGACCATATAATATTTCCGGATGCCTTTGACAAGACCTCAAATTATTTGGGCAAGTAGTACTATGTGAAGACTTGTGTATGTTCCTTTGTGTATGTTTCAAATGGCCAAGGACCAGTTTTTCATAGAAACTGACCTCATCCACAGGCACATGCCCAAGCCATAAGATTCATGCCATATTCTAAATATATCTATATATCTATATCTATATCTATATATTTAGAAAAACATCTCATGATAAATTGTTTGCTGCTTCCAATAGATGGATTAATTTATGCTGGCTTTAATGCTAATGCTTATTGACTGGTGGTATTTTAGAGTATTTAATTCTTGGTAAATTTTTATGTCTCATTCCCTTGAGAATATTATCATAATCGGCATATACATAATTATAAATGGATGTGTATGTGCACACATAGATAAATGCAGAGAAAGAAAGAGGGAGAAACAGATAGACCAGGTTCTAAACTGTGTCACTGCACTTAATATAACTCTTGTTATATGAATGGATGTGTTTTTTTGTAGAACTTGTCCAGGGCTGTTCTTGAATATCTTCTTGGACAAGTGACTCTCTCCTTCTCACCTTAACCCTCTTCCCAGTCTTCCAAGTTCTTTCTTACTCTCTATCCAAAACACATAATATCTGGTACGCTTGTCACAGGTCACTTACAAACACTAAATGGAAGCCAGGGTCGGGGAGGGGAGACAGTTTTGTTGCTGGATAAAACTTCTTGTGTTTGTATATAGAGCTAAGCCTTCTTCCACATTACTTTTTTGGCATTACCGCCTTGCTGGGCACTAACTTCATTGAAGTCCCAACTGCTCCAAGAAGCCCTTTTAAGGAGGATGGACATTTTAGGAGGACTTGCTGAGCAGCACAAACTGTGCCTGGTTGTGTGAGAAGTTAGATGATCCATCTTAGCTGTGTAGGGAGGATGTTTCAAGCAATCTAGGCCAGGGGCAGGAATGGACATGGGGGAAAATTTTCATCCTTATCCCCTTGGTTCGATCACATTCAAAGAGGTAGCAACTAGGGTGAGGTAAGTAAGGGCAGTCCCTCTCACAAATAACAGTGATATCCACCCATGAATTGTTCCTGCAGCCACCAAATTCTGGATTTGCAGTTAAGCATACCAACTTAAATACCCTAAAGATATCAGATCCTATCTGATCCTGGAAGCTAAGCAAGCTCAGCTCTGGTTAGTCCTTGCATGGGAGACCACCAATGTAGGCTGCTTATCACAAGAGGGAACTGGCAAAAGCACCTCTCAGTATTCCTTGCCTAAGAAAACCCTATGAAATTCATGAGGCCTCCATAAGTCAACAAGCTATTTGAAGGGACATAAACACACACACACATTTAGAAATAAAGTTTTGACCTTCAAGAAAAGAATATGGTAGAATCCTACAAAACCCCAACACTGAAGGATAATGCATCCAGGCATTGATGGATCATGCATCCAGCCTCCTTCCACCAGCAAGTTATACTATGAAGGGCAGCTGAGATCCTGTCACAGCTGCTTGTCACACCCTGGCTGGCTAGTAAGAGAGGACTGGAAACATCACTCTTTATTGCCCCTATCACCAGCACCAGAGAACTCCTTTGGTTGGTATGCCTGTCTGGCTTATAATGGTGTTGTGACTATAAATGTGATAGCAAAATAATAATAATAAGAATAAGAATAAGAAGAAGAAGAAGAAGAAGAAGAAGAAGAAGAAATAATGAGGTTGTAAGTCTAGCTTATGACATCATAAACAATGAACAGGATATCATTCACTGTATTTTAAACTGATTTGCCTTTTTTGTCAGAAATTTCATAACACACTTTCTAAATAAGGTACATTAATTGGAGGTTATTTTTGCTGTTACATAATATTTTTTTCCACAGAAATATTTTTTAATGATGACAGTGCCCAAACCCTTCTACTCCCTATCCCTTCCCTCCTCATGAAAATTATCTTATTACATGTTTGGCCATACCACTCATTTTAAGGCTGATTCTCATCTGAAAATGAAAACCTCTGTGACTTCTGGGCTAGACACCAACTTTGGATAGTTCTCTTAGTGTAAGTTTTCAGGTATGGGGGGAATTGGTGGGCCAGAGATAAAGTGTCTGTAAAAGAGAAAACTACTGCCAGCCTGAAGCCATATTTCAGCACACACACACACACATACACACACTTTTTTGGGAGGGGCATCTGGGAGGTCTTGGAGGATCTGAGTATGAACAAAAATCTCTCAGAAACTGCACTTTTAATTTCCCAGATGTAGGCCTTAGTGCTATAAAAAATCATATTGTTGTACATATATAATTATTTTAACTGGTTATAACTGTGGTTTGATATTAGATGGAACTGATTGCCCTCTCCCCCAAAAGTGACATTGCCAGATAAAAGAGCTGGATAAAATAAGACCACAACTTTATTATTACCACCAAGAATCTACAATCCCTGGGACATGCAGGCACAAATAGATATATAGGAACTCACTTAAGCCAGATTTCCCATCCAGAGACCTCTGGGCTCAAGACACATGGTGTAGACTCTGCAGTTAGTGCTAGCCTGACCCCATGAAGGGATAAAGGTCCCCAAAGGATGGCATTCTTTTCTGAGGAAATCATATTGGGACAACAACCCAATATGGTCAGCCTGTGCATTTTTTTAAAAAATACAACTGGCTTGATAAAATGCAAGGTGTTGGGCCATTGCTCATTTATGTGTGGTTGTTTAGCTTGAAATTGCTCATCTAGTTCCCAGTGCAACACATTTAACTGTAGAGCATTCAGTGGTTAATACAGCAAAGCTTCTTTTCGTTCTGGCCTGTTCTGTTAATTCCTTTCTCAAGTTCCCAAAAACCTTTACAGATCATGTTGTAGGGATGCTTATTTGCAGCTGTGAATGGGTAGCTATGGTGGTGATGGTGGTGGTGATGATGATAATGATGATGATAATGGAGGAGTGGCATTATAGATTAATTGTCTTACCCCGTACATGTTCATCATGAATGGACAGTCAAAATGGTTACTTAATATATATCAACTCAAGCATGTCATGTCCCAAACATTTTAGCCTGGTAGCTAAAGTAGCTTCACTTTGACTGCAATAAAAATGGGGATAATTTGTTCTGGTACAAAGCCAAGATGTTTTCATTACTTTTCATTGCTCACTTAAGGAGGTCTTCTTGAGATAAATGGCATAAATACAGGGCAGGTTCAGATCTGTCAGCTTGCTGGGCTTTGGTGTGTGTCACTGGGGAGAGAAAGAACAGAAGAAAGAATCTCAAAATTCCATATTTCATTTGCTTTCAAAATATCTTTCTGGTTAATACATCATTTCAAAATGTTTTTAAACAATGCACACTATAGAAGCTGAGAATACTGGCAGAAAGAAAGCACAAGGAAACTTCTATAAATTTACAAGTGTGTGTGGTGCCTTTAATTTTTAAAGTCAAGATGGTTTAGCTACTGTAAGTGAAAAGCTGCAATTGCTTTCTATGGAAGATAGCAAATTTTTCTGGGAGCTTATGTATGGATGCCAAACAACTATGAACAAAAAAGGGATAATAGTTATCTCAGTAATATGCAAATTCTCCCTAAGTGAGCAAGCATTGCAGCAATATTTCCATGTGCCAACTGTTAAAAGGAATGAATGGAATGGCTTCAGCACTGAAGGGAGAGGTTAATTGGAACAAATTTGAAGCTGAAAAGAATAACTAAAGGGAAAAGAAAAAAAAAAACTTTTTCATCTCCTTTTTAATCTTACAGCCACTGCAACTATTACAACTAATTACACATTGGAGTGTATGTATTTTAACATTATAAACTTAATGAAGTGGCAGTAGTCACTGAATAGTCTAATTTGAAATTAGCTCTTTATGCTAAACCCAGTATTTGAATTTCTTCTGTGATTTTGTGGGGAGGCTAATTTAGATGGAGTGACAGTAGGTAAAATAAATGCAAGAGGGACTGCATGGGTTCCTCCGTAGCTGAATGTTGAGTGTAGTGCCCTTTAGACAGAAAAAGGAAGTTAGTACTAAATAAGCATAACTAGTAATCATTTCTACAACTTGGTCAGCTTCCCAGTTTCACACACCCTGATCCCACAACAATTCCAGCACCACAGTGTGTGTGTGTGTGTGTGTGCGCGCGCGCATTTATGTGTGTTTTAAAAAATACGGCCTGGGAATTTAAATATTTAAATGTAATAGGTTAAGAAGTTAAAATAATAAACCATGAGTTACTTCTGAACTGACCCCTGTGGATAGTCCTGGAAATTGAAAAATAGTAGTATATCTCACTAGCAGAGTAATTATAATGACAAATAGAATCTGAGCAACAGCTAGTCATACTCCAGCACTCCATGGAGGTTTTAGCAGAGGAACAAGAAAACACAGGGGTGTTTTGTGCTACACTGCTATTATTCCACTTTCAACATCCTGTGTAATTCTGGGATTTCTAGTTTTCTGAGGCCAATGAGCTCTTTGACTGAGAATTCAAAAGGCCCCTCTCTAAACTGCAAACCCCAGAATTCCATAGGATGTTGAAAGTGGAATAATAGCACTATAAAAGTGTAGTTCTGAAAGGTCCTCAGTCTTTATCTTCATTGTGAAAATCATATGAAGCAAGCTTCCTTACAAATATCACAAGTATCATAGCATCTTATGATGGGAGGCACTTTAACTTGTGTCGTTCAAACACAGAGAAGACAAAGACAATGGTAAACTACAAAATAGATGACAAAAAAACTCAGACTAACTACAGATTAACTGATGCAAGGGGAGAGAAAATGTAGCTAAGACATAAACAGCAAAAGGTGTGAATGTATGTTATGCCTAACTCATGGACATAAAAAGTAGCAAGTACTGAATGTGGACAAGCTAAGGTTGCTACTTGTAACCAGAAAGTGGCTATTTCTGGAATATATATAGATATATATTTCTCATGGAAAATCTTCCACAGCTCTCACAGAGACTTATCCATAGTTATTTGGTCTTTTGTTCATCACTCAATCATTGTAGGTGGGCTAAATATAGGATATTAACATTTAGTTATTAATCTAAGTAGACAAATATTGGCAAAACTTAATGCTCAGAGAAAAAAACTACCACATCTTTTAATTCTTAACTGGTCACATCAAACCAAAATGTGATATGCTGCCTGGACACACAAACTCACATCTTTCCTTAACTAAAAGAGAATGATTAAATTGTTGTACTGAATCAGATTTTTTTTCCAGCTTGGAGTGGAACTAATAAGTAGTTTATGTAGTGAGTGAGTGAAGCTGAAGGTAATAGAGTTATACCTCGGCAAAACAAAGCTGAACTGTTGGTAAAAGATCTCTCAAGTACGTGTGTGTCCTAAAAATAGTGTTCTTTCTGGTGTGGTCTCTCTCTCACTGTCTTTCTCTCTCTAAATATAAGGAAAATATACTAGACTCTTTACATTCATACAAATATTCAGGTAAAATAATTTCCACTTAAATCTTTGAATGCGTTTCAAAATAACATTTAAACAAAACATGCTAAAACAGTGAATATTTATTTACACAGTTGGAAATTTTTTCAGTTCAGCACACATCTCTGTTTCTAACAGAGAATAATTGTTAACATTTAGACCAGAAATGGGAATCATGTCTCTTCCAGACGTTTCTCGACTACATATACCCAGGATTCTTCAACATAGGGCTGCTGAGAATTGCATGGCAACAACATATAGAGGAGCACAGAATTCCCAGCACTTATTTCAGTTGACGTAAAACATAGTTGTGGACTGTTAATGGTATTGCAGCTAACTATTCAGACATAAATCTCCATAAATGAATTGGATCAGAAGCTGATGTGAAACACTCAACTTTCTGGCTACTGCACAGAGTGGTTTGTACATTACTTTCCCACTCCTGCCAATAGCACTCATTGGCTGAATGTGCTTTGCTGCATTAGGCTGAAGTCATTGGGCCAATGAGAAACTATCATGCTGTTGCTGCCTTCTGTAAGTAATTTACAACACTGATAGATAGATAGATAGATAGATAGATAGATAGATAGATAGATAGATAGATAGATATATTAGTTCTTACTTTTGAATTATCTTGTATCTTTTATTTTTGGCCACAGGAGAAATCCCCCTACATCGTCTCTCATTGTTTATGTTAGTACTTTTACTGTCTTAGAGTGTTAAGCTATGGCATTCCATTCTTTATAATTTATTGGTTCAGAGCAGGATTATTACAATCTATTTATAGGAGTGCCTGCATTGTTGGTCTTTCCCCTAGTTTTCCAGCATTATGGCCTTTGACATAAGACAACACTCTGTCTCGCGCGCACACACACGCACACACACACACATTTTCTCCCCCCATTGAGTATTTTCTGCATAATGACTCAAATTCAAATACAGTCACAATAAACTCCCACTAAAATTGATGGAACATAAATTTGTTGCCACCAGCTTTTCCTGTTGATCTCAATGAGACTTTAGCAAGTCCAGCTTTCTCTGGATTAGGTTCAATGCACCATTTCTTTTACATTTTATTTTTACATTGTTACTACTTTTTTCTTATTTTTGTTAAAATGTTGTTTCATTTTGACCTCTATTTGACAAATGTCAGATAGACTCACTACTAGGCTCAGTCAAATTTACAAAGAAAACAAAGTTCATGAAGCATTAATAGGTTGTGGAATTTCTTACAACTTCTTTTTCCTTTTTACTCACATTTGTCTGCAAGATTTTGGATTTGTACATGATTTTTGATAATTTACATTAAAAATCATACTATGCTGAGATCTGATCTCCAAATTTTCCAAAAATGAACTCCTCCTGAAAAACTACCTTTCTTTTTTCCCCTATCCCATTTTCAAGGTTTTTTAGAATTTCTTTGAGCTTATCTTCTTAACATGAAGTGGACAAAGATCCTTTATATGAGCACCAGGGGAAGCTACCTGAGAAATGGTTGTACACTAGGGATTTAAATAATGCCCATAAATAATGCCCAAAAGCTTTCTTATCCTAGGCAGAAAATGTGTGTCTGAACACAAGAAAATAGGAGAAAGCTGAAAAATTCTGTGCAATTTTCAGAAAATTCATTTCCTCTAAACATGTGCCTCCCCTCATAGTAAATAGGGGGTTTTGTTATAAAAAGATGCACGCAAAAAGAAAACAAACATATTTTTTACAAACTGCTTTCACACAAAAATGTTGTTTGTATTTAGAAAAAGAACTTGGATTTAATTCTGTGGTCCATAAGATACAAATATAGCCTTAAAAATAGCTCAGCCTGAATTCATATCGTCTATGAAGTGACATGGCCATAGGCATACATTTTATTCTCCATCCTTTGTTTCTTTGGCACTACCAATAGATTGCATATTGAAAAGCCCTGTTTGACAAAGCACATTGAAGGGTTATACTAGGATGGGAAAGAGAATGAATTCTTCAGGTGTTGCTAACTGAAGTATACCACTGGATCTTAGCCACAGTTTTGATTCTCCTTGGAACTGTTTTAACATGGAATTTCTGGTGAAAACATCAGGTAGATTGTCTCTACTGTCTGTGTGTCATTCCCAGAAACAATGGCTAGACCCTGTTGGAAACTGAACAGCAGCCTACCTGCAATGAACTCAGATTAAGTTCAATGTTACTAGCTTCTAGATAAGTGGGTTGAGGTTTGCAGCCTAAATGGACAGATTAAATAGGAAACATTTCATGTAAGCAGTTCATGTGTTCCCTCATTTCTATTTCTTCATTGACTTACCTCATTAAAGAAAAAAAAAAGCATGATTTGCCTTGGCTAAAATCATTATGGCAAAAGGCTTGCAGCCAGCTATAGAGCATAGGAATGATAAATAATTCAGAGATAACTTCACATTGTATAAAGAAGTTAACTGAGCACACTGTGTCCCAGTAGACTAAATATATTTGATCTTAGTAATCTTCTCTTACACTCAGTGTGGAAAGTTGATTAAAGGTTCTATCTTCTCTATTATAACGGAAAACATCCAAGAGTCCAGAGAGCAGACTGCAAAATATCAGAATGGACTAGGAAAGTATTAGACCCTGAGGCATTTATTACAGCTCCCTTTTAAAAAGTGGAAGTACTGTTTTTTTTTCCTGCTTCTTTGCACTAAGAAGTCATAATTTCTAAATCAGTCTCTGAATGATTTGCAGTATTCATATCAGACAAAGCTGTGTAGAGTGGTCTCCTTTGTTAGCAAAAAGTCTATACTCTATTTTTATCTTTGTGTCAGCTGCCAGATCTCTGATACATGCCACTTACGAAGCTGATATCAGGCCAGAAATTGTTTGTGCTGTTTGTGCTTGTTGCTTTGCTAGTGATGGCAAAAACACTAGGATATTATGTTACCCCAAAAGGTGGGTGACTCAGGGGTCCAGCCACAATGCCAATGCCTCTGTTTAAAGAACTATAGCTCAAAAAGGAGGCCTGTGAGAGGCAGGGTAACTATGGGACTAACTGAGAGATGCCAGATAGAGGACAAGAGAAAGTTTTATTGGGGGAAATCACAAACACATGCAATATTCAAACACAACCATATTCACAACCATTCAAGGCTAACAGAGGGAAGGGAGGGAAAAATTAGATAGTAAGTAGACTTTGGGATGAAGTGGGCCATAGTTACTGTTCCAGAAGTAGAAAATCAAAGTGAAGAGTAGCTCAGACTGGGGGTCCAAGGGAAATGCAATGAGCAGGATTCTGGGTGATTTCATACATGCCAATGTATGTCCGAAGTACTTCCGAACAACCTGGGCAGTAGCTGGGGTTTAAGCACCCTGTTTCCTGCCCTCGAGCAGTATTTGTTAATTGTTTTCCAGCAGAGTGAACAAAGGGGTCTGGAATGGGCTAATGGTCTTGACTTCAGGAAACAAAACATTGATAGAGGTCACAATATCCCCTTAATAGCTGGTCAGATGAGGAATCAAAGGGGATTTTTTTGTAGGAAAAGGTTACAGGATGTTGGCCATTGGTTGCCTTATTGAAACTGCCTTGCTGGCTATTGTTTTCTGAGTTTGGGCAATTGATAGGATCATCTCAAACCCATTAAGTTGGGGCTCTCCAGCTAATCCTCATGAACTTATGATCTGGCCATGCTGATGTCATTTGCCTAAGCACAAATTTCTCAATCAGAGTCCCTCTCACATGGCATTCAGCTATAAGTATATAATTTATCTTTTGAGTCAGTTAAATAATATTCATTCCCAATTATACAATATCACAATGTTCAGCATGGTAACAAATAACTACATTTATTATAGGTTTCTGCTATCCTAAAACTGTATTCACAGGAGCAGCTGATGGCTTCCATGTCAGTGGAAAGGTGAATCTGCCGTGGGCTTTAGTACTAAAACCTGAAGGAGCTTTCTCAGGTTTTGAACTGTACAACCAAAATATACTCAGCACTGCAAACAGCTCCTTTAAAGTTCAACTAAATATTAGTCGAATCACCATACCTGGAAGCCACCAGGTGCCATTAAATATAACCCATGGAAATTATTTTTTATCTTTCATTTAATAAAGGGATGATGAAGACAGATGTTAGATGGATGGATAGATAGACAGAAAGATAGCCTCAGTATTTAAAGCCTTTTGTATGAATTAGTTTGGTAATAGCGACAATAACCCTTTTTCATAGTTGGCATCATCATAATCATCATCATCACCATCATCATCATCCCTCCACAGTGGATATGGGATGATAGGAATGACAGCGTGTGTCAGAGAATTCCTAAAACAGTGAGATATCAACAGGGCAGGATCAGAAGCACAGATTTCCTGGTCAAAAGCTCAAGTCCTACCTATGCACAAAAGTAAGGTTGCAATTGAGATTATGAATTCCTGGCACAGATGTGTGTTGTAAAATAGAAATTCAGAGGACAAATGGATAATATAAACAATCTTTTATCTATGCAACTTAAAGAGAAAAGTAACAAACAATATGTTTGTACAAAATAATATCCAAAAAAAATGTAGTCAAGTGGTTAAAATGAACACGCGCAGTATAGGCAAGTAAAAATACAAAAATACAAAAAGTAAAAAATACATCAAACAACAAAGTACCACAATGAAGCAGGATCAAACAGGATACTATACAAGGACAAAGGGCAACAACAGCAGCAGATAAGCTCACTAAAGAAAACACTACTCGTATAGAGGCTTCGCAGCTTCTTCAAATAACATTTGCAGCTACAGGTCCTCTCTAGCTTACTAGTACAGCATTAACCCTATAATGATTGAAGTTGTAAGTCTTGTCTGTATTCCAACAACGTGGGGGTGACCAGCACAGCAGCACACAGAGAAAGGAGGTGCAAGGTTTTTCTTGCCCAGATGCACTATCAATAGCAACTAACCTTTACATCATTGAAATTGAAGAGAGAGAAAAAAAATCCCACTGTTGTCAATGGATGATTTTTCCTCCCTCCTGTTAATTTGCAAGTGATTAATTCCCTCACACCTGCATACCTCCTGAATCTCATGAAAAGAAGGGATGTAGTTTGATGCTCTGTGAGGAAACTGTGAATATTTTCCTAACATCTGATTTTTTGGAGTAAGGATGGAAGGAATACCCTAAAACATTCAGAGATAGTCATTATGCTTCTCTCATGTCAAGAAATCCTGATGAGGAATAACTTGGACTGATGAGAATCTGGACTGTCTGGGGCTTGTTCTCTGAAAAATTTATAGTCCCCTCCCCAACAGAAAACAGCTGTTTCTGTACAGTGAACAGCAATTTTTATTAAGAAAATAATATATCTACAGCTGCTCTCTGGTAAGAAAATGCTCTTCTATATGCAAAAACAACTCCTCCCTCCCTGCCAGCAGAGCCATGTGGGGAGGGAGGTGTGTTTGTTGACTTCCCAGGAAGAGGAGGCCACGTAAACCAACATCTCAGTATGCTGTGCAGGGACAGAGAGCATGGGGTGGACTGATGATTTATTGAAAATAGGGATGGGACAAATACAGAATTTTCTGAATCTGGATCCGAATCCCTGGAAGGTTCTGGGAATCCATGAATCTCAAATCTTTGAAATCATTTTTTCAAAAAGGGTTTAAAAAGCAAGGGAAAGAAGGATAATCTTGGGCAAGACAGACTCTCTCAGCCTTAGCAAAGCCTAGGCAAAGGAAAACCTCCCTCTGAAGAAATCTGGCTAGGATAATTGTCATAGTTTTGCCTCAGGATCTCCCCAGATTGAAAATGACATGAAGGCCCTTTCTAGACAGGCAGGAAAATGTGGATTAATCCCACATTTTCCTGCCTGTGTAAACAGGCCCACATATTACAGTACAGAGCTAATCCAGGTCAAAACTAGCTTTTCTTTGCATAGATCCTTCTGGCATCCTGGGGTTTGTAGTTTGATGACACTCCAGCACACTTTGTCAGAGAAGGCTGTGACACCTTGTAGAACTCCAAACCCCAGAATTGCATCTGAGAGAGCTTTGCAAGTGACGGATGTAAAGAAATGTTCAGCTGTCCTTGAAATCTCAAGAAGACTGTACCTTCCAGTCAAGTCTCAAGTCCAGCAACAAGGAAGGCACTTAAAACACACAAACCAACAAACAAACAGCCTCTAGTCTAATCTCACTTCTGCACCCTGCAGTCTCAAGAGCCAAGTCTCAAGTCCTGCAACAGAAAAAGCACTTAAACACACACAGACACACAAGCCTCTAGTCCAATCAATTCTCTACCCTCAAGTCCTGCAAGGAACACTCAAGTCAAATCTCTAGATGTGTCTCAACAATTCCCAATCCCTACCCTCTAGTCTCAAATCAAAAAATAATACAGATTAATGTATGCCCAATAAATGATTCTGGAAGCAGGTACTGTTCACCTTGTTTGTAGTAGGCAACACACACTCCTCCTATAGAATCAGCTACAGTAGAATCCCATTTTTTCTCAGCTCAGGTTTTTTGGCATTCATTGTTTGCCACAGACATGCTGCTGCAACACAAGACCAAAAGTCTGTGTTTCTCCAGCTCTCCTTTGCAACCTTTCCAATGGTGATTGTGCTTATAAACTTGCACCTAGACAGAGGAAAAAGAGGACAAGGGGTTGAGAAGCATAAAAAGACTTTCTAAAAGGGAGCTTCAAAATGGGTTGACTGAAGTATTCATGTATTCAAGACACAGAAACTAAGAGAGGAAGTGTCATCAAGACAATCTTAGTCCCAAAACTGACCAAAGAAAGCTGATGAAGGGAAAAGTACGGCTGGCATGGCTTGCATAGAACCCCTGAACCCCTTTTTTGCAGTCTTTGGAACCCCCTGGGGACATTCGCATAAGCTCCTAGACTCCCACACAAACTCAGTTTTGCTCCTCTGTCCCTTACCTCCCAATCCCTATCCCAAAATTGCCTCGCAGAGGGAGGCAGCAGCAGAGAGAGGCAGCACTAGGGGCACAGGCAGCAGGAGGGAGAAATGGCGACCTCCAGTGCATGTGAGGCTTTATGCCGGTCTGCCAGCCAATTGCCGATGCCTACGTTGGGTGGGGAAATACGTGAGGCGTGGGATCACATCCTGGTCCTGAGTTTTCAGGCATCCCGGTCTCCCAAGTTTTCAGGCATCCTGGTCTCCCAAGTTTTCAGGTGTCCCAGTCTCCCAGGTTTTTAGGTGTCCCAATCTCCAACAAACTGTTTGAGTGGTGGATTTGAAATATTCTCTCTGCCTATTTTGGCCCAGGGATTTGGATTCCCAGATCTTGAATCCCTGCCAAAGATTCAAGGATTCAGTTGGCCCATCCCTTAAAACCTCTCCACTCCCAGCTCTTCCTCTTTTTAAACTTTGACCCACCCTCCCGACTCTAAACAGTGTGACCTTGCTGGTCATCTTCAGGCTAGGTAGGATTTATCCCCTTTTCCATGTTTTTTTTTTTTTTGGCTACCCCACACTTTTGAAAGGGACTTTGACAATTGGCCAGAATGGTGTCTTAAATAGGTGGTAATCTGGCAGGTAGTGGGGGAGGGGAGAAGGAAGATCTAGGGAATATCTTGGTATCCTTTTGATGAAGTGAGGAAGTGTCCAGAGATGGCCCTTTAGGTCATTGTACTGGGGACTTCTTTTGGGGCTGGCCTGAGTGCTAAACCCTCACTTACAAAGTCCTGAAGGTTGGGGGAGGGAAACTCAGGCTGGTCTTCCAGATGCAGGCTTGTTGGGGGACAACCTAGCTACTAGAAGCTAGGATGGAGACACCTGACTCAGCTGCTCTCACAATAGGTTGCTCCCTCACTTGCAGCTCTCAAGAGGGGGAAAAATACATAGGCAGGGATTTAAAAAAGTCGCCCAATTTTCAACCCATCTTTCTGTGTCTGTCTCATTATTTCCTGGCTTGATCAGCAAAAAGGGAAATGAATAACAACAACAACATGAATTTTGTGCAGAATAATTCACTAACTACTCAATTTTCTGTGCAGGTAATAACACATATAAGTTTTCTGTGCAGAAATATTATTTTCTGTGCATAAAAAAAAAGTTGCTTCCTGCACATAAAATATTCTCTTCTGTGTTGGGGAAGAAGAAGGAGGAGGAGGAGGAGGAGGAGGCTAATTCTGTCTAGAACAAAATCCTAAACTGCAAATATTCTTTGAGAAATCAGCACTTTGCACTTTGTCACATCAGGAAGAAAATTTCTCGAGCTAGTTATTGCTTCCTTCAAGAACAAAATTTACAAAGAATTACATGCCTCCATTTTGGAGCAGGGGGATGGCAACAGACAGTCACTCAATGACTTCTGCTGTTCTACCACTGAATATCAGAAGTGGCATATAGATGAGCCAACTTGGGGGATAACATGCCACATGCCCATGGCTTATTAAGGATTAGATGGCTGCAAATGGACAATGCTTTACAACTCCTACATGGGTCATAATACCAAATGATAAGGAACTGGCTTTGCTCTTTGTCAGATCAATTTCATAATACTTGACATTGTATTTTCACCCTGGAATGCAAAGAAAGGTATCCTCAGGTATCCTAGATGTTACTTTTCATTTAGATTACTTGAGGAGCTTCTTAACTTTACCATTCATCCTCCAAAAGTCTTTGAGAAGCTGTTGCCTTACAGAGAATTTCAACATCCCTCAACGCCATTTCTAAAAAGGAAAATCATTTGTGATAGGCAGTTTGGAGATATAAAATTTATCATTGACCTGGTTTAATTTATGGACATGTTCAATTCAAGCAGAGCTTTTCTAAACACCTCCTCTCAGGAAAAAGCTGTTGTTGTTGTTTTTTTTTCTTATGAAGGCCATGTGGGAAAAGAGTTCATTAATGGAATGAGACAATGGTGCATTGTGCGTACCTGGTGTTAAAGTTCAAGGGCTGAACCTGTTCAAATTGGTTCACTGTACCTGAGACATTTAAGCGTCTGATCCCAATTTGTGTGGGCAATAAATTAATGTTGGGGTTGTTGACAGAAAAAGAGAGAGAGGGAAAGAAAGAGAGAAAGAGAGGAAAAGAGGGAGGCATTTTCTTACAGTACTGGAAGTGTTTTATATATTTTTATAGCTGGCCTTTGTTAAATTTAAAGAGACTTCTTTCTCATCTAAGTCAGGGTGAAGTGAGACAATTTTCAGGAAGCTCCTCTGGTTTTTATATCTGTATGATTTGAACTAACCTCACAGTAGAAATGAAAGTTCAATTTAATGTGATATTATTCACCCACTTTGCTTTTCGTCCCTCTACCCTTTGTTCAGATATTACTTTTCACTTTGCCCCCTCTTCCCAGCTGACCTAGA
Source organism: Ctenosaura bakeri (assembly GCA_948474755.1). Lineage (NCBI taxonomy): Eukaryota > Metazoa > Chordata > Lepidosauria > Squamata > Iguanidae > Ctenosaura > Ctenosaura bakeri. The sequence continues at coordinate 736,008 of CAOLHI010001553.1, read as the reverse complement.
AAGAGATACAGCTAAGGTAGCTCTATCTTGGCCCAGTGCTGCATCACCCCTTCCAAACGAAAGCAGAAAAAGCCTACTGGCAAACTGACAATTTTATTGATTCTTTCCCTCACTATTTTTGTTCCATCTCTCAGTAAACTCAGGCTCTTTGTACTTGCATTTCCAGACTCTTTGTGTCTGTCTGCTCTGAATACCTTCCTGGTTTTATTTGCCTATCTCTTGCCTGTATTGTCTGGCATTTAGAAATCTGGTTTGCCTTTCTCTTCAACTTGATCATGCACATATTTTTTTGTGTTATGGTTAACTCCTGAGTTTTGCTGATGTGTTGTTGTGTGCCTTCTAGTCATTTCTGACTTACAGTGTCTCTAAGGTGAAATCATCATGAGATTTTCTTGGCAGAAATTGTTCAGAGAGAGTTTGCCTTTGCCTCAATCTGAGGCTGGAAGAGTATAGGCCATTTCTGCACTATACAGTCATAGTGCTCTTATTCCACTTTCAATGTCCTATGGAATCCTGGGGTTTGCAGTTTAGGGAGGGGCATTTAGAATTCTCAGCCAAAGAGCTCTTTGGTCTCAGGAAACTACAACCCCTAGAATTCCATGGGATGTTGAAAGTGGAATAATAGCACTATAGCAGTGTAGTGCAGAATGACTTGTCCATAGTCACCCAGTAGGTGAGTAGGGATTCAGACCCTGATCTCTCAGTGTCCTAACCTTGGATCTCTAACTTCTGAGTAGGGACAAAATAAACTTTCTTTTCTATGATTCTACCATAGGATAATTCTAGATGGAGATTCACTTTGTCTCCATTTCTCATGAATTTTTTTTTAAATAACTAATCTTAGAAATTCCATGTGCAGAGTTTGTTCTTGATATACTTCTAATTGATTTTATTCATATGAGTTGGGGGGGGGAGAGAGAGAGAGAGAGAGAGAGAGAGAGAGAGAGAGAAGCTATTCACTTAACCCTACAGTTATGCACAGCTGCAATAGATTTCTTTTGAATTAATAGAAAACTGAAAATTTATTTTCCATATTACTATGTATACTAGTGAATATGTTTTAAATATATACATGCCTGTCAGTGATTGTACAAATGGGTAAATGCATGTCTTGATTGTCCCAACAGAAATGCATCAAGGAATTAGCCAACTCCTCAACCTGTATCAAAATTATGACCATTGTACCAAAGAATATCCTAGAACATGAGGTCCCTAGTGACTCTCCTATCTTGTGGCTATCCTATATTGTGGCTAAAACATCAGTTCCCTCCTCCTCAAAAATCCCAAAACCAAATGAAGATGTGGTGTCTGAGCATGTCTGTAACTCTATCCAAAGGCTGATGTTTTCATTCCAATAGGAAACTTCCTTTTGTGAAGCACCATTATACCCATACAGAAGCTCTTGACTTATATTTTAGTCTAGCTGCGTATCTGACCAAGGATACTTTGTAATATCACACAGATGACATTAAAAGGAATAGTCCCCTTCTGTTCAATGGACTCAGTCCACCATGGGGGCGGGAGAAGGATGAGGCTGGGATGAAGCTTATGTATAATGTTGTCCCAGTCCCGTCCTTCTCCCATCTCCAGGCAGCGCAATTGTTCCTTAAATCATTTACAGTTTCTCCCCATCAATGACTGGAAATCATGCCACCCTCCCATGGTACACCTACACTTACCTTATTTGTTGAGGCCCTGGGAGCATGATGGCTGTGTTTCCTGCCCCAGCGAAGCCTGGGAAAATACCATTGTGCTTCCTGGATCCTGGAAGCAGCTAGTGCAGAGAGGAGTGCTCCATCGCACTTCCTTCCCAGGAGAGTCACTCCTGCCATCATCACTAGATGCCACCAGGACAAAGGTAAGCTGCATAAAAGGCCTTAGTTTGAGGCAGCAACTTTACTCGCAAAGCTAGTAACTTTACAGGTGAAACAGAACAGCTCATGCAACTTGACTTTGTGACTTTGTGCCCAACCATAAAAGCTCCCACCTGTTTCTCGAAATCAGTCAGCTTGTCATTTGGTAGATGACAAAATTGTTGCAAAATATTCTTTTCAGCATCTAGCAAACCAAATTCATGAAGGAGCTTTCAGTTTGGTGTGTGTGTGTGTGTGTGTGTGCATGTGTGTGCTTTAAATGCCTAGGTTCCATATAATATAACCTTGGTCTGGAGCAAGAAGTAAGGTCAAACTGGATTCCTCCTGACACTCTTGGGCCTATGGTTGTCCAAGCAAAACTTCCATGTTCTCCCAGCCCATCTGAGCTCATTTGTCCACCAGGATCGAGTGGGGGAATGCTCCCTTCCAAATGCCTAGTTTTCTCATATGTTTTATAAATCAAATAATCCTCAAAAAAACTGAACAGCTTTTGAGAACTCTCCCACAGCAGGGACAAACTGTTTGTATTATTCATTATTGCTTTCAGGAATGAGATAAACAAAGATTTACATCCCTACTGTATGCATGTGGGAATTTTAAGAATTATGTTTTTAAAGCTGCCTCTTATATTCAGCTTTAAAACTGTCTTTTACATTGATTGTAAATAAATATGCACATGCATGCATACACACACACACAACTCAGGATTGTGATGAATTATTGGGCAGAAGTGGCTTGTATGAGTAAACTTGGAGCAAGTAGAAAATATACTTTTGGGTCTCTGCTCAATTCTGCATAACTGGCTACACTTTTTTGATCATGACGTTTGAAACATTCCCTTAAGAGCCAGGATACAGTAGCAGTTCATGGCTCCTTGGAAAACAGGAGAAGAATGTGAGCTACTCTATTTTGTGCCTTTCTGCACTACATTCTTATAGTGCTATTATTCCACTTTCAACATGCTGTGGAATTCTGGGGTTTGTAGTTTACTGAGGCCCTCTAAATGCTCCTCCCTAAACTGCAAACCCCAGGATTCCATAGGTATTGAAAGTGGAATAATAGCACTATAACAATATAGTGTAGAAAGGCCCCTTCTCTACAGTGCTAACAGAGGGGAGGGGGGCGGGGAGAGAGAGAGAGATTGAAAGAGAGATTGGTTTGGGATCATTAGGATAGAATCACACCACACATTATCAGCATTGAAAAGAAAGTAATAAAGAGAGCTAGAAGAGGTCTCTCCAGCCAGATGCCTATAGCAGCTGTTGGAAGCAGATGTTGCCACCATAATTGAATATGTGATGACACATATAGGACTACCAAATGTTACTTTTCTGGTCATGGATTCACACATTTTATAAAATGACTGGTAACCTTGACCTAAGGCACAATACAGGTTATTGTGGTTATTTTTTCAACATGGCTATGCATTCATCCTGTTTCAAGGCACAGGAGGAAAGAAGAGGTTTCTTGTTGTAGGAGGTTTTTGGTAGTTACAGTGACTTTGAAGGAAGGGAAGAATTCCTGCCATCAAATTATATATATTAGCAAAAACTTAATTAGTTAATGAGTTTTCCCCACTCTTTCTTCTGTGTTTAGGACTCAAGGAGGCTCATCGTATGATTAAAAAGGATATAGCTAAAAAGTCACTAAGTTATAATGAACAATCTGAGGGCAGCTACTGAAGTTGTTCTTATTTTCTTACCAACCGTCATTGCAAAGCTGATAAGAACATAAATAACAGCCTCCCTTAAAGATCTTTAAGCATGAAATTTTCACAGGGGGCAATACAACCTTTCAGAGAACATGGACCCAGGTCATTTATAAGATATGAGTTTAGAATGCAGATATCTGTGGTTCTCCATTATGAAATAAAGTGTGAAATAAAATAGAGACACCACTTCTGCTCCTACAGAAACTTTCAGACGTGTTGGCCCACCAAATGCTGTTCAAAGGCTTTCAATTAGTATACTTTACCACATTTGCTTTCTTTGTTATACAACTTTATCAGTGAAAACAGAGTGTGAACAGAAGAATTTAACCCAGAGGCCTTGCAAAACTATCAATTCATTGAGAAATGCTAAAATCACAGGTATTGATTTTTCTAGCCAATAAAATATCAAAGAGAATTGATTTCCCTTACTGAAACTTCAAGGCTTTGAACCTAATCTTATTTTTCCTGTCTGTCAGGAATCAAAAAGTATAAATACCTCTTAATTGCTAGTGTTAATTCCTTCCATGATTCTGAGCTTTGTGTATCCTTCTTAGAATAGCTAACTGGCAAACAATTCAAGGAAGGTCATGTGTATGATAAATAAGCCAGCTAAAGAAGCCTATTATCTGAAATTCTGAGCCTATGTTACAATTACAGAAGGTTTCTGTAGTACTTATTGCACTACTTACACCTTGTAATGCTTTGTAATACAAGGTACTACATTGTACTACTTATACCTTCATGATCCATAAATGGGAATGAATTTTACAAACAGCAGCACTTCTTTATTATATGTAGAATAAAGTGCTAAACTAACCAGTTAAATTAGACATAGCTTGGTATAGGTCTGTCCTTGGGGACAGTTTAAAAAAATCCTTTGGTCAAAACATTGGTTGCACAATGTAGGGGCTTGGGAAGCTGTCTTACACTGAAACATCAATTGGTCAATGCAGTATTGCCAGCTGTGACTGGTAGCATCTTTCTAGGGATTCTCTAGTAATACTTTTGGAATGAATATTTATCTGACTAGAAAAACAGTTTTGGATTTTCTAGTCAGATAAATATTCATTCCAAAAGTATTACTCAAGCTATCTGATGTGACTGACTGGCATTTTTTTTTTTTTACCCAACATTCCAGTGGCTTGTACTACATTTTTTGCCATATCATTATTACATTCTCCTGGCTTTCTAGAAATGCACCACAGATCACCTCTTTGAGCAGCACTTCTTTATTATATGTAGAATAAAGTGCTAAACTAACCAGTTAAATTAGACATAGCTTGGTATAGGTCTGTCCTTGGGGACAGTTTAAAAAAATCCTTTGGTCAAAACATTGGTTGCACAATGTAGGGGCTTGGGAAGCTGTCTTACACTGAAACATCAATTGGTCAATGCAGTATTGCCAGCTGTGACTGGTAGCATCTTTCTAGGGATTCTCTCAAGATTCTTTCCTAGTTCTACCTGGACATTCCTGCTGATCCCTCTCCATGTACTAACCAATTCTAGCCACCATTTCTTTTATGGAGAGGCAAGAATGTCCCCCTTCATGTTGACCCCTCCACTGGCAGGCAACTGGCTTCTCAGAACTGAAGGTTGAAATTTCTAAGATAGTGCTCTATTATTTTAAAAGTATTTTTTAACATTGTAATTGTGTATTTAGACAGTTTTTTTTAGTGTTGTTAATACTTTGATTCTATTTTAATTATGATATTTCCTATTTACTGTATTTATTTATTTATTTACTCATTCTTTCATTTATGTAGCACCATCAGTGTTCATGGTGTTTTACATGAGTGGTTTACAACTGCTAATTTGATAGTTGCCTACTCTAAGGCTTACAATATTGAAAGATATGACACACAAGTAAAGGGGGATTCAACTCAGCAGATGCTGTCTGTTCTCTTCCTCTGAAAGTGGCAGCTGGGGTAGAGGGAGGGCCTCTCCTCAACTGCTGAGCCTGGGCATAATGGAATAGTGCCTACTATCTTTATTGTCAGCCATTTTTTTTAATATAAGCTGCCTCAAGTCCCACCTTTGAGGGGAAAGGTGGGACAGAAAGAAAGTTAATTCTCTTTCATCATAATCAAGTTATACTGAAAGTAGCATTAGAGATATAGTCCTCTAAGCCAGACAGGTTTTTGTGGAGGAGTCAAAAAAAAAGTACTAACACTGCTGCAAAACCCCAAAATAAATCCTATTCAGGATTGGTTATTGATGGGCTCAAGAACAGCCACATCAGATATCAGAGGTCCTGGACATCAGACAAAAAAGTGAGCTGTAGGGGTCAACATCTTTTGCTAGGCAAGATACTGTGAGGCTACTGGAAGACCAACCATAGTGGAAGAAATAGTTTAGAAACAGCAGCCAACGGAAGAATAACGTAATGCTATTATATAGCAAATCCTTTCAGTCCAAGGTCACCAAAAGAGAACATACACTATCCAAAAAGAAATGCTCCTAGATGCTAAGACCAAAACCAGTGTATTAATCAGAATAAGGTCTTTTCAAGTATAGAACTTGGAGAACTATAGGGAATGATAAAGAAAATTGAACCAACAAAAATGAAAAGAACAAAGTGATGAGATTGAAAGTGAAGCAGTGAAAACTGCTAACAAAGAAAAAGAAGTACATAGATTGCTAATACTGAAAATGAAGCTAATATTGGTAGTTTAGATGATGACAGAATATTGATATTGATTCAGAAAAAGAAGAGAGATTGATGCTTACTGATGAGCAAGCTGAATTGGAGATCAAAATTATTGATGAAATGAATAATACTAAAAAAAAAGGAAAGAGGGAAAAAGGTTTTCAAACTCAAAACTTGTACCAAAGGGAGAAAAAATTGCAATCCATTATTGAAGACATTGATATTGACTTGACAATCCTAGCAACTCCAAAAAAATTACTCTTCAAGATCCAAATCAATTATTGTATAGTGCAGTGATAGTAGTCACAAAAGAACTTGGATATTAGATTGATGTATGTGTTTGTATATGACTTCAAGTCACCTGTTGATTTATGGTGACCTCATGAACTTCATAAGGTTTTCTTAGGCAAGAATTCTTCAAAGGTAGTTTTGCTGGATTCCTTCCTCTGAAGTAGAGCCAATAGCACCTCCTATTCATTGGTGGATTTCCAGGCAAATACTAACCAGAGCTGACCCTAAATAACTTACAAAATCAGACAGGATCTAGTACTCTGTATAACAAGGAAGATCATAAAAGAAAAGCAAAAAGAAAACCAAAATCAAGAACCTGACTTGAGTTAAAACTTGATAAAACACCACTACTTTGAAAAAAATCTAAAAATTTAAAGAATAGGAAGTTGAAAAATGAAGAAATTTAAATGAAACTAAAGGAAAAATATTAGTTGGAAACAAAAACAATTCCAAAAACAATCTTGCTAAAACTGCAACAGTAAAAAAGGTATATTGTTACCCTTTGTGATGGGGTCCCGGGAGGGGTGCCCTGATGAACAAATAAAAACACAAGTTGGGGGAATTTAGCTTGAGCACTCTCTTAACTAAATGAGAGGCAGGGTAACTTTACAAGGATCTTTTAACTCTATGTATACAGTGTCAGGTCAGAGAGCAATTAGACAAGGTTTTAAAGCAACAAATAATATTTTATTAAAGACAAGAAACATGCAAGACAAAATATAAACTAACTAACTGAGAAATAGAAATGGAGAGCTTTTCGGGAAGGGCAATATGACACCTGGTCTCGTAGTCCTGGAGAGAAGTGGGGTTCTGGGGGAGAAAGCTCAACCGGATTTGCTGAGGGGAGTTCCTTCAGACTACCGGCAGCAAGGCGGGATGGAAGTCCAAAGTAGTACAAAGATGTCCCAAAAGTGGGGACCTTTTATAGGGTGGAGTTTACCTACAGGCTATGTTATGCTCGGTGAGAACAAAGGAAATTTGGAGTTGGACAAAGGAGTTGGAAAAGGTCAAGTTTAGCATGATTGGTTTAGCTCTTAAGACAATAGCGTGGCCAGTTCATTAATAGCCCGATACAAAGGAATGGCTTGGCTCTTGGCTGCATGGCTTTGTGTAAATCCGAGCTGAGCAGAGCCGGTTTGCAGGGAGGTTTTTCCCTAAAGCGACGGAGAGGCTTAAATTGCCTGCTTGAATAGGGTTTTGGAATGTACAACCATTAACGGCCGCGCCCGTACGTGCTCGTCCAGGAGGCCTTTGCAAACACGTGGAGTAGAGTGGCAGAGAGGGGTCAAGCAAAGGCCAAATTATTTGATATCAAAAGAATATCTAGTGCTCTCACCCGACATATCATAACCGTGATAACAATATAGGTATGCCACTTACATGACTCAATTTAAGCTGAATACCCAAAAAAACCTGCCTAGAAGAAAATAAGAATGACAGTACTGTCCTTAACAAGAATGATATAGTTACAATTTGGAAGGCACTATGAGATAAACCAAAACACTTAACAAAAGTGCAACCTGGTTTACAAACATTGAAGTAGAATTATAATCAAAGTAGATGAAGAGAACTGTACTTATATCAGAAAAATCTGTAAAGAAGGCAAAGAAATTAAGGATTGGACAGCTCAAAATCTCTCAATGATTTTGGTTAACAAATCTAACCAGCCTTCATAGTCTAGATAGGAAACAGCACTTTCTACACCAAAAGTATTATTTCTGAGCAGAAATATTTCCATGAATATTCTTTTTTCTCTACAGAAAACGTTGCTTCCTAAGCAGATGATACACTTGGGTATTTATTCTGCATAAGATTCCTGTACAGGATATGCTGTTTGCTTGCAAATTTTATGTGGACCTAGTACCAAACTGTCAAGATGTGCATCTATCCAGCATTATCCTTTCCACAGTGTTCAACATTAAAAATAACTAACTAACTAACTAAATAAATAAATAAATTTCCCGAAACTTTTTCAAATATTTTCAAAAAGTTTTGCGTACCTAAGAATCCAAATGATTGATAGTCCACAATTCCAGTACGCTAATACTTGTACTGTGGTTTTCTAGAGTCAGGGTCACCTCCAGTGCACATTACACAAGTACTTCTGAGGCCCTACTAGCTGCTGCCAATTTGTTTTCCAGATGGTATTATGGTTTTAGGTTTCTCAATGAGTCTTGAGATATTTGAAATAGCATTTTGTTCCATCTTCTACAGTTTTAAAATAAGAAATGTTGCCATCATGTGGGTTCCACTACTGTCAGAGGCATGGATCGCTTGCAGACCATGCTGCTCTGTATGCAAGTCTCTCCATCTACATATAATTTGGAGGAAAAGGCATCTTCTCTGCCACTGATCATGTGCAAACTGGAAAATTCCCTTTAAAACAAGTTCTGCAGCATTGAACATTTGTTATAAACTAATTTCACTATCATTTTGTATTTGTTTCAATAACAATGGTAATATTACCATTATGAATGAATATATGGTTGATGTATATAGGATGAAGCTTTATTCATTAACTTCTGTAATTTGTGGCCCTAAACAGACTTACCTGTCACACTGTTGGATTTGCTTTTGAATAAACAGTCATAGTATTGCAGTGTTAATATGCTAGAAAAGTCCTTTGCATGACTCTGCGTGTTCCACTAATTTCAGTTAGGCTTACGCTCATTGGATATTAGATTGCATTCTTTGTTGCTCTGTTGAAAGTTTCTCAGAGAAAGAGTGGTTGATGCATTTTTTTTCCAAAGAGAAAATATTTCTTCAAATATTGAGGGAAGGGCAATGGTGAAATGTGTTTGAAATGAGGTACAAAACCAAAGAAGGCTTCATACTTAGCTTTTGCTGTGATTCTTTGTAGTTCATAGTTCCTGGAATAGAATCAGAGAATAATGAAAATTGATTTTGATCTGAGAACTTCCATTTACAATTTCTTAAAAAGGAAGGAAGATTTGTGTCATCATATGGAGTGTATGACCTTTAAAGAAGAATAGAAAGAAAAGAAGACAATAAAGTCTATAAAGTTGAGTGGGCAATTATTTGGAGAAAATAGTGTTCGGTATTGCTTTGCTAACTTGGGGTACACATTTTTATTTTATTGTTTTGGTTTGTTTTATTTCATTTTATTTTATTATTCCTGTCAATTTTTTCTTTTTAGAATTATGTACCATTGATGTTAATAGCAAAACTTAAAAGAACGAAAATTAAAATTGGTCATGACAGTATCAGAAACTAAACTAAACTTAAGACTTCTAGAATTACTATTTTAGGGCTTAGCCTGCTTTGAGAAGCTTCACTGGATTTTTTTTAAATAATAGATCTATCCTATCTGTCTATCCGTCTGCCTACCTGCCTATCTATATGTCCATCTATTTCTACCATCATTTGCTGTATGACTTCTGTGGAAGCTGGAAAAAAAGATGCATCTTATTTGCTAAGCTGATTGACTTAGTACCTTGTTCTTTCATTGGGTACTGTGTATTTGTAACCGCATTTATTTTGTAGCTGTGCATTTATTTATTTATTTTTATAAACTTCACATGCTTTCATACCTCAACTGTTCCTAATTATCAAAAAGTGAGATGTGAAATGGTTCTTTTCCTCTCTATATCAAGGAGCATATGGCTCTCTAGATGTGGTTAGATTTTAATCACCATCAAGCAGCCTAGCCAAAGGAAAGAAATGAAGGGTTAACAGTTCATCAAAATCTGGAGGGCTACATGTTTGCTGCCCTGTCATATCTGAAGCCACTAATATAGGAAAGATATCTATACATGTGAAGTTGTTCCCAGAGTGGTTGCACAAATAATAATGGAAAGGCACTGACATCAATAAATGACAGAAAAAGTTCTCATCAGCGGCTAAATTTAGTAAGGCCTAGATTTGATTCTATAATGAGAGAGCTAAGAAGTTTATTTTTCTAGGTTGTCAAATGCTCCTTTGTTTTCCAAAACACAATTGGGCACTCATAAGATCTGTTTCTTCACATGTCATTTGCCACAGGACAGATAGCAAGACCAGCATATAACTATTTCAGAGGGGTCAGGACATAAGATAGGAACTATGTGAGGCACATGTCATCCATAATTTGTTTTCCTAAAATTTTCATTTCAGTCTTGTGCACCTTCTGGAACCAATGACTGCGGAGAAGTGGCATGAAAGGAGTTAGTTAACCCTTTATCTAGGGTGATATTTTAATCAAAGTTGCTCTCCACAAGGTACTATGTATTAAACTCCTAATGGAGGGAAATGCAAGTACCCTCATTGTACTGTACACAGTCTCTAACTCTAGTAAATTACACAGGACTACATGTGTTTGGGTCCAATGATCCCTTCTGGTGCTGATGGAATGTGCAAGGAAGATCCCTGTTACCCTGATTTCCGGGGGTCCCGTGAGGGACACCTAAGAGCACTCCAAATTACAAAGGTGAGAATTAGTCAAAAGAGCACAAGCTAGCAACAAGAGGCAGGGCAACGGAGCGAGATCTTTTACCCAATGTCTACGGCGTCAGGCCGAGTCAAGGAGCAAACAGAAGTAAAATATTAATTGTTGTTTTTATTAAAATGCAGCCAACAAGTGTATGTAACACACTCACACAGAGAACTATAGAAATAAAAGGTTGGAGTGGGATAGAGACATTTTTAGAGGAGGTTTTTGGTATGGGTAATACTACACCTGTCCTGAAGCCTGGGTAGTCTGAGGAAGAAGTTTGTGGATGTGAAGTTCTCAGCAGGTGGAGCTGAGGGGAAGGCTCGCCAAGCAAAGCAGCAGCAAGGCAGGATGGAAGTCGGGAGCGATCCAAGGAAGCTCTCAAAGTCAGTTCTTATAGGGGAAAATATGGCCGTAGGCTAGTCTGTACTTGGGGAAAACAATGAGTTTCGGGCTGGAGACAAAGCCTCTGAAAGGTGAGAATTTTACATGATTGAGTTAAGTTTGAATTGTCAATAGAGTAGCCAGTATGCAAATGCAGAGTGCTTGACAGATGAGTATTTGGCTAGTCAAGCTGCCTGCTCAGGGCAGGGAGTTCTTTGTAAGTAGTGTGCATACATAATGTGGTACTTGCCTTGAGGTCTCCTGAAGCAGCAGATCGGCTATTTTTTGCCTGCCTGTATTTGTTTGGAATATTACAGCGATTAGCGGCCGTGCCTATCTGCGAGCTTGTCCAGGGGCTCCGCAAGCATGTGGAGGACAGAGGGGTATAGTAGGCCAAATTATTGATATCAAAATGATATCTAATATCCCACAGGTCCGGGCTAGAAACTGTGGTAACATCCCTGTGAAGAGCAAGCAATATGAGACTGAGGAGATCATCATCATCATCAGATGTTTTTCTGAACATCACTCCTATGTAGGGCTGACTCTAGTGGAACTCTAGCAACTAGCTAAGAGAGCACAACTTACAGATATTTTCCCTATACATATGTCCCCAGATGCTCTTTGGATAACAGTGCCAACAATCCCTGGTCATTGAAATTGTTGCCTGGGGATGATGGAAAGTGCAGATGAAATGGAGTGTTGAGTTGGGGAACAATGAATAGAAGTATGCCCTTACTAGTTTTGATGGCTCTCTTCAGTCAAATGGAACAAAAGAACTTTAAATACTTTCAGAACTATAAGAAAAAATAAGCTAATAACCATACACTGTGCATGCTTTAAATGCCAAGCTCATCTTGCTTTCCCCTTCCTGCATATTGATATAACATCTTCTCAAGCTTCACCAGGTGTGAGTTCCAGAGGTCACTATTTTTGATTCAGAGGCATACAGAAAGTCCTAGTAGAGCTTTGAAGAGAAATAATCCAACCTGTCATTAGTAAAGCCATGAATCAACAGAAATGCTTTCAAAGAGAGGAGGGAGGGGAAGACAGAGGCAGGCTTAATGTTTCCATTGATTTCTTGGCTAGAATTCACGCATTCTACCTCCAGAAAAGCAAATAGCATTTTATGTCTTTTTTTTTTCTTTTTTGTATTTTAAATCTGGACCCAACTCCCCTACTCCCAAAATCTTTCAAATCACAACCTCATTTAGCATTGCTTTGCATAAATTCATTTAATTCTGACCACTGTCAAATTTGCTAAGAAATGAGCTCTTTGCTCTGTCCACAACTTCCCAACAGAAGAAAGGGGGATGATATTTCTGACTGGCAGTCTTCAGTGAATAATGTACAGTATTGAAACCCACAAAGCTCTTCTGATAGTCTCTCAACGTTTTCTCAGATTTTGTACTCACATAGAGAAAGGACAAAATGAATAGGGAACCTCATACCCTCCAGCATTCAAAAAATGAAAACCAGGATATATGTGTCAAGCAACATCTGAAGGCAATTGAGATGGTAAAAGTTATTAATAAGGAAGTGCATACAAGATGGGAGAGTTTGCTTTTGCCTGAATCTACAGGGAAGGGAAGATCCTACCCCCTCCTCTCCCCTCTTTTTACTTTGAACTTGGTCTGCAGCAACTGAAATAAACCAAGGACAAAGTGGGAAACTGAAAGAAGGCGAGAGAAACTGGGACATTTTAAAAGTAGTTTAAAAAGTGGGGTGACATAGGATTAATTAGGAATGTCCCAGGGAAATCAGGATAATAAGAAGGTATGGAACCTATCATCCTGCATCCATAAGTAATAATCACCTTGAAGATGAGCTCAGATGGTTGAGTCTCTAATCAATTTGTATTTTTTTTAATATAAAATATTTCTGTATGATCACCCAGCCCACATGGACCCATCCTTAAAAAGAAATATCATAAAAATAAATGGTTTTTGTTGCTGTTATTCTACATATTCTAAGGATTCCCTGAACACATGGAAAAGTATACACTGGTGGGTTCAGAGGAAGAGGAGGAGAAGGAATCTTTATTTTCAGTCTGGGGAGATCTTGAGGCAAAACTATGACAATTGTCCTGGCAAGATTTCTTCAGAGGCAAGTTTGCCTTTGCCTAGGCTTTTGCTAAGGCTGAAAGAGTGTGTCCTGCCCAAGATTATCTTTCCTTCCCTTGCTTTTTGAACCCTTTTTAAAAAAAGGATTCGAAAGATTTGAGATTCGTGAGATTTGTGGATTCCCAGAACCTTCCAGGGATTTGGATCGAGATTTGGATTCAGAAAATTCTGGATTTATCCCAACCTTAGTAATGGAGTGCATGCTGTGGTGTTTCAAAGGAGCCTTCTTTTTTTCTTGAAATTCATGAGATGCTTGAATGTATGTTTGGCTTCTGGATAACAGCATAGCCCTCAGACTCAAAAATGTTTGCAGTTTCACTTGTGCACAAGGCTTTTCAAAATGCTCTATTACAGCTTGATTTCTCAAAGTGCTGATTTTGTTATTACTTGACTGTTCCAGTTCCTACTGAGCTCACTCATAAGCAATCCATAAAATGATACTGCACTGCATATGCGTTGTGAGGGAGGGAGAGGAACTTCCATCTGACCAAGGTATGAAAATAAAAAAAATAGCAGGCAGCAAAATTCTGCATCTTATCACAGGCTTAGTTTTTACCAAAATAAAACATATTGTAAAAAAAACATTTCTATGGACACTGAAGATAAATTTTAAAAGAAAAAACACCTGTATTTATCAGGGTGATATTTTTGCAACCACACTGTCTTTCAAATTTTTCTTCCGAAAGATGCAACGGAGGTGAAATGTTTGTGAGGGGCAAACAATAGTGAACTTTTTATGCATAAGTGCCTTCAAGGGCTCCCCTTTTGCCTGTTTTAAAATGTATGCTAGCTAAAAATGCTTAGATTTAAACTCTGTCTTGACTTTTTTGAATTCCACCATATCTAAGAGATTGGATGTTACAGTGGGCCATTCCTTACCACGACCTGCACATTGATGAATGTGAGGTCGTGTGAAGCATCATGTCCCATTATAATCAATGCATTCGGGGTTCATGTGCCCATACTGCCGTGAACATGAACACATTGTGCCTATTGACTACAATGGGACACAACACTTCACAGTTTTTGTTTATAGTGGTTCCTGGAACAGAACCCCTGCATACCCAGAAGGCAAACTGTACTGAAAACAAGAATAGTAAGGCTGGATCACTACAATTAAATCCTAATTGAAAGATGTTATGGCTTCAGAGAGGTTGATTAGGATTAGGTGCAATCTTCTTCCTACTAATCTCAGAGATCTGCTAACAATGCATCCTGCAACTAGTTTCACTGAATGACCCTGCTGGTTAAGAACTGCACACAGAAGAGTGAAAAATGGAGCAGAGAAGGGGAGCGACTGTGAAAGAGCCAATTTATGCCAGATCCAAACCTCCTATTGTTTGGAGACACAGTCACAATGCTGGTACAAAATTAGGCCAGAGCAATTGTAGTCCTAAATAATTTCCAACATTTTTAGGCTTGGAGGAGTTAGGGTTCAGTAGAGATCCAGGTGTCACAGTGTGGGTGGTAATCTTCACCAGTTAGGAGTGCACTCAGAGTTGTAGAGAAAAATAGACTAATTGGTCCAAGTATTTCCATTGGTCTTGCAAGCTGAGAATGAAAATGGCCCCCAAATGTATCTCAGCTTTCGTAAATGTTAATTGAAGTTAAATTTACCTTTAATGAATGTGAAGAAGCAGAGCTTTTATCCTCCTTTCTCTCTCTCTTTCTCTTTCTCTCTCTTTCTTTTTAAAATCAGGATAGCATCACATTGTTCTCCTGGGTCAGTCTGCAGTAAATTGGTTCATTGTCACCAGCACTGACCTAAGACATTTTGTTTCCTGAGACAAATGACATGGTAATTTCTCTCTCTCCATTGCTCAAATGAAATCTGATTGTACTGTCAACTATATCTTCTTTAAGTATCATTGTTAGAACGGCCTTTACCACCATGCCTGAGCATACCAGACAAGCTCAGGACAGCTGTATGTTGTACACAAACCTGTCCCCTCTCCCCCCAAAAAAGATTATGGATTCCAGGGGACTACTGTTGTCTACCCCCTGGTTCTGCCACTGGTTGACTTGATCTTTCTAATGGTAAGGCCACTCAGACTGCAATTGTTCCTTGACAGCCAGTTTTAGCAATCTTTTAAGCTGAATTTGAAGGACCTTGGCATTATGTTAAGGATGGCAAATACTCAAGTGAGTGTACTTGTCCACTGGAATAGACACTGAAGTAGTGGAGTGAGTCCAGGATCATAGACAGAGTGCCAGTGAAAGCAGGGAGATAGTCAAGGTAGTCTGAGGTCTAAATGTTGAAATTATTTTTGAGGAGGGTACAATGCCAGGTAGGGAAGTCAAACAGAGATTAATCCAAGGTACCTGCTGAAGTCCAGAAAACCACAGAACAACAACAACAACAACAACAACAACACTCAATAAGGAAATATCAGTGCTATTGTTTGCAGCAAAGGAATGATTTCAGCTATGCTGATTTATAGCTGGTTATAAATCAGCACAGCTGGCCTAATTAGTATTTTCATTTTAAGTAAGATCACAGTGTTTCATGTTTCTTGGTAATTATTATTTCAGTGTACGACACTCCATGGGATGAAGTGGCTCTGTATCTACTTTGTGATTTTAAGGAACTGCATGGGATAATCTAGGTTTAGATTACACGAGTTCCAGGGCAGGATTGCATGTTTGCTCTGGTTTCATCTGGACTTTATTGTCTTGGATCTCCCTCAGTAACAGTGGACAAGATAGCTCAGAGGACTGTTCACTACTCCTTATCTTGTATTGTGGTGTATAATCAAAGAGAGTGTTTGAAGTGTTTTAGACTGCGCCTTTAGTTTGTATTAAGACAGTAGGACTACCAGCATACTGCATGGCATGGGTACCCAAGAACATTGCTTTTGTGCAATGCAAAGGAGTTATTCAATGAGAAATCCACAGTGAAATAGTTCCCTGAAGATGAAAAGTTCAAAGACTTTTAATCTGGAACCAGTATTTTAGCCATATGCTGCCTAGAGATGTACATACCTATGAAAGTTGCTTATGAGGAAGATGTAGTGAACATTCTTTACATCCCTAGGCAAGAGACATCTAATGAGTTGGAGAAACAAAGTTCCATGTCTGTTCTGTTAAAAGACTGTTTGTTCCCACCTCTGAATGTTCCAAACATCCATTGTCCTGTCATTTGCTATAGATAGCTATTTATGATTCAAAGGGAATATGAGTGACATGAACCAGAATCTGAAGCATTGAGCAACTGTGTTTTAAATATGCAGAACTGGATACAAAAGCCATGACTGTTGTGGCTGGAGGGATGGCTCTGAAAAAAAATCATTAGACATCTTGGAACATTTTAAAGGAAATCCAGAAATAGGCTTCTCTTTAACAATTTGGCTACTGTCAGTGCAGATTGACAAGTGTTGGGCAAGCTGATAAAACTTGTGGCCTGGAGCAAAGCTCATAACAGTCTCAATCCACTTGGACAACCATTTCCAAACTGTCAAATCCCACTCCATTTGGTTCTCTAGGACAAGAGCTTACTGGTCTGAATTTTATTTTTTTTTTAATTTTATTTTTATTAAAGTTATAACAAACAATATTTACAAATAATCATTCTTTCTTTTTATAAATATATAAGAAACAGAAAGCAAAGAAATATATACAATCAAATTTATATACCTATATATCTATATACCTATCCAACATCTAATTCTATTTCTATTTCTTCTTCTTCTATTGATCTTCTATCTTAATCTACATAAATAGGTAGATAAATAAATAATTTCCCTTTTTATGTGACTTGCCATATAATTTTGAAAATATTTTTGCTTATTTTCATTCTTTTCATGTTTCTTTCTGAATCACCCATTTCCATTGTATGTATTCTTTAATTGGTTTCAATTCTTCCCTATTTTCCCCTCTTGTTTCACCCTTAAGTGCCATTGTCAAATCATCCATCATTATCATTTCTGATAGTTTAACATCCCATTCCTCGATATCAGGTATATGTTCACATTTCCAGTGCATTTGATACCATATACAGTATTATTCTCCAATATCTAATATGCTCTTTTTCTATTTGGTGTAACATATTTTAAAGAAATATACTGGTCTGAAGTTTAAAGAAAATGAACCATTTATCCCATATAGTTCCATGAATTTGCACATATAATGCTTTTCCAGACTTTGACCACATGAACAACAAAATGCCAAATCACCTTTTACTTAATGTAACTTTATGTATATTTAGCTAAGTAGCTGGGGCACTGAGAAACCATTTTAGTTAATTGCAAAGATGTGTATCAGGACAGCAGAAAGGTTGTCCAACGCACATTGGTGTCCAATGTACATTGGGATCAATTTACATTGGTGTTTAATATGCATTGGACCTGATGCATCTCAGTCTTGTGGTGCATTGGTCCCATTGCAAAACAGTCAATGTGTTGGCTCTGCTACCTAGTAATGTAACAACAGCCCTCTACTGGATATGGACGTTATAAAACTGTCTGGTTCCAATTCCTGTGTACCTAAGCCCACTTACAAACATGCAACTTCCATAAAAAATTCTGTCTATTAGATGATAGGTTTTCCTCACCCTCATAGGCTCGTTTTATGATAATATAATGTTAGCATTGTCACTGAAATATTGCCTACAGAGAAAAACAATAGACTGGAGACTGTTGTTTTCTCCTTAAACGAAACATACAAGGAATTCTGAAGTAAACTATCATGCCTGTAAGACATTCATAAGCACGATGGACATCTTTCTAGCAGCCTCAGGATAACTGTGTTAATATTATCTATCAGTATTTAATCTTCCTATCTAACCAGATAGTATTCAAGGATAGGAACAGGACTTTTTAGTAGTGATGGTGTTAGAAACTCTCTTGCCCTTGACAGATGTAGCACAACTGAAATCTCATATCCCATGTCCCTATTCTCTTGTTTGTTTATTACAGGAAAATCAAAGACTACTGGAACAAACACAAATTTTGCATGCAAACAGTGAAGTGCCTACAAAGTTTGATTACTCTAGATGGAAACTTCATAAATCAATACTTCTGAAGTTCTATTCACTTAGTCAGTGTACTGTTACTGGGACGAATAATTGGATTTAGGCTACTTTTTCTTGGTCAATGATATGGATACCTGGGGTAATCACCTGATCCATACTGGTAAGACCAATAAGTATTGCAACAGAGCCGGTAGTCATTCTGCTCGTGGAAATGTTTCTGTTAAGAGCAATAAGGAAAGGAACTATTGCTTCTCCCCACTTCAGTCCACGCAGACTCTAGATAGCAAGGAAGCCCTCTAGAGACAGTTGTCAGATAATGGAAAGCAGAGCAGGGAAGGAAGAAGAAAGCTATTAGTAACATCTTGGACGCAGACTTAATTTTTAACATACTTTTCAATAAGATTTTTTTTAAAAAAAATATAGATCAGTGTAAAACAAGAACAAAACAAAGTTATAGGTGGAGAAGCGTGAAAATAAAACATCTGAATTAAATTAATCTGTCTCTAGACTAATAGTATTGCTTCCATACATACTGCAAGTATACTATCAGTGGTAGTAAATCATGGAAGAGGCTGCTGTGAGTTTGGTTCATGCACCAATTTTCATCAGTCTGGAACATCACAAGATGTTTTTGGTATATGAAGTTTTGGCCATCACAAATATAGGAAGTCACTTTACCTGTATTTACAAATGTCACTGTACTTCAGAAGTCTGGATAAAGTTTCTGACCCTTTCCGCACCGGGCTATTAAAACGGGGCAGAACGACCTCTGATTGAGGTCTTCTGTACCATTGAGTGGACTGGGTCAGACTATTTTTCGTAGTTCTATACTTCAGTCCACGCAGGAGCGACCAGAACTGGTCTCACAGTGTGTTTTTTAAAAACCTCTTTTTAGAGGTTTTTAAAAAGCATGGAGCGCGCAACCCCGTGCCTCTCTGTCGTCCAGCTCCAGAGCAGATTTCCAGGCGCACACAAATGTGTGCCTGCAGATCTTCCAGGGGCAGGCTTTCAGCTGGCGAGCTTCTCAGGTTGGTGGAGAGAGCCTCCACCAACCGGGAGCCGCCATTTAGGATGCCGAAGAACTGTGGAGCGGCAAACTCGCACTGCTCCTGGTTGCGATGGACTCACCCAGACTCAGGAAAAATTTGGTGAGTAGCATGTTCGGGCGTTCCTCCCCCACATCTGGAAAGGGCCTCTGAGGGTTTTTAGTGCCCTTCTCAAAGACGAAGAGATTATTACATAGTGATATAGCAATGGCAGTTACATTTCTATACTGCTTCTCAATGGTAAGCACTCTCTAAGCAGTTTACAATGGTATTTTAGCTAAGTGCCCCCAACAAGCTAGGTACTCATTTTACCGATCTATTGAAGGATGGACGACTGAATCAACCTGGAGCTCTGCAGGACTGAACTCACAACATTGTGGCTGCAGTACGGGCATTTAACCACTGTACCACCAGGGCTCTGTAGATGGCCTGAATTCTTCTCTTGGCTGAAAATAAATTGGAGAGACAGAGATGGTTTGATTCCAGTCAAATTTGAATTGGATGAGGCATTAGTAGAACCATTACCTCTTTCTCTTTATTGAGTTATAAAATCTCCTTTTTTGTTGCCCACATTAATTCCTTGTACGTGCTAGATCGATGAGGGCTGGGGAGCAAGGAGGGCGACTTTAATTGTACTTCCACTTTAAAAAAAAAATGAGGACTGTATACTTTGTTCTAAAGAAGATTAATACTCTTTTAGAAGTTTCAGGAGTACTCACTAAGCTTTGCTTTAAAAGTGCAGAAAAAGGTGTTTTCTCCTTAAGTGAAACATACAAGGAATTCTGAGGTAAACTATCATGCCAGTAAGACATTCATAGGCAGGATGGACATCTTTCTGGCAGCCTCAAGATGGTGGCAGACTATAACATGGCAGCAATAACTTTGTATTTTCTTGTTGGTAACAGGCAAATGGTTCCCAGACCTATGTGAGTCACATATATATTCCAACTGTTAAACAGTAAAACTATTAACATGTTATGGTAGCAGTCTCCATCAGGATTGCAAGCATACAGTTCTTACATTAAGGTGGCATCTCTCAAAAGTACTTCTGATCTGCTCTGACACAAGCAAAATTTCCCAGCCATACAAGTCCTGTTGCTTTTAGTCAGACTTACAGTTGACAGAAGGGAATTTGTGAAGTGTCTTTGAGAATATTTCAAAATCTTGCAAAAATGTAGTAAAATCTCTAACATCCAAAAATACCAAGCTTAATTTTTATTCTTGTTGTTTCTAGATGACTGTAAATCTTTCTATTGAACATTTTGTAGTGTCTAGCCTTTTCACCCTTTTCACATAGTAAAGCAAGCAAATAAATTAATAAATCTATGACTATGATATTATTGTGCTTGGTTCTGAAAATAAGGATCGTGTATATTGATAAGGAAATATTATACCATCATTACTAAGGAGAAACAAGCCTAGACTTGAAATCAAATATAAGGGGAAAACTGAAAACATGACAAAGCAAGAGAAAAAAAATAGCAAATTAACACACCCTTCAGATGTCCTAATTGAAAATTATTACTTTGTGTCTTTAGTCAGGCTTAGACTACTGGCCAATTTTTTGTCTGGTCATTCTCCAGAGTTGTTCTTAATTCCTAGCTTTAGGGATCCATAAAGGTTAGCTACACTCACTAGCTTGCAATTATTTGTAATTGTTATTTACCTGCCCTGTTCTCTGAGTGAGGGAATGGGCCAATAAAGCTGACTTTGGAGAAATTATAGCTTCTCTTGAGTGATTTCATAGTCTAGTATGCTATGGTATTGACCTCTCCCACAAATTGTGTTTGCTAGAAGTAAAGACAGATTAATGTAAATGATCTTTGTTAGTCAGAAGTAGGAGTAATTAAATCTTTATTTATTTATTTATTTATTTCATATTCATTAAAAATAAAATCTTCAGTTTTGGACAAATTTATGAAGACCTTTCCAAATGTTGATCAATCCTTCTGAAAAAGAAGCTGATCAAAAGTATCATTCACCAGTAATATCTAAATTCAGCTATTCCCAGCTAGGGATGTAACTATCAATTAAGTGTCTTCTCAAAGTAAGCAATGGGTGACTTCAGAACTTTTCTTCCTGCTGCAAGAAGGTATTTGAAGATCACACAATTTTCAGAGACTATTTGCAATTCAGGACTTATTTTGTGCAGAATTTGTACATGACTGCTCTGCACAGAAAACAGCATTTTCTTCACAGAAAATTCTGTGCAAAACCACCCCATGTGAATTTTGCACAGAGTAAGTCCTAAACTGTGAAGATTCTTATCATTCCAGGATTCTTCTTGTAAAGTTTTCTCAGCACTCAAGAAGTATGCTTTTGATTTTTTAAAATTTTCTTTCCAACCATATTCCCAGTATAGGAAGACCATGTTGCATACTTTGTGCTGATCATCCTGGAGCAGAGAGTCATTGGGAAAATGTTTATATGTACTGCCAATCATCTGTCAAGTATATTTATAAAACATGTTCTTAATTCTTTTAAATGAACTTTTGAATTTCTGCACTGTGAAGATTAGCGTAACTGGAGGCTTTGAGGTCTAATTAAGTAATACGAATCATAGTATTGCCATTACTGTTATTTTCCTTGTTACATGAAGAACATGTATTTTCCTAGTGTGTGTTTATTCCAGATAATACTTTTGCATGGATGCCTTTCCCAAACGTGGACCTATTGTAACAGTAACCTTCAGTGGCAATGTTATAAAACTACTCTTGCTATGATCCATCTTGTTTAAAGTGACATTCTCATTCATTAACTTACTAGGACAGTAAATTATTGCAAAGACAGATTGCTGTTGGAAAAAAGGTCACTCGAAGTATCTAGCATGACATTTCCTTCATGGAGTCTTCATTCTGTAACCAACTCTGTTGCTTGCTTTTCATGTCTAGCACGGTCCCAGATTCCTTTGACATATTTTGTGTAGTGATAGGACAGTCTAAGTACCCTTGACATTTGTGTTGTTGAGACAGACAGAAAGTGCTTGTTCTCTTTTTTAAAAACATGTTTAGCAGACAGACATATTGTAAAACAACGGGTATATGTCTGTCTGTCTGTGTGTGTACAGGTATGCTTACCTGTCTAGTCATATTTTAAAAATATAAATAAAGTCATTTGTTTAGTGCTACTTATGGTACTTTTATAAGAGAAACTAGAGTTAAACACCTCATGTTATTATTTTTTTAATGGGAAGAGTGCCTGATATATCTAGATTATGAGGACTTTAGTTAAGAGTGTTCTGCTTGAGTTAGACATCAACAGGGATGCTATGTCCAGTTCTGGGGCACTGCAGTTCAAGAAGAATATTGACAAGCTAGAACATGCTCAGAGAAGGACAACTAAGATGTTCAAAGATCTCAAAACCAAGTCTTATGAAGCATGATGTAGGGAGTTGAGTACCTGTAGGCTGGAGAAATGCAAAAAAGAGTTACATGATAGCCATCCTTAAATATCTGAAGGGATGCAATGTGCAGATGAAATGAGCTTACTTTCTGTTGCTCCACAGAATAGAACATGAACCAATGGATTCAAAATACGAGAAAAGAGAATCCACCTAAATATTAGGAAGAACTTATTTATTGTAAGATCTGTTTGACAGTGGAATAGGCTGCATCAGAGAGTGGTAGACTCTCCTTATATGGGCATCTTTCATGAGTGTTTTACTTATATATTCCTACATGGAAAGAGGTTGGACTACATGGTCCTTGCTGCCTCTTCCAGCCCTATGATTCTATGAGGGGAAAAAACCCTCAAGAAACTTCTCACATCTTTGAGACCTTTTAAAAATCCAGCAAAATTCCCCCAGGTATTTTACTTAACCAAGAATCTCCCAATTTGTCTTAGGTTGTTTTCTTCAGGCACTACTAAATGACAGTCTAAGTATACACTGATAACACCTTCCTGGAATAGTTGCTGGTCTTATCACAACTCTTTTAATTTCCTTCAAATTTCAATATTGTGTCCAAGGATGTGGAGACCTCCAATTGTACACCAAATCTAACTGAGAGTAATATCTAATGGCAACTCTGAGTGCCATCAAGAAGATGTCCTTCTTCTGACAAAAGGTAACTATAAGTGAAGGAAGTGAGAACATCTTAGTCACTCTCTTACTCTTGTTGCCATTGTTTCAATACAGTCAGGATGTTAGGAGAAGGGCTACAAAGATAAAGGAATTTTCTTCCTTTTTCATACTGATGGAAGTCATCCATCAATTGAATGACCAATGGAATTCTCCCTTCTGGTCTTTACATCTGTGACTATGTCATTAGTTCGCATTTCTAAATCTCCATAACCTCCTAGCAATCTCTTTGATGTGCAGGAGTGGAACTGAATAAGATGCTGTTAAAGAGACAAATAGGTAAATGATCTGTAATATTTTCTTATTACATTTAAAGAGCTCAAAACAAACAAACAAACAAACAAACAAAAAAGGATACCTAGTATGTCATGAAATCCCATTTGGGAACTATCTCTTTCAGATATGCAGTTCTTGTGTAGATGTTGCTTTTCATATCACAACTAGTGCAAAAGGTTTTATTAGGCTATGTGAAACCTTTTTTTTAATGTTTCCAATCTCAACAGAGGCTCTGATTCAGCTGTCTTTATGAAAGATCAATGTCCTAGGCAATTTATTCAGTTCAAAGTACTCTCAGCTGTATATTGTTGCCAGCATAGACTGTCAAATATTCCTAAGAAAAAGAGAGAGCCAGGAGATTTAATGCTAAGGACTTCTGCTCAGCATACTGCCAAATCAATTTCTTTTGAAACATCCAGCATTGGCTGATATCAGGAAGAGGATACAAACAATATAGACAACTGACTTGATGCTGGCATGACAGTAGTTTTAAGCATGCCTTCGATTTTATGAGTTTAGGGAAAGGTAAATGTAAAGGACAGAGTCGTGATTAGGCTTGCATTATTAACAATGGCAAATTGCCTATCTGAAATCCACCTTTTAATTGAAATGAAATAATACTGTATATTTTTGTAGTAGTATTGAAGTATGACCTGCTGCACCTTGCAACATCTAATGTAGCTATGACAATTTCAGAAATTATATTACAAGTCCAAAATGTGAAGGCACATCATTCTAGTATTCAGTACTATATATTTTCAGGCACTATTATCCTGACATCATATTGTCTGTATGCTACTGATCAGAGAGTAAGCTGCACTACAGCATGAAGGAGGCTGAAGGAGAATGCAATTGATTCTTGTTACCTTGCTTGCTTTGGAAGATACAATCCTCTGCACTTGTCTGAAATTTCTAAGAATTTGTGTTGAAATTTCATGGTCCAGCTTGAGTCTTTCATTATTAAGCAGCTTAAAAATAGAAGTAAGCAAGTGCACTTAGATTAATTTTTCCAGGGGTTGAGCATAAGCTTTCTTTAAATGCATCATCAGATATGATGGCAACTGGGTCATCGTGGCTCACAACTAGAGATTTGTTTTGTATGCATATTTTCATTAGTCTCTATGACATTTATAAGCAGCACCTAAAAACAGTGTGGTCTTGATCCATTTGTTGTTATATGGCAGTACAAATATGAATTTCATATGGTTGTTCATGAGTGCCCAGTCGTAAAGCTGTTCTACTCGGGGTAGAGGAAGAGGCTGAAGAATTCAGTGTAATTGGAAATTCAATAAGGAATATAAGTGTTTATATTAAAGACTGGAGCAAAGTGCAATGGAGAAGAGATACAAGCCAACATTGTAGATGGACCTGAAATCCAATGTACCTTTCCTTAGAACAGTCCTGTTCTTTTGAGACCTCTGCAAATTGAACACTCACAATGCAAAATCAAGGGCCCTTTTCACACGGGGTTTTTAAATCTTCCCAGTTCGACCTTGATCGGGTGCCTTTTACACGGTAGAGAGCATGTGGTCACATTAAACTTTTTGGTTTCTCACCCCAATCTGAGCGGGGGAGCCACCAATCAGCATTTCCGTGCACTTTTCAAAGACCGGATAAAATGTGGTCTTTTCCTCCAATCCGCGCTCGACGCTTCATGAGAAAGCAGCGGTGCGTCCTGATTCGTGCGGGCGATCAAGAGAGGGAGGGATCAAGGCGTGGTCAGCAGAAGCCACAGGACCGCCCCCAGCACGAGCGGATGGCGCCATTTTCCAAACCCACTGAGGTGCCTGCAAGGAGGAGGCAAACGGACAGAGGAACGGAAAAAAAGGAAGGTTTCAGCAGCTGCAAGGAGGAAGCAAAGGGACGAGGAATGGAAAAAAAGGAAGGTAGGTTTTTCCCTTAGCTATCCTTTGTCCGTGTGGCGTCGTGAATTGCGGGTTTCCGGGGGTTGTGTCTCCCGAAGGTGCCCTGATTTTAAATATGGGGTCAAGGGGGTGGTGGTGGCTGGAGAGTGGATACACTCGCCGAGGATGGCATGGCAGGATGCTTTTGAAGGTTAGGGAAAATTGGGAAAGCTGTGGAGGGGGGCAGGTAGGAAGGGAGGGAACGTCCAAAGCAGCCACCACGCCAAACCCGTTCTCCAGGTTACTTTGGAAGCGGGATCATGGCGCAATGACGGGATGCTGTGTAAATTTGGGGATGGCTGCTGTGCTGCTCCGGCACGAGGTCCCCGTGCAAACTTTTACTGGGAAACTTTTTTCCTGTTTATTGGGGCCTACATGTGTATGCATAAACGTATTATTTTTCTCTGGGGACTGTTTGGCGCCCCCAGAGAAAAATGGCCCTTGGTAATCTTCCGTTTTAAACCAGATTCTCGGGCTGGGGGTGTAGGGGGTAGTGGCTTCTGTTTGAACCCCTGACAGTAGTTATTTTTCGAGCGGCCGCCATTAATACAGTCACGCCCCATGAGGGCCTGCTGTGTTGTTTGTCTGAACCCCCCCCCGCCACATGCAGAGGGGGATGATCTTCCTGCCAGGGCAGGAGACTCAGTGGTGTTCCATGCTTCTTTAGCTGTCTAGGACATGGCAGAGATCCATAGGGCAATGGAACGCACATCATTGTTTGGGGGAGGCAAGCATTTCATCTTTATCAGTCCATGTGGCTCTGGGAGGGAGGATCCATGGGCAGAAAACCAGTTCCTGGGACTATTGTAGAGGCACACAATTTACCACATCGTTTTCACTCTAGCTTGTGCCAAAATTTAAGTTGTTGTACATTAGCTTGAAGCTGTTGATATCACAAAAGCTGAAAGGTTATCTCCCCTGCTGTGAATATCTGCCCTCTGAAGTTATAAAACAAGGCAGTTCCCTTTGTCAGTTTGGTTTTTAAGACTTAAAAGACCCGCTGTTTGTTTCGTACTGTTTGCTTTGTTGATAAATACTAACGCCCCTCCTTGTCTCCACAGGATCGGAAATCCACAGGGAGTGCGCATTCCCAGTGCAAATCTTCCCACGGAGTGTTGATCCAAGCTGAAAAGTCCACGCTGACACTACTGCCCTTTCCACCACTTCGCCAAACACGCAAAACAGTTTGTCTTGCTGGCAAATTTCCCAGCGGTCCGTGACTGAAACAGTGCCATGTCACAGACGCCACGCTGACCTAACTGCTTTGCAGGGGAGGGCTACATGCAAGGAGCCACACACCAACTTGAAAGAATAAATTTTTTAATAAATAAATGTTTCCTTTTTCCAAAAAAATATATTTTCATAACTACATATTTACATAAATAAATAAAAAAGTGCTGTACAGGGTGGATGTGCATTTGGGAAAGGGCTGGGGGTTTCAACATTGGCCTTGGAACGTTCTACTCCTGGGCACAGGGGTGTTCCTCCTCTGGCTCCTCCACATCCGTCCCTGGCCGCTCCGGTTGAGGGATGTTCTCTTGGTCTGCTACCCAAAACAATGGTGAAATTTGATTAGGCATGTGCGCATCCACAACGGCCTTTTTGAAGGAGAAAACTTTACTGTGTCGTCTATTAATTGTTGGGGGTTAGGGGAGAAATGAAAAATGAAGCCAAGGGCCACTTAAAAAGAGGTTTTCCTACCTTCCATCCCTGCCATGCCCTGCGTGTCCACGGGGGGTTGGTGGCCAGGCGCATGGCGTCTTCTGCCTATGGAAATGCAACAGTAAATTAGCGTGGGTTCTCCTCAGGCAGGCTGCATCCCCCTTTGCGGGGGATACACGACAACCATTCTCCTGGGGTTCCCATAGCCACACAGGCGCTGTGTGTTGCGCTTACTCACGTCTGCCACCGGCTGTCCAGCTGGGGCTCCCCGCCGCCCTCCACAGGCTGCGCATTACCTCGAAAAAGGGAGGCCTTGCGTGGGGGGGCGCATGAAAGAAAATCGAGGCCTAGCTTTTCCTTCCCAAGCAGGGCAACGATGTATTTGTTTTTTGATGAGAAGTGTTCATAATGGACCGTTTCTCCCTCAAAGAAATTTTTTTATCCACATTTTTCAAAACAGTCAAATAAAATCTATTACCATCTCTCCAGGCACGCATTAAAAAGAAAAAAGAAAAATCCTCCTGGTTTCCTGGAGAAGCCTTCTGTGAAACTCCAAAGCCTGCCTATTCTTTGTTTTACCAGGATCTGTTGCAGTCTGATTTTCCAGAGGAAAGGGGACACCTTAGCTGCTAGTCCTTACCCTTGACATAGAATAGTGTCTCAATCTTTCCACCTCAGGCATCCATTTAAAAAAAAACAACTGTTCCTGGTTTCATGGAGAAGCCATTGGTGAAACCTCCAAAGCCTGCCTATTCTTTGTTCTACCATCCTGCAGCCAAATTATCCCCATGAAGGGGTGAACCTAGCTGCTAGGTGCTACCACATGATATAGATATCTCCTCAATCTTTCCATCTCAGGCATACATTAAAAAAAAAAAAGTCCCATGTCCTCATGGTTTCCAGAGAAGCCTTTTGTGGAACTCCAAAGCCTGCCCATTCTTTGTTCTACCAGGATCTCCCACAGTCAAATGCTCCATAGGAAGGGGAACACCTTAGCTATACTGCTTGGTGTAGATACATCTTCAATCTTTCCACCTCCAGCATCCATTAAAAAAAAATCCCATGTCTTCCTGGTTTCTTGGAGTAGCCTTCTGTGAAACCTCCAAAGCCTGTCCATTCTTTGTTCTTCCATCCAGCAGTGGCTGGCATCTCCAACAAACAGCAAAAAGCGAGCGGGCAGGAAAAGTTTGACAAGTTTCCGTGGCGTTCAGCAGGCGCGGGGGAGGGCGAGAGGTGGATCCTGGGAGGATGTGAGGGAACACGCGTGCGTATTGGCGTCATTGATGACGCCCCAACTTTTTCTTTTGAAACAAGGGCACAGCCAATCAAATGCTAGGTAGGGCGGGGAAAGGACAACGTATGGAGGGGCTATGGCGATGCTGTGTGAATGCGATAATGCTCGCCTAGCCTCTTGCCGATCGAGCCATGAGAAACGACTAAAAGTTCGGGACGTTTTAGTGGGGATTAGGGAAAAAGCCTGCCTGGATCGCGGTGGGAAGATTTCAGCGCCCCGTGTGAAAAGGGCCAAGTTTAAATAGAGGGCTTCATGTTATTTGTCCATAAAGAATTTCAAAAGGGTCTCAAGTTTAGCCATTCTTCAAGGTGAAACAACATAAAGGTTTGGAAATTGCCTTTCAGCTACCAAATTGAAAATGGCCTTGCTCCATCATTTCTCTAACTTCCTGCCAGCTTGCCTCATCTTCCCAGGGCAAAAAATACTGCCTTAGGCTTCTGGAGTAGCAGCAGCAGAATGGTCGGGGTAGAGAATGAAGGAGAAACCATCTGCCTGAGAAGGAAGGAAGGAAGGAAGGAAGGAAGGAAGGAAGGAAGGAAGGAAGAAGGGAATTTCATGTATATTTCCCTCCTCCCCTATTCCCAGAAGGGCCCAGGACCTACAAAACACTTTAAAGCAGCTTCTTGCCAGGTTGCATTAACTTCCTTAGAAGGGGTAGAAATCGAACCTGCCCTGAACAATGTGTTTGGCATCAAATGGATGACAGCAGACAAAGGCTATCCCACCCCCCCGCCACTGTTATAGCGCTATTATTTTACTTTCAACATCCTGTGGAATTCTGGGGTTTGTAGTTTACTGAGGCCAAAGAGCTCTCTGGCTGAGAATTCTAAAGGCTCCTCCATAAACTGCAAACCCCAGGATTCCATAGGAAGTTGAAAGTGAAATAATAGCACAATAACAGTGTAGTGTGGGAATGGTCTTAGTGTTCAAAGGTGCATACAAAAGACGTGACAAAATGCATGCAAATGCACATATGTATCCACGTACAACACATATGTTTGTATATACATAATGCATGTTTGTGCATTGATGCCCTCTTCTGTCTGACAAGGAACATCCACATTGAGCACAAGCAGTTTCACATGCAGTATAATTGATGCACACTTTCCATTTATGCACAATGTGCATCCATGTGCAATGCTACCACATGTGAAACTCTGCTTGTGCTCAGTGTGGATGCTCCTTGTTGGACAAAATTACGCAACCATTTCTGAAAGCGCCAACAGGATTTGGCCTGAGGACCAACAAATTAGATTGAATTCTTCATTAATTTCATTCTCAAAGGAAGCAAAAGGTAATTTCAGTGATTTTCTTCCCTCTGTAAGAATGTCTTTGAAAATGACTTACTGAGTGCAAAATTCACACTTTTTATGCATAAAACATTATGTTATATGCAGTAAACAGCACTGATAGAGAAAATTCTGCTTTTTACACAGAAAATGTTGCTTCTTTCACAAAAAAATGTACCATTTGGGAAGATCTGAGGCATTCAACAATTATATTACATAGATTTTTTTAAAAAAAGAAATTGCAGAGGAGAAATAGTTCATCTGAGCATTCGTTTAAGGATTGGCAAACATTCTGTATAACCTTCAGAAAGAGGACCAATTTTTTTGAAAAGAAGTATTTTAATTCATGGTAAGATATTTTTGTGAGCCATTATTGTTTATAAATGAAACATCTAGCAAATTACCATTTAAATGGGGGGGGATTCTACCCAACTCCCTGCTCAATTTCATGCTTACCTGAAATCACATCCTCAAACTACAGAAGACTCAAGAGAGGTGTTGGTACTTAGAAGCAGAGAAGGCATGTGTGAGCTGTCCACAGTTCACTCTACCTACTTTTGATGTTGCCACAACTCATGCCCATTTGCACAGAAGTTTTGGGTGGCTAAAGCCATCTCTAGTCCCAACCTGATGGATGTGACTTTACACTTCAATCACATAAGAAGTGTACTGCTAAACCTTAACATGGAGTGACATAAGACCACCATATTCAGTGTGGATCACCATCATTACAATCTTATAGCTGTCCTAACAAGTCATCAGTGTAACAGGCACTATGAAGTAGGAGTGCCTACAGCACTTTACTTTATGGTCAGACAACTTTCAACTGTGATTTGGAATCATGATGAACATTTCCCTGTGCAACTGTGGATAACCTGTTAGGATGGTTCACACGCGAGGCCAATTGATTCTGATATATTCCAGAGTGTCTTGCTAAATTTTCCATCTGATAATGATTGGTGTGGTTGTCATAGCCCATCTGGATCTATGGGATGCAGAGATGACCCTAGTGGTTGACATTTTTATTGCTGAATTATTTTTCATGTTGAACACCAGGAGCCCTGGTGGTGCAGTGGTTAAATGCCAGTACTGCAAGCCAAAAGGTTGTGAGTTCGATCCTGCCGGGCTCCAAGGTTGACTCAGCCTTCCATCCTTTCGCAGGTCAGTAAAATGAGTACCCAGCTTGTTGGGGGCATGTATAGAAATGTTTCGAAATACATGCTATTTGTAAGTTGTTTGCCACCTCGATCCATATGGAGAGGTGGGATACAAATAAATAAATAAACAAAAAACAAAAACAAACAAACAGCAGAAACTCCCCTGTCATATTCTTAGTTGATAGCAACAAATAAATGGCCATACAGAATGCAGAAAAAGATATTTGAAGAATCAAATTGATAACTGGTATAGTCCTATAGTGTGCCCCGCTCTTGAGATAGTGGTGACTATGATTGAATTAGTCTCTGCTATGGCAAAGTCCAATTATTTTATTTTAATTTTTATTACTTTATGATATCTCTAAGCCAGGAAGTGTCCAATTAACCATAGTTTCCTGTTTTGGATGAACTAGGAAATGAAATTCCTTAGCTTAATAAATTGAAATATGGTCAACCAAATGCAGCCAATTTATCACAAAGCCCATGCTTGTTCAAAATAATTTGATTTCCAACATCATTCTACAACAGTTGTGGCTTTATACCCTCCATAGTTTAATCTCTATGGAATAAGAAACTTTTTTTTCTTGTGTTGGCTGGTAGTCTTTTTTGACTGTCATTTCTGAATGTGTATCTAGAGATGAGTACCTCTGTGCCGTAAGCAGAAAGGTAAACAATTGAGAGGTGGTTAATTTTGGAGGAAAATTACTTCCTTGAAAATAGACTGTAAGTCTTGGTCCTGTTAAGCCTCTTTAATATGTGAAAGTAGGTCTCATTGATTTCCATGGAGCTTAATTCCCCAGTAAATGTGGTTTCTCCTGTGTAACAAGAAAAGGAGCTAAAAAGGAATTGTATCAAGGTTATCACAGAAGGTCAAAATGCATAACCCAGGGAAAAGTAATTTGTTCCTGAAGATAGAAGGGGAAACTAAACAGACTCACTCAACCCCATAAATCTCAAAGACCTAATATCAGTGGTCCATATTGGGATGAAACTTTATTAGACCAATCAAAAGGCACAAAATACTTTATGTGAACTTTCACAGATCACAGGATTCTTCATCAAGTGAAGAGGGTAAAAAGCATCCAGGGAAGAAAAGTGACAATACTAGAGAAGAAGAATCCACCCTGCCCCCACCACTCCCTTTTTGGTTTTAAGATATTGTGAAGAAAGTCTCTGTATAGATGAGAGAAGTCATATTCCCTTTGCCCGTGAGTTAACTGGAAACAAAACTAGTAAAAGAAAGACAATGAAGTTTTCCTTCTCCATTTGGAGTTACAAATCATCAAACTGTGAGAACTATATTTGCCTTTATATTGGTGGAACCACTTCAGTCTAGAAAAAAATGATGAGAGGCAAAATTTTCTTCTCAATTTCTGTGTAATATCCCATCCAGTCCCCTGATGAATGGGTAGCCAATTTCCATTACAGTTGAAGGGTTCTTCCACCATGTTTCTAGGGAGCACCTAGAA
This sequence comes from Ctenosaura bakeri, assembly GCA_948474755.1. Classification (NCBI taxonomy): domain Eukaryota; kingdom Metazoa; phylum Chordata; class Lepidosauria; order Squamata; family Iguanidae; genus Ctenosaura; species Ctenosaura bakeri. The sequence continues at coordinate 703,405 of CAOLHI010001553.1, read as the reverse complement.
GGAGGAACTCATGCATCATGAAGAAGGGCAGATGTTTTAATCATATCCCAACTTTTGAGAGACATAACCAGACCCTTATGAGTGGTTGAGGATTACACTTTTTTCAGCAGCAGACCTGTAGGAGTAAATGGAAATATCATTTGAGTAAATTGAAAACTTTCATACAGTACTGCTGAAACTAGTGCTTCCATGTGCATTAAAGACTACTAAAACTGCTTAAATAGTGGTCACTTGGACATTTCGTAGACATTTCCATGACCCTTTAGAAATGCAAGCTGTATGGAAATGTTCTTGTGAATATAGCCAGACAGGGTCTTTCACCCTCTCCATTGTTTCACATATTCTCTAGAAAACTGCAAAAAGGATGCCAGAAATGTGGACAAGAAAGATTGTAGTAACAGACTGCAACACATACACAGACACAGACACACACGATAGTCTCCCTCTATGTATTGCCTAACCTTTGAAAGCTGGGAAGATATAAATGTCAGAAATTAGGCAAAAGTGTTTTCAAAGATATTGTTGGCACCATAGTCTTTAAAACAGAAACTGTTCAGAGTACTCACCCAAAAATGTGTTTCAAATTAGCATGTAACCAGGTGCAATTTGAATCAATTTAATCAATCTCTCATGATAACAATTCAACTTGAAATATAAGTTTCATCTGCTAAGGTCATTAATGAGGTGAGCCTCATCACTGTTCATTAGAATGTGCCCCCCTTCCGTGACTGTATTCTGAAAGACCTCTTTAACATGAAATGGACGATTAGACTTCAGCGGAAGATATTACCTGGCAAAGAGTCATTATGATTCATTTCCCTTCCCATCTCATCATTATGCCTTCTGTCCACTAATATCTGAGAGGTTACTTTTTCTGATTAATTTTCTTCCCATTGTAAAGAGTCTGCAGAATATTAAGGGCATGAACACTTGTTGAAGGCTGAAAAAAAGATAATAAAAGCCATCTCCCCCCTCCCCATTATCTCAGGAAGAAAGCCATTGTCCACATATTGCAAAACCAATCACTCAGTTAATATTAATGAAGGCACTTAAGGTTAACAGTCGATCACATCTATGTGGTATTGTGGAACAGGTTTCTTAGGCAAAATGGGACTTTCTTCCTCCCCCTCAGCTATTTTTCTGATGGCACTGCTTGATCAAGGCCCCATGCCAATCCCACTATAAGGTCCTCAAGGAATAATGTAATCATTCAGACTCATGACTACCTCTGTATCACTGAACTTCATGATAGAAAGAAATGCCGACTTAGAATTTTAAATAGTCCCTTACACTTCTGCTGACTTTGCCTCTGCCAAGCAAGATTCACTTAGCTGTCTTTGCTGATATTCAAGTTCAGACTGTCTCTCTATGTGCTGCTCTGGTATAAATTTAAAGGTAACTAAAGACCGGGGGAAAAAGTTTACCTGAAGCTGAAGTATGTAACACCGACTATTTCTGCACTACACTGTTATAGTGCTATTATTCCACTTTTAACATCCTATGGAATCCTGAGGTTTGCAGTTTAGGGAGGGGTATTTAGAATTCTCACCCAGAGAGGTCTTTGGCCTCAGTAAACTACAAACCCCAGAATTCCACAGGATGTTGAAAGTGGAATAATAGAGAATATAGTGCAACACACTAACGCAGCATCAATTCGCTGTTAACATAACATCATGATTCATTACACATATCAAAAGTTTAAGCTGAAGATGAGACAATCCAAGAGGTTATTAAGAATACCCAGTACCAGCAGTATCAGCATTAGCAGTAGCATCATTAAACAAGTTAGTAAACAGTCCAAAGTAACATACTTAATCCATTAATCTGATTAGCCTTGTTTAATTTTGAATGACAGTCTGAAATTCTTGTAGTAGAGGACACATATTTAAAATGATTCCTCTCTCTCATTATCTCTCTTTCTCTTCTCTTTCTCTTTGTCTTTCCCATTGTCTTTGGAGTGGGACTTGTGAAGCTTGCCAGGTGTTGTTAGACTGCAGCTCCCAGTAGTCCTGCTCAGCTAAAAAATAGTGAGGAAGGTTGGAGCTGCTACCTAATAATATCTAGAAGGCCACATGATTCCCACCCGTAATGGGATAATGGGATTCAACAATGTTTTAGACTTACACTCTTCATAAACAGCACGGGATCAACTAATAGCGTAAATAGATTCCTCTATTCAGAATTTTTTAGCTACAAATTAATAGGGATTCAATGTACAAAATAGGCAGTGAGTGGGCTGACAAATTCCATGCAAGGGGTCCAATCTATTTACTCTCTCACTCTCTTTTCTTTCTTTCTTTGTCTGTGTTTCTGTGTTGCAGCTTCACGGACATTGACCATTTTTTTGGTCTGAAATAACAGAATGCATTATTATTCGTCCCCAAACACTGAGTAAGCGATGGCGGGGGGGGGACGGCCTTTGCCGCTCTCCCGCGAGACGAGACTGCATGCCAATTGGCCATCGGGAAGAGAGGGGGCGGGGCTCAGGAGTTTTGGGCCTGCGCCTCCTCCCCGGAGGCCATTCTCGACGAGACAGGCACCCACCCGCCCACCCGCGGTTTCAGTGTAAGATAGCTGGTCGCTTCGGGGCCGGGTAGGAATTTTTCCCCCCTTATTCCACGGGGGGTTTTTCGCCTACCCTACACTGCGCCTAAGGTGGGGTAATTGGTTTACAGGGTGGTGTCTGAGGCCAGAATTAAATAGGCTGTCATTGTTTTAACTAGCAGGCTGGCAGGGGGGGATTTAGGTTCGGCGTATACCTATGGCACCCCCCATTGTGGGGTGTAGGATAAATTATATCCTTGGGGAGAGCCCTGGGATCACCCCACTTGCTGTGCAGCGGGGGGTGGGCCTCGGGGCTTGCCTTCCAGAAAAGGGCTGGCCAAAGCCATCAGGCAACCTTAGAGGTCAGCTTTGGGGCCCGGTATTTCGCCCAACGGGCTAGGGGAGATGGTTGGGAGTGGCCTCTTGACCCTAGTCCGAGGATGCTGTATACCCCCCCCCGTTCTTTCCCCTCAGGTCTCTGCAAGTTCAAGTTCATGAGCAAGGTGAAATTAAGTTTAAGTTCAACCCTTGTTAAATAGGCATATTAATAAATTGCCCTAGTTCAACCCAAGCTCTTTCTGTGGTCTTGTTATTTCGTGGGTTGGGCGGCAATTCTCAGGGCCTTGTATTGGGAGAATACTCACTAGTGCAGGAGAATCTCACCAGTGATCCTCTTCTGCTTGACAATTATCCCCCAGCAAATGCCTACTTCCTTGCCGCAAACCTCACCAAATGTATTTATAGGAACATATATTTGCTGAAATAAAATGTAGCTCCAGTATAGGCATTTACAGTTAAACATAAGCAAATGTCCTCATTCCCTGGCTCAGTTCAGAAATCACCTCAGCAAGCCATGATTGTCAGGGGCAGGGGGGAGGGAGGAAACAGAAAATGAGTTTTGTTATTCAAAATCAATTAAACATCAGAATCAGGCTCTGTTGCTCTTCCAGTTTCATTGATTAATGGATACCTTCTTCCCCCCATCACATTCTTTTCAATATCAGTGAGGAGGAGAACCCTGCTCTGGACCTGAAGTGCTGCCCTTAAGCTTCAAGCAATTGTCTTTATTCATTTATTTTTGTATTTATTGCAGCTTCTAACCCCACCCACAAGATTGCCCTTTTTTAGGAAAAGGAAAAACAAGTGAAAAACCTCTCTTGGAAACCTCCGTGAGTGGTGGTCCAACTTTTAAATAGTTCACAGTGTCTAATCCCCATTTAACTCTGTAAAAAGAAAAGTATTTTTCAAAGCCAGATGTGGACTTCCAGGCACTGCTCTCATTGCTGGCACTGTCATCATTTATTGATATCAGCCTGGTGATCTCAGAAGCAAAGATTTTGTCCCCAGATCTACCATGGTGCCTATTTCTGCTCTATAGATGGTTTTACGAGGACCAAAAGCAGAACTAAAAACAATAATAATAAAAATCTCTAATTACTTAATTAACTTAACTTAACTTACCTTAGGATCAAGCCTTTCATTAACTAGTGAAGCTGACGGTTGTACAGTTCTTACAATTTTATTGTGACTGTACACTGCATCTTGCTGAAAAGTGTATTCCATCTTAAGGTCTCAGTAGACAACTGAATCTCTGAATTGTTGGGATGTACTTGCTGACAGGTTCCTGGGAAAATAGTTCTGTAAGTAGTGGAAACATGTTGTGACTACAGAAGATGAGATGAACTGCTTCAAGCATCTGTCACTATTGTCAGCATCAACGTGCTACTGTACCCACTACAAGAATGGTGCCACATACACACCTCCAGAAAACAATGGAATCAAAAAAAATAAAAGATTTTTTTTAATGAAAAGGGATTGGCTGAAAAAGCTAGCTTTCCAATATATCCTCAAGTACAGATGAAATATATTTGAATATGTGTTCTTCCTTTACTTTTCAGAGGCCTCACCAAACCATCAGCCTCTACTACTATTATACTGTCTCCATTTCATTTGGAACAACCAACAAAATTGTTTGCTATTATTAAATCACATGTGTGATAATGGGGCTTCCCATTAGCTAAAGGGGGGATACTTCCCTCTTCAGGTAAACCAAGGGTTAATGAGGTGTTGAGATTAGATTACATTTTAGTGTGGGTCAGCATCATAGGTCATGTGGGTCACAGGGTGAGAACTGACCAATCAAAAGGAAAGAGGTGAGCATCTTCAAGATACTTCGAGATACTTCCAAGGAGAAGTTACAAAACTTCTTGCGAGGCCATGTGGCTGAGAGATAACAAAGAGAGCAACAAAGGAATCTCCTGGAGAGGGGATCTGTGCCAGTCGCAGGCTTGCAGACCTAGGCCTCACCTCCTGGCTTCTTTCCTCTTAGAACATCTAAGCCTGAGAACCATCTGTGAGTACTATATTAAAGTGGTTAGCCGCGTTAGGCTTTTCTATTATTTTGGAGCTGGCTGATCTAAAGAATGTATCTGTGCTTTTATATCTGTTCTTTTTGTAACTACTTGTAACTAAGCATGCCTGGGAGGGGGAGCTTCCCATGTGTGTTATTACCTTGTTCATTTGCATGCCTTGAATACTTTCTGTAAGACCTCTGTTTCTCTCCTTCCCACGCCAATGCTAGATAGACTTCCTCATCCAGAAGAAGGAGGGGGGAAGGGAAGATCCTTTAAGATTAGGGATTGACATGTACTGGACTGCGTCCCACTGTGCTGTCCAAGGGTCCAGAATTCAGTGGGTGGTGGCAGCGAAGATTAATTAACAGCTAAAATTAATAACAGGCTGGAATCTACATTCCAGTATCACAACATGGAACAGTTTCATATGCACAGTAACAATGAGACTCAGTCTGTGGAGGTGCCTATGTGAATATTGGAACTACAGATGGCTGCATATTTTTACACATCCAAGATATAAGGGTGCTGCTGGTTGAGTTTTTCTTGTTCCTGTGTTCATATTGTTTGCATTTTTTCCATTCACATGTCCCCTAGATTCAAATGGAAATCTGGAATCTGGATCCATCCTACTGGTTTTAAATATGAATTTAAATATAAAAAAGGTCATACATTTCTCATTAGAAGAACGTTCTCCTGGGTAGGTATGGACAAAATAGGGATGCAAATCTTATTTCATTCCTGTATGCAATTTTTCTCCATCCTTGAGAATGAAATGGAAAAAAAAAAATTACACAATATTTGCACTTCAAGTCTTTGGGGGTGGGGGTGACATACTGGACTAGAAACCTGATGTGTGTGAGAGAGAGAGAGAGAGGGAGAGAGAGAGAGATGATTCCTGCATAAAAATATTGGGGTTTTACACTGAAAATACATGCAGGAATATAATATTTGAGTTCCTCCTCTCTTTTTTTTCTGTGCAGGAACATGTGGGTCTATGCAAGTTGTACATCTTTTACACAAACTGCCTAAAGGTAACCCACTTTGCATAAGCAGATTCTTGTGCAGAAAAATGTAGTTTTTATGCAGCATTTTATGTGCAAAAACATATATTTGTGAAGGAAATTGTATGTTTTGTGTATAATCTATATTCCTGCCCCAAAACATGATTTCTTCACAGAAATGCTACATACATTTTTTATGCAGACAATATTTCCTCACTGAAACCAAGAAATGGAATACGCTGCTGCTGGTTATCCTATACCCAAGGGGAGCAAATACAAATAGAGGCAGCAGTGACAAATGATTTAAACCAGTCCAGTCATCATCCAGTCAAGCACGGGAAATGGAGGGAGTTGCCTGAGGATAAAGGAAGGCTAGTTCATACACAGTTAATTAATGAGATCCCTGAGGATGAAGGCCTCAGCCATTGCAGAATCCATCACAAGCAACTGGGCGTCATGATAAGCAAAACCAAAAGAGAAAGACATAGAATTTAGGCCGATGCAAAGGTCAGAGATCAAAATAAATCTATGAGGATGAAGAGCACTGAAAGCCATTCAGTACGGTACTGTTGTGAACAAAAAGAACTCTCAAATCTCCCAGCTGAGTGATTTTTAATTGCCTGACCACCATGAGTGGTTAATTGTCCCTTATTACTCATTTCAGCTTCTGTGAGAAGTGGTGACTCCTTTGCTGCCTTTTCCATTGATGCACTGCAAATGATGGGGGTCTCTCCTCAACAGTCCTTCAAGTCTGACTGAAGTGGGAGCCCATTTTTCTGAAGATCCTCATCACTTGTGTCTGCCGTTAAATGCTCAGATTGAGAGAAGTGTCAAAGATCTTTCTAGATCTGTCTTGTTTCTATAGGATTCTTTGGAGTCTACAGAATAAATTATGGGGAAAAAACCCCTTTTACTTGCCAGGGAATCTTGGGTGTCAGGATAACTCCCTTTCCCTTCAATCAAGGATGCAAATAGTAATGAATATTCTTCATCTCTCTAATCCACTGCCTAACTTGATGACCCATTATTAAATATCTCTCGGTCCCATTTTTTGGCTTTCCTTAGGATGTAGAACATTCTGGTTACCCAGACAAAAGACCCTGTGGTTAAAAGTCTCCATATCTTCTTTCTGTTCAGTTGCTGTATTACTTTATATCATTTTAAAAATGTGATTCGTTAATTTCCTCCCACTTTTGCATTTCTCTGAACTGGATGTTTACTACAATTGTCATTTTATCAGTAAATGATTATGATTGCTATGGGTGCATTTGCAGAAGGGAAAAAAAAAACCTTGTGCTTGAAACATTTGTAATCAGATTCCTTCTGCTGGGACTCTCTTTTACTTTTCTTTGGTAATCCTATTGTATGCTAACAGCCAGGTGTTCTCTTTGACCCTACTTTGTTAACCTACTCCTTACTTTATATGTTCTGTCTCAGTGGAAATCCTCTTTAATTTGTTGGTCTGTACTTGGTCTTACCTGCTACTATTCATCAATGACTTGATACACAGTAACTGTGGAACTGCAGGTGCATGTTTCTTAGAAAGTTTTGGGAGCTATATTGTCCATTTTGCAGAGATCTCTATGGAAACAGTATTGTCAAATAAATGGGACTACTTGGACAGGTCTTTACTCCCTGTTGTATTAATTAAATAAGCATTAAGTTATATCAACTTTTAGTTGAAGCATCTAAAAAGACAATGTGTAAGAGAGATAATGACAGAGAGAGAGAGAGGGAGAGAGAGAGGGATTCTTAACTGTGGAAAAATTCTGTGATTCTGCAGATTCCAGAATTCCATAGGATGTTGAAAGTGGAATAATAGCACTGCAACAGTATAGTGTGGAAATGGCCTAGGACAATGACATGGAGCCACAAGCAGCAGTTACAAAAGCAGACCAAGCTGAAGCAGGAACATGATGACATTATTGTGGTTCATTGAAATCATTCTGTCAATGTAGTTTCAAATCAAAAGATTTTAAGTATTGGTGCCATACCTGGTTCCATAAATGTTCAAAATATAGTAATGTCATACATGTGGATTTTCTTCAAAAATAAAATGGTTACAGCATACACAGAAATGACAGACCTTGGCTATTTCATTATGAAACCAAGCAAATACAGAAAAGTTAACTCATCATCAATTATATCATCCTAATTCACGAATTAGGAATCTACTAGATTCAACTTAAGAAGCAACTAAGTCTGAGTTTCAATAGTATCACAATGTGGTAATATAAATAACAGAAATATTTGGAGGAGGAGGAGGAGGAGGAGGAGGAGGAGGAGACAATGACTAGTATACTAGAAAAGGTTTGTCATGTTGCCATGATTGGAGGGCAGCAGGAAGATTTATTAGAAATCTTTTTTAAAAAATACTCAAATAGGGCTTCAAACCATGTGTTGGATACTGTCAGATAGTATTCATTTTTAAAGGACTAAATTGTTTTGCAGCATGTTGGAATATTTATATATTCATTTTTAAATTTCTAAGAGTTTTTAAAGAGTTGTGTATGTAAAGTTTTGAAATCAATACAATTTTAAAATAACACAATACATTAAACACGAACACAATAAAACTGAGATGAATAAAATATTTTTAAAATGGTTTCAGTTGTGGATGTGAAAGAATGTGAAATAGTTTTTAAAAGCCTGAGCAAATAAAAATGAATGTAGTATCAGTGTCTGCAGAGATATATCATTTAAGTCACTCTCCAACCACAAAGAATGACTTTACTTTGGTACATACAGAATATACTTCTCTCATGGATAAAATCCAGAGAAGAGAACTATAACAATTTCTGGAATGTGTTGCATGATCTATAATGAATAAGAAGGATCTTACTCAAGGGACATGAATAAATCTCATCTACACATTTGAGAATTGACCTCACTGTCTACATCCTCTCCCAACTATGTCTTTGTACATAAAATGTAGTATACATAAAATTCTGGATAACACTTCATGCATCGGATGAAGTAGATTATGTTCTATTTGATTTGGTGCTTCGTCTGAGCTCTCCTATGCAGAAGTGATATAATTATAAACTCTTCAATTGCAGCAGAAACTCTAAGGAGTGAATGATCCTCTTCACTATAATAAGATAACTGAACTAACAGTCTCTACCTTAAAAAAAATGTGGAGGAGAGCCTAAAATACTTCCCTTTGTCACTGATAAGTGTCTAGGGGGCATTTTTCAATCATCACAGGTCCACCTGAAGTTTCAAATGGTACAATCCACACTAGTTTATCATCTTTTTAATGCCACAGAAAGACAATTCATGTGTATTAAAAAATGGCCCTAAAGAATTAAGTTTTTAAGTTTTCCGCATAGATATAGAGAGATATATAGATAGATATTCAGCGCCAGACCCACACGGCAGAAGACACTGCAGGGAAGGGATCATCTTTGATGGTCTCTGTGGAGGAGGGGCAACTAACTCTGATGTCAGTTGCAAGGCACCATGATGTAGTAGAGTGGCAGAGCCAGACGGTATTTGTGCCTTGATTACCCCACTTGGCTATCTCTGTTCAATCTAGGGACTGAAGTGTGATGGTATGGATGATGGAACAAAACTCAACCTCTATATCTCTTGTTGGATGGGGAATGGGCAAGAGGGTGTTTCGGAGAACAAGTTCTAGTGCATTGAGGGAAGGGTTTAGAGAGGTCTTCTAGAGTCCATTTCAGGGAATCCAGGCTCCTTTTTTACACTAAGAAACTGTATTCAATAGTTTATTGTGTTAAGAAGGAAGGAAATGGCTGATGGGAGAGTTGGGGATCCTTAAACAGTTTTCTCTGTACCCAACATGAGGGTGTTACCATTGCAGGTAGCCCTCAAGAAGGCGCCTAGTGAATTCAGATCGGTTTGTCATTTGTGGAATCTGTTAATGATGCCATCCCAGAAGAGCTCTGTACAGTGTATTATAATTCCTTTTTCACCACAGTCAGGGAGATGCATAGGAACTGAATGGGGACAGAGTTGGCAAAATGAAACAATAAGTCACCATTCTGCCTTCTGCCAGTGCATCCCAAGGATTTTGAGTTACTGGGCTTTTCATTTGAAGTCCCCCCCCAATAGATTGTGTCTATCCTATGGGCTGTGTGGCACATGAAAAGTTCTGTTCCTTCCTAGAATGAGCCCTCAAGATGTGATTAAAGCAGGGAGGGGTCATAAATTACCTTGATGATTTTTGTTTGTTTGTTGGTCAGTCAGGAACAGGTCAATGTGTGTTTCTGATGAGGGAGTTCAATGTCTTGATGGTAGAACTAGCTGTACCCAGGTTAAGAGAAGATGGAAGTACCCAACACTTGTCTGGTATTTCTGTGCATAGAAATTAACACTACTGAACAACACTGCAGTCTCCCACAGGAAAAGTGACTTGAAGGACAGGGTGTTAGAATGTTGGGGTATAAGAAGGCTAAACTTAAAAAATTTGAGGAACTCATTGAGCACTTGAATTTTGCATGTAGAGCTGTGGTGCCTGCTAAGACCTTTTTGAGACATCTTTGTGATGCCAAAACCAGAGGATTAGAATTACGCAAAAGATTAGGAAGAACTAAGGGTCTGACAGGCCTTTCTAGTAACATTTAATGGAATCTAGTTATGGAGAGATGAATTCATGATTCAATGTGCCCTGAAGGTGTGATCAGATGCAGCATGCTCCACAGGGTTTATATTTATTTTAGGCCTTTTTCGCATTGCATTTGCTGTGTGAAAGGGCCTCTGGAGTGTTGTGCGATTGCGAGGAGCATTTCAGATGACGTCCTTGCAATTGTGTGATGCTGTTAGGGCCAGCAGGTGCTGATCTCACACTATTTCATTTTCAGCTTGTAGTCGAAAATGGTACATGATCGCACATTGCTCCAGGGTTCCAAGCACACTTACCTTGCATGTGGAGCTCCAGAACCATGGCCCTCGCGCTTCCTCCCCCAGCGCAGCCTGGGAAAATACCCAGCTGTGCTGCAGAAGGAAGAGGCGGAGCCCTCATGCTGCCTGCCAGCTGGCAGACAGCTCCTGCAGAGCCAAAGTGGTGGGGATGGGAGCAGCCGGACAAAGATAAGTTGTAGAAAGGGCCTCAGAGATCATTGGTGTGCCCAAGTTTGGCTGGATGAGTGGACAGAGGCATGCCTTCCAATTTGAGTTCTTTGCAATAGTAGTAGCTGCTTGGATTTGGACTGAAGAGTTAGTGAATTTTGCAGTCTGAAATCCACTTCTGGTGCCACAACATTGCCACAGGTCACATCATTAACTCTTTGTGTTCTCAGTCAGAAAGAGTAATACAGTGAGTTAGGGCTTTTGAGCTACGCTGTCTCCAGCATCATATATTATGTACAGTGCCTGATGTACTTGGGTGGACAGTGGCATAGCTGATGTTCTTTCCTAAAAAAAGATGCAGTGTTTCAGACAACTAGCTCCAGAAACAGAAGCCTATCCAGATCTGTTGTCTGCAGACCTATTGAGGCTTAGAAGGGTTAGCTTGTTAGAGCCATAGACCTCTCCTTAGCTCAGGAGAAGTTGTAAGAAAGCTGACAGGAAATTTAAACAATTTAGAATGGTGAAGGGACTCCAGACTATTTGGCCTACCCCTGTATCACCTGCCTTGCAGTTTGGAATTGAACTGAGGGACTGAGACATATCATCACAGTTTATAAGGGGAAATACCAAAAACAAAAACAAAAAAAACCCTCCAAAGTTAGCAAGCTAGTTGTGTTGTCCCAAGGGGATGTTTCTGGTAAAGCACTAGAACTGAAGGACTTACACTGTTTGGGGCAAAAAGCTGTGTTGAAGTTCCCAGATGGATCAGAAGGGGATTGGGGTGAGGGTCAAGCTGGGGCTCGGCCAAGACACAACAGTGTGCTCCACTGGGGCATTGCAAAAGTATATCCAGGTCAGGAATACAGGTTGGGTCCATTTTTTCTCTTATGCAGAATTTCCTTCCCTTACTAGATACTAGATTTGGATATTTACATCCAAGACCTTCCAAGTCTGGGTTTGCAAAAAGTTAAGTTTGGCAACCATTCATTTAGGATTGGGGGCATTTATACAGCTGTCACTATGGGTCTGGGCCCACAGTCAATCCAGCACATTGAGTAGGGCTAAGCAAGCATGCCATGGTGGAGTGGCTTGGAATAATTTGTTGCTTCTGTTGTTTGAGGAGCGCACTAGGCCTCCTCCTTATGTGTTGGTTATCCATTTGGGTGGGGATGACTTGGGTTTGTTGAAGGGCAAAACTGTCATCTTCCAGGCATTGCATGATCTTAATTTAATACAAAGTAGATGGCCTGGAATGACACTGTTGTGTGCAACTATGGAGCTTTTCCGCACTTTGGAGGGGAAATGGGGCAGTCTGTTACTCACCAGACTGGCACGTTCCCCCGACAATCCACGATGGTCCAGAGCAGCGTGCACCCATGCTACACACTCTCCGGTGACGAAAATGGAGGCTTCCAGTTGGCAGAGGCTCTTCACCAACCGGAGAAGCTTGCCAGCTGGAAGCCTGTCCCTAAAAGATCTGCAGACTTGCACTGGCACGAGCCTGTAGATCTATACTTTACAGAGCGACGGACTGGGGCACGCCGCACTATTGAAAGTCCTCTTTTAATCAGTCTTTCAATAGCACGGGCAACCACCAGTTCTGGGCATTCCGGAGCGGGCTGAAGTCTGGACAAACGGTAAGTAGTTTGAACTCAGTTCGCCCCCAAATGCAAATGTCCTTGGGGAAGACGCACCACCCTGTTTAAAAAACCAAGTGTGGAAAAGTCCTATCTTGCAGGTTTGGTAGGGTGAAGGAGATCCCTGGTGTATTGACCTGGCCTATAGGTGGGTGAACAGAGAGATAGAAAATGCATTACAGAAAGGGTTGGACCACTTTCTCCCACATTCCATTATAGTGTTTCAGCAGCCTGAGCTCTACAGAGCAGAGGGATCCACCTGCTGGAAGCAAGTAATATGTTGTTCCTGAGGGAACTGCAACTGGGGATGAGGGCCATCTTTACTAGCCTGGTGAGGTAACACTAGTCCCTTGTCCTTGGCAGGTATGGGGGGAGATAAAGTAGAAGCTTTGATGAACAATTTGACCCCTTTTTGATGAATAGCAGGTCTCTGAAATGGCTTATTTAAGTCCTATGATTTGGAATGGGGTGGAGAGGCAAACTACTCTTCAGTTCCAGCTGGAGGTTTGCCCTCACTTTAAGTCCTCTGACTTGTGAGGTGTCTTTGGTCTGCTTCCAGTAGATTTGTGGCCAGGGAACAACCCAGGTAATGACTTAAGGTTAAGGAATTTCATCAAAGGGAAGGCTGGGGAGGTAGTCAGGGATCTTAGCTGAACTCACCCTATGTTGCTTCCCCCTCTTACTGTATTCAGGATGAACCAAGCGAAATAGGTCATAGGTTAAATAAAGTGGTCCTTATTTATCACAATTTCTTCTTTTTGGATTTGCTATTTCCATGGTTGGTTATCAATAGATATTTCCTCATCTAACCATTATGGAAGTCAGTGCAGTAGGATATATTTCAGAAGAGTAATAGCTTACTTACAATTGATATTTCTCAGAATACTTTTAAGCCCTCCTTCTTCAAGAACTCTGTTATGATGGCTAGCTTGACTGTACCCCCTTCCCAAGCAAAACCCCTTCCTGAAACAAAACTCTAGTATGTCAAAGAGAAGGGTTTTAGCTCTCTAATTCTAGTACAGTTGGTCATTGTATCAAGTATATCCATCCCTTATATTTAAAGTAGTTCTGAACAGGGATGGATGAAAATTTCAATGTTCTTTGCATTTCATAAGAATTTGACATTTCAAATTTCTTCCCTTGCAGGATGGAAAGAATCTGAGTATTTTGAATCTAAGAGAAATCAAAACTGGAAGGATTTTCCTGTTCCTAGCTGAGTCTTATGGGAGAACTTTGCCTGTCTACACCCATGTCTTGAAGAGGTTAATGAAGTCTGATTGCTTAAAGACTGATACAAGTCTATTTTTGATCAGAAAGCACAATCAATAGCAGCTGACTCATAAGCAGAACCTCTTCATTGTGCACCAGGATGTCATGAAGTTAGGAGTGGTCTGTCCTCAAGAATGCAATCCCAATTCGGTTTCTACAGAAGAATTGAACCTAAAGCCTCAGTAATTTGTACACTCATTTATCTGAGAATGAGTCCCACTGTATTCACTGTGGCTTGTTTTCAATAGTTAGGACTGCATGCTCAGTTTGTGGAATCAATGGAATGTAACATTGTGGCCAAAGAAAATATGCCCCTAATGTGGCCTAACTGCTGGAAAGTCACAGTGCTTTTTCCTGCCCTGCACTTAACTTACACACCTACCTATACATGGAAATGGTCATATGTAGAAAATTCGTGTTAAAAGTGTAAGTATCCTGTTGAGTATAAAGGTTACTGTGATTACAAATATTGAGAAGTGAAATCCCACCAGTACAGGTATTCACTGAAGAATAGAATATGCTACCTCGTTCACACCTTATAATGCCCATGTTTTGGAAACATTTCATCAGGTTTCCCCCCCACCACCTTTAATTGCTATGTACAGAAAACTCTTTTCTATTTTTTTTCTGCTGCTAATGCTGCTGTTGCTAATCCTTCCAAACCTGATTCTTACTATTTTGTTTGGTAGAAAACTACTTCCCAAGTTACATATGCATGGAATTTAGAAAGCTAGAGCACCTTATCACAAACAGTGTCCCCCCCCCGCCCCCCGCATTACCTCTTCTAGAAGATAGCAGAGAAATGTTGCCAGGTATGATATGTTATAATTGATCTGCTGATTTAAATCATAGTAGGAAAGCTCTATTTATTTATGGAAAATAGAACATGTACCTGGAGACTATCAAGATGTTCTGGCTAGGGATGTTTTTCTCACTGTGTTTCTCATTATTCCACTGACACTCTTGTTTTGTCTTGATTCTATGCTGGGTTGCAAAACTACCCTCTCTCCTGCCCTTGCACAGAAATTTGTGTATATTTTTAGTACAGTTTCTTTAAAACAAACTATGCATTTTTTCTGCTAATATAGACATTCTATACTCATTTTTCTATGGTTTAAAACAAGTTTATATGGATTATTTTGTACACATTTTTATTCATGCATTTTCCTCAAGATATATGCATGATTTTCTCCACATTTTTCTCTCTTAAGTGCATCACAGGCCTCACAAATGTATCATCATAATGAAATACAATTGCTCATTCCCAGAACTGTGCAACAGATATTTCCATATGGACATTCATAGTCAACGAATTTCCATTACACCTCTAGTTTGGGCTCAAATTTGAGAAAGGCCTGATGTCCTGAGAGTACTTGCAGAGCAGACACTGTATGTCAGAAGTCCCTTAGCTGATGTAAAAGTGGAAACAAGGAGTTATTATACACTTTAGCTACAGCCCTATGCCCATTTATCTGTTACCAAGCTGCATTCAGTTCATTCAGTTTCCTAGTTTGTATAAGGCTGAATTGAAACATTTTTCAAACACTTTATTCCAGCCTGAAGGTTCTTTACATCTCTTTACATTTATTTATATTTAGATCCTCCCTCCCTTCCTCCCTCCCTCCTTCCCTTCCTTTTTGCAAGGATATCTAAAATTTCTAACCAGCTTCATGTTCAAGAAATAAGTCATCCTATTCTACTACTTATACTACTACTAAGTCATCTTTTACTACTACTAGAAAGAATACTTGATTTAAAAAAAAAATGTCAAAAACACATGAGTTTCAGAGAACACCAACTAGAAGAATCCTGGACTCACAAGAATCTTTATAGTTTGGGACTTATTCTGTGCAAAATTCACAAATGGTATTTTTGCAGAGAAAACAGTATTTTCTGCAGAGGAAACGTAATTTTCTCTGATGGAAATAATATTTATTTGTGTAAATATGATTTTATGTACAGAAAATACAATTCGGTGCACAGAAAATACTATTTTCTTTGTCAAAACATTGACCCTTTCCACAACTTGCCTTTTTGCAGAGCTGGGGTGTGGAGATGGTGCGAGCAGCCTCTTGCAAGAGGTTCTTGCGTCCCCATTGCTTTAGCTCTGCACCTGCTGCCTGCTTGCGAACAGGTAGTGTGAGAGCCCCTCCTCTTCCTTCCACAGTGCAGCCTGGGATTTTTCCAGGCTGTGCTGGGACAGGACGTGTGAATGCCGCAGCTCCAGAGCTCTGCACACACGGCAAGTGCACATGGGGCCCCAGAGCGATGTGCAATCATGCACCATTTTCAGCTCAAAGCCAAAAATGAAATAGTGTGCAATCGGAGCCTGCCAGTCCCTGGAGCATCACACAATTGCGAGTGCATCGTGTGGACTGCTCCTTGCAGTCACACAATGCTTCAGGGGCCCTTTCACATGGCAAATACTGTGTGAAAAGGGCCATCATGTCTGAATTATGTACTGAATAAGATCTCCAAAAATACCAACTGAGATTCTGTATCATTGATGTAATGACAACAGTGGAGCCCCATCATCATTTTTACATTTAATGATACCAGCCATTCCCCCAACCCCTCCCCCTTGGGAGTATCCTGATTGTAGTGCTTCTGTTGCACTGGAAAAGAAGAGCTGGAAATTTATATCAGTAGCATTCTTCTGGTCATAGCGCATGTCAGGAACAGACAACTGAAGAGACTCTTCTGGGTCTGGCCACATCCACTTGTTGAAAAGCTCCCCATGACCAGACGTGTGCCACAGATAACATTTCCCAGTGCTCCAGTCTCCAGTGCCTCAGAAACACTTCATTTGGGACACTGCCTAGGTGCAAAGGTAGGTCTTTGAGGTTACATTCAATACTGTAAATGTAAAACCCCGGTAGTTCCACAATCATAAACCTACCTAACAATCTCATTACTACTGGATGGACACCCATCACTATGTGTAAATGTACAGAATAAGTCCCACACTGTGAATAGTCTTTGAAAACTGCACAGTTTTAAAATATTTTCCTGCAACGGGAGGAAAATTGGTTGAATTATTCATTGCTTCCTTCAAGCAGAAAAGTAGTGAAAAACTACAACCCTATTTTATACTTTAAGGGTGGGAAAACTCTTTCTGAATAAGGAACCAATTCAATGTGAACATTCTAGGAAGCCATGTTCAAGTGCTGGGCAAGCCCAGGGAGGAAAGAGATTTTAGTGTCCAGCTCTTAATTTCCTGTAGCTAAAAATGAGCAGAGTCATTCTAGCCTTTTAGAATATGGGGATCTGCAAAAGTTGGGAAACCACAGTTACAAAGAAGCATGGTCTTCCATAAAGGCCCAGGCCACTTTCACACTATACTGTTATAATGCTCTTATTCCATTTTCAGCATCCTATGGAATCCTGGGCTTTTCAGTTTATGAAGGATTCCATAGGATATTTATTGAGAAGTTGTTCATCTGTTTCAGATGGTCTTATGGAGTACTTTTTGTATGAGTAGAGAAACTGAGGTATTGGTGATTTAGCTCAATTTTTTTTAAAAAAAATACAGTAAGCACTAACTTATGGTTACATTTAAAATTTCTAATATCTTGGGCCTTTTGAACCTTTTAAGTACATGCTGAATGGGCTTTAATGGTTTCAAAATTGCAAGGCAGGATGAGCCATTATAGAAAATCTGTGCTAATCTAGGATTAAAATATTTTTTTACTTTTGAGATTATGTGGGAACTCTGATCTTCCAATACTGGAAATACTTCTTCCACTGGAAATATGCAAACTGTCTGCTCATTTAGCTCTGAAATCTTCAGCTATATGCTCCTATGAGGTTCCCTGGGGGCATTTCTCAATAGGCAATAAATTTATCTAGGTATATGTGGCATTACATTCTATTGCCTTTGTTACATTGGGTTTAATGATCAAAGGAAACAGCTTCCTTTCACTAATTGTCAGCCCACAGCACAATCCTACTGAAAAATCCTACTGAATTAGTTGAAATTACTTCCACATTAAAGGTATATTTGTCTTAGCTGTTCCTCCTCCTCCTCCTTCTTTTTGTGTTATAGAAAGACAAATTCCAACAGAAAGGATAACTCCACAGTTATTTCATTATTCCATCCCTGTTCTGCACAGCTTTTCCTCCTAAAATTATGCATTAATAGATTCTGCAACCTGTGGAAGGAATGTTTTCTTGTGTCCTAGATAAATTTTAAAACCAAACTTCACAGATATATTGCTATATTGATTATATGAGTAATGTAAGGACATTTATGTAGGTTGTTTGGGCTGCCTGGCTAGACAGAGCAAAAAGTTTGTAGTTCAGTATCAAATATTTATACATGATATCTCATCTTATTCTTCATCAAGGTGGCCAAACTGTGGTCCCAAATCTGGATGCAATTGTCTGACTAATTTGAAAACCATCTGCAAGTTATCAGTTTAGATTTTTGTTGTGAATTATCCGTTTTTAATCCAGTAGCATGCTTTGGAAAAGAATAAATTGGTGGGAGTAGGGAAAGGGAAATATATATGGAATATATATTTTGCGTGTGTGTGTGTGTGTGTGTATGTGTGTATGTATATATATATATGTATGTGTATGTATGTGTTTATATATATATACACACACACACACATATATATATATATATACAGTAGTTTCTAGTCCGGACTTGTGGTATATTAGATATCATTTGATCACCACTATTCCTTCCATGTAAATCCCAGTAGGCCACTCCTGAGGGAATCAGACTAAGAGAGATAGACAAATGAATTGTCTTAACCTGTTGTGTTTTACTAGCTTAGGTTGCATTTAGCTGAAGTCCTAAAATCCTTCTCTCTCTCTCATTTTCCTTATAGAGGAAAATGTGCCTGTAGGGCTAGTCCATTCCCGGGGATAACAATGAGTTCCGGGCTGGAGACAAAGCCTCCAAAAGGTCAGTATTTTGCATGATTGAGTTATGACAAAGTTGTCAATAGAGTATTGTATTTCCCCTATAAGACCCCCTGATTTTGAGTGTCTCTTCGGATCACTTCTGGCTTCCATCCCACCTTGCTGTCATTTCGTTCAACGAGCCTTCCCCTCAGCTCCTCATGCTGAGAATCTCCACTTCTACAGATTTTTCTTCAGACTATCCAGGCTTCAGGACAGGTGTAGTATTTCCCATGCTGAAATCCCTCTCAAAAACCCTCTATCCAACTCCTACCTTTTTTTCAATAGGTGTGTGTGAGTGTGTTTGCATACACTTGTTTGATTGTGTTGTTCATCAATAAAGAAAACAATTATTATTTACTTCTGTTTGCTCATTGACTCGGCCTGACCCCGTAGACATTGAGTTCAAGATCTTGCTAGGTTGCCCTGCCTCTCGCATTGCTTAGCTTGTGCTCTGCTAATTCCCGTTCCCCATTGTGAGCACATTGAGGTGTCCCTCCCGGGACCCCAGAAATCAGGGTAACACACATATATATATATATGAAGAAGAAGAAGAAGAAGAAGAAGAAGAAGAAGAAGAAGAAGAAGGAGAAGGAGGAGGAGGAGGAGAAGTAGTAGTAGTAGTAGTAGTGATACCACTCACTTTTATTTCTGTCCTGGCCACCACTATTCCTTCCATGTAAATCCCAGTAGGCCACTCCTGAGGGAATCAGACTAAGAGAGATAGACAAATGGATTGTCTTAACCTGTTGTGTTTTACTAGCTTAGGTTGCATTTAGCTGAAGTCCTAAAATCCTTCTCTCTCTCTCTCTCTCTCTCTCATTCTCTTTCTCTCTTTTGTAAGTAGTTGACCCTAAGGATGTTTTTTTTCTTTCCCTTATCTAACATTTCTCAAATCCTGGAGTTCTGTGTTACCTTATTTTGCTTGTGTTACTGATGTTCTGTGGTTTTGATACTCAGACTTTGTTCTTTGTCCAGACTGTCAGTTATGCTCAGTTTGCCACAGTTTTCAGTTTTAAAATTGTGTTTTACAGATCAATAACAATACATATACTTTAATTACAACCGCGTTAAAAAAATCTTTATACACTTGCAGAAACATCTAAAGATTCTTTCTTTCTTTCTTTCTTTCTTTCTTTCTTTCTTTCTTTCTTTTAATGAAGAATTTCATCAAGGTGCAGATACTCACTGGAAATCTTTGTATTTGTATGTGGAAGAAGAAACATGAAGTAAAAATTGATGTGCTATATACCATTCCAAAACAAATTTTATAATTTCTGTAAGCTACACTGACAAACAGCTAGAGAAGAAAATTAGGCAGACAGAACTCATTGAAAATTATGAATTGGAATAGAGAATGTCCACTTATCTTTAAATGATCCTTGAGGTATGAAATCTTTTGTGTGCTGAAGAAACTCTTAAACCATGCAATGATGAGTGGGATATGTAGAAGCCCCATTGTAATATGTGCATTATTTTATAAAAAGAAAAAGTTCAAGGTCCCCTTGGCTTAGAAAACAGAGGAATTGCATGAAAAGTACAAGGCAGAAAAGAAGTACTTAAAGCTTACCTTCATCTTCAAAGAAAAAAAAAATTCATGGGAAAGCAAAAGAGTTGAAGCTCAGTGGTGGAATATAATTATTTTTAATGCATAAACTCCCAGGTTTGGGCCCCAGCATCTCCCAACCAGGTGTAGGAAGAGACCTGTTTCAAACATTGGAGAGTCATGGCTGATACAGACCACACTGAGGCCATTTCTGCGCTAGACTGCTGTAAGGTTATTATTCCACTTTCAACATCCTATGCAATCCTGGGGTTTGCAGTTTAAGGAGGGTCCCTAAACTGCAAACCCCAGGATTCCATAGGATGTTGAAAGTGGAATAATAGTGCTACGACAGTCTAGTGCAGAAATGGCCTGAGTTACATGAACCAGTGGGTTATGCCATTGCAAGGAAAGATTATTTCTGTTTTCCTATATATCAGGGGTGGACAATGTGTGCTTCAGGGACTTCATGTGCATATCACTATTTTTGCGGTCCCTGCTGATATTCCTCTCACAAAAAGGGGTGGGTTGTTTTCCATTTGTGGAAACTCCCAGTTTTGCATGTTTCAGAGTTGAAGGATTGTTACACCAAAAAGTGGGGGACTTTGAGGTCCTCCAGCACTGCCACTATCTCCTTAGAAAGATGAGGAATTATAGCTCAAAGGAAGCCTGTGAGAGGGGTGCAACCATGGGAACTTTTCAACTTTGTATACTAGTACTGCCTCTAGGTCATCAGTTTAGAGTCAAAAGAATATCTTTATTGGAGGAAATTCACAAATATACACAAGTAAACAAGCAGTCTCATGAATCATACAAGGCTAGCAGAAGGAAAGGTTGGACAGTGAGGAGGTTTTTGGGATGGAGACAGTGATGGTTACCATTCCTGAAACAGGAGAATGATCAAAGCAATGTGTCTCAGCACTGTGGGGTCTGAGAGCAATACAATGAACAGGAATCTGGGGGCCCTCAGGCAGCTTAACACACTAACATGTGTCCAAAGTACTAGCAAAAAGTCAGGTGCTGAGCCAGGATTTAAATACCCTTTTCTTCTCTGAAGGGAATGTATTAATTGCTCTTTGACAGAGCTGACAAAAAGGGGCCTGAAAAGTTCTGTTATCTTTGAGGTGAGTGACAAAATATTGAAGGAAATCAAAATAGCCTCATAATGACTGGAAAGGTGAAAGAACAAAAGGATAGTTTCCATGGGAAGAGATAATAGGATGCTGGCCTTTTGGATGCTCCTTCTAGCAGCTTTGCTTGCTATTTTTCCCTAGGTTTGGGTACTTTAGAGGACCATGTAGAACCCATCAAATTGAGTTCTCCAACTGATCCTCCTGAACTTATGACCTGGCCATGCTGAGGTCCTTTATCTTAGCTCAAAGCTTCCAGTCAGAGTCCACTTCCTTTCTATACACATTTCAGCCATAAATATAACATTTATATTTATTTCATGTCAATAAAACACTATTTATAACCAATAATATTGTATCACAAATTGGGGTGTATGGCATGGTCCCCAAATTTCTCCAGAGCTCTCAAATAAAAAGTGAAACTGGAACAAACTAGAAACCAGTTCTGTTTTAGATTTTAGCAGGTTATTTTAGGGGCTAGTGTGACTGGTAGAGCATTGGGAGTAAAACTCCACCCCTAGTCTTCCAAAATTGTCCTGTATGTATGTTCAAAGTGTGGGGGGGGAGGAGAAAGGGCTTTTCCGCACTTTGGGGGGAAATGGGGCAGTCCTTTACTTACCAGACTGGCACGTTCCCCCCAACGATCCATGACGGTCCGGAGCAGCGTGCGCCCACGCTATATACTCTCTGGTAACGAAAATGGAGGCTTCCGGTTGGTGGAGGCTCCCCACCAACCAGAGAAGCTCGCCAGCCAGAAGCCCATCCCCAGAAGATCTGCAGACTCACACTGGCGCAAGCCTGTAGATCTATACTTTACAGAGCAATGGACTGGGGCGCGCCTTGCTATTGAAAATCCTCTTTTAATCGGTCTTTCAATAGCACGGGCAACCACCAGTTCTGGGTGTTCCGGAGCGGGCTGAAGTCTGGACAAATGGTAAGTAGTCCGAACTCAGTTTGCCCCAAATGCGAACATCCTCGTGGGAGGACGCACTGCCCCATTTTAAAAACCAAGTGCAGAAAAGAGCAAAGAGAGAGAAAGAAAGAGAAAGAAAATGTGAGGCTAGAGATGTGACTCTTCGTTCTTTACTCACTTTGCAACAAGAATTATTTAAGTTTCTATAGCAATCTGAACTTTTTGCTCTTTCCTAGTTCTTTCTTTCTTTCTTTTTTTGCAGCATTGTGTTACAAATGATATTGCCTAACATACTGAAAGGTGTCAATCTGTGAGCAAGTTATGCATCTGCAAATAGAAAACCTATCATCTCTTATACTCTGACTCTGAAGCATCTGCTGTACTCTGATTCTTTATTACTATTATTATTAGCTACAGCTAAAAGCAGGCTCTGTGAGAAGTGTGAAAAAGGCCACTCCTCTCTCCATGCTCACCACTGAAAGACAGCAGGGGGTGAAGGTGATAGGAAGGAGTGGCTGAGGACAAATGATTAGTTACTACAGAAAGCATGCTTTAGAAAGTGGAACATGTTCCTATTAATTTCATGGATATTTCTGCATGGCTTTCTGAATGCAGGCACTGCACATTTTGAGGTGCTCACCTGCTAAAGTAGATATGTATTCAAAAACACAATTAAGGCTATTGGCTAGAAGCATAGAACTGGAAGGAATTTCAAAGGTTATGGAACTGCAGGAAAGCTATTACTACTGCATCCCTGTGAAGGGACCATCCAACTTCTGCTTAAAATCCTGTAAAGGAGAAACTTACTGTCTTTTAAAGTAAAGCTTGTACTGTCGAGACATTTTTTTCCTAAGGCCTAATAACTATTGTTTGTTGTTCGCCATTCACAATGAGCTTTCACTGCTGAATTCCCTCAGCCATTTCCATATACTCCAAGCCGTGGCAGAAATTGGTTCAAGTGCTGACAGAGATAGCCTCTTTTCTCAAAGCATTAAGTCCAGCCTACATTTTAAAAAAATGTGGACAGCTGTCTAAGCAATGTGGAAATGCATTAAAAGTAAAGGGATGCATGAAAATAAAAAAGGTTATCATACTATTAAATTCCAGTTAGCTGCCATTTCCAGTCACTGCTACAGCTGTGACTAGTGACATGTAGCTCTTGTTATCCAGCTGTCTAGGGGAACAGCAGCACAGCAGGAAGTGTAAAACAGCCAGTGAGGAGGGTTCCTGGCCAGTAGATCTGAAGCAAGTTGGCAGCAGAATATTGGCTGGCGGGAATGTGACAAATCAGAACTAGAGGGAAATGGAAAGCATGTGTGTCTGGAGAGGGAAGACAAAGTGTGTAGAAATGTTTTGAATTTCATGCAAGGACATCAGAGTGTTTTCATCTTTTTTTTTCCTTTTAATGAATGTGTATTTTAAAGTCTGCATATGTACCTTAAACGTCCAATATTGAGCAACAGAGTATAGCACAATCAATTGAAAGCCTTCCCCAAGGAAGCCCAGCTGATACCAATGCTGGCCATAGCAACACATCAAGTTAAGACTTTTTCTTTATTAAAGCCTTTGTGGGCTAATAATTCTATCAATATCTGTGTCTCTATAATTTTAAACTGAGCTCATTTTTAAAACTTGAATTGTCCTGGTGTGTTTAAGTTATCCCTTATTGTTATTTATTTATTTGTTTTAAATTAAACAGTTTAAATTGTTTTTATTTATTTGCTGCCCTGAAATCTCCTAATATAGGGTAGGATATAAAAATTTCAAACAAACAAATAATGGTTTCTTCAGAGTAAGAATGAATAGAGATTGGAAAAGCTGGGTTTTCAGCTTACAGGTTCTAGATTCTGACTGCCAATATGGCCAGGAATTGAGTGTGGGGGGAAATTTGTATATTATATAGCATAAATGTAAAATGGATTGTGATTGTCCATGCTGAAAAAGAGGGAGGGAGTGTTGATGACTTATCATTGCAGTAGGTCACAGCATCCATGAAGGACCTATCTGTAGTTTGGGATTATTTGATGTGTAGGTCTTGTCCTAATCTCTTTCTCACATTCACAGTTGTTGCCACCAATAGTTACCTCAGCAAGCCATACATATATGCCTTGCTGCCCATCAGCTTTCCTGACAAGGGAGGTTGTTCTGTCCTCTGCATGTCCCACTCATCCATGTAACTTGAGAGGAATCTGAAGATTAGGTGCTCTCAGAAAGACAATCTAGTCCTCTCTTCTTTACCCTGGGACCTAGAAGATAGCTTGAATAGTGACTTAAATCAATCAGTACCCCTTGGTCCTCACCATTGTTGACAGTATCTTCTTCCTCCAACATCAACCTCCAATACAGCTTCTTCACCTGATCCAATAATCATGTTATGCACATCCTGAATCACTGTAGTGTGGGGTGGAAATGTGTTCCATTTTTTCTAAAGCTGTGAGTCAGAGAGGAACAGGCAGAAATGCCTACTTGTTCCCAAACTAACTAGCAAAATCTATACTAACCATTAGGAAGTCTAGATTAGCACCACAAAGATCAGAAAGACCAGCATGGAGTGTGAGCTTGTTTTATTTTGGATATTTTTTGGCACTCCTTGTATCACAACACCTCTGTTATGAAGCAAATCTCATCTCTTCCTACGTGGTGGACTAAATCCTCTCCAAGCTGAAAGTACAACCAGTAAGTTTTCAAAGTATTTCTCAGAGTAGGGGAAAAAAGAACATTAAAGTAACAAATGTCATTCTGTATCAGCAATTATAATATGAGTTGTGGTATTATTGGTGAGAAAGCTTGCCATCTGTGCTGATGGATCTGAACTCGCAGGAACTGACTAGGAAAGAGATCTTGCTGATAGGATAGATAACTTGATGAATACTTTGACCCAGTGTGAGTGTGCTGTGGAAAAGATGATAATTTGTTGTTGTTGTTGTTGTTGTTAGAAATAATTAAAAATAAATTTTTAAACAACATTAATGTGGGAAAGAATATTAGAAAAGTCAAGAAGGACTGTTTTAATGTCCAGAAACCTCAATGAGGAGAATCTTTTTCAAGCCCCTTTCCTTTTCACCCCAGTCTTTCAACATACTTCATGACTGCATTTCTGTCAACCTCAGTCCAGACTCACCCTTTTCCTGCCCTCCCACCCGCATGATTCTGTAGTAGCTGACAACAACAGGAGCAGATTTGTGGGGAGTAATATCACACACCATAATGCCATCATGCTCCAGGACCTTTGGATGACTCAAAGGGAGATCCTGAAGGGTGCCTGCATCCATGTAGACTGTCTGTGATGGGCAACCATCTTTGCACAATGGCCCACAGCCATTATATATTCACTATATGGTCATTTAGGAAGAGAGAAGTGGGGGAGATTAACAGATAGGTTTCTTTCTTAACAGATAGCTAGAGACAGATGCCTTTTTGCTCTGGACTACCTACCCTATCCCTCCAGTCAGACATGTGGCTGTGTGAGCAGAAGAGAGTAGCTGACTGAAGATTGTCCATCACTGGCTAGCTGGTGACAAACATACCTCCTTGCTTGGCTGCCCACTCCCTCTTTCTATCAAGCCACATTGTCCTTTGGACAGAAGTAAGTTGGGGAGCTAAGCGAGGAGGTTCTCCCATCACTGATCATGATAGTCAGTTAAAGGTTATCTTCCTTGCTCAGTTGATCCCTGTTCCTTCCTGCTTGTATGACCACTACATTGCCATTCAGGCAGGCCGGATGAAAGGCAGCTCACTGAAGCTTGTATTGCTGTTGTATTGCATTGTATTGCTGAAACTTATATTGCTATTATAATAGCTGACTGTTTAGAAGCCACCTTGCTTGGATGCCCACATATAAGGCCATGAAGGCAAGTATGGGAGAGTAGTTGGCAATGGACAAATCTCCTCACTTGTCTGTTCCCTTTGACTCCCTTCTGCCTTCCCCTACAACATGGGGGGGGGATAAGAAAGAGGAGAAAAAATTATTTCCTTCAGCATAACTTTAAAGAATGCGGCTTTGGAATACATTCATTCAGAATAGAGAAAAATTGTCTAATTTCCTCACTCTCACACACTGGGATGAGTAATTTAAAGAAGCACATCCCCTAGTCAATAAATAATGTTTTTATAGATTACTACAGTACGCTTACAATTGGTAAACTGTGCAGCACACATTGTAGACATGGAAAATGCATAGAAATTAGTTAAAGCAATTTCCCAATCGGGAAAATTTATAATGGCTCTTTCCACAGCACGGTCCCATCCCACAATGGAGATGGGAGAAGGACAGGACTGTGATGATGCTTCTGCATGATGTTGTTGCAGTCCCATAATTCTCCCATCCCCAGGTGGTACAATCTTGGGTTAAATCAATGATGGGTTTTCCCTGTCAATGATCCACAATCATGCCACCATCCCACCTTTACCTGTCTTGCTGAAGCCCCAGAAACACAACGGCTGTGCTTCCTGTCTTAGCGCAGCCTGGGAAAGTAGCATTCTGCAGCATTCTGTGCTGCAGAATGAAGTGGCATGTCCATCACACTTCCTTCAGCAGAGAGCCAGCCAGTGTGGAAGGGAACACCCCTGTCACATTCCCCAGCAGAGCCACTGCCAACATCCCCAATGGATGCTACCACAAGAAGGTAAGCTTCAGAAAGGGCTAATGTTCAGGACTTTTTCATTTAGTCAAAATAGTGAACTGAGGATGTTAATGAGTGAAGTTTTATTTTTTTTTATTTTTTTATTACACAAGAAAAAAAAGAATATTCTATAATTCTATGTATTAAACATGGAAATGTAATCTCAATCCAGTTGGTAACAATGCATTTACATTCAATTAATTAAATTAAAATATGTTTTTCAAACTGGTGTTATACTCCTGATTATGTATTTTTACATTGTGTCTATGTTTTTAACTGTGTTATGTGTCTATTTTGCAGTATTTTAATCTCTTGTTTCCCACCTCAATTCATAGGGGAGAGGATGGTAAGTAGCAGTAGCAGTAGTAATAATATCAGTAACAAGAGCAACAAATTATGTGATGAGATACAAAAAGAGAGGTGTATATTGAGAAAGTGGATGAGGAGATAGTTTTTCTTGCTCCTTAATGAAACTGCGTAGTGAAAATTCCAGATAAATAAAAGGAAATACTTCTGCCCAAAAAAGAATAAGATCATATTATTCAAGTTTAAAGTGTCTAGATACCTAATACATGTGATAATAATGTGTATATTTTTTCTAACACATGACTGGTTCATTAAAATTTACTGAAAGAGAACCTACTTTTTACTATCATGTTGGACCTATATGAGCATTACACAATGATGACCATTTTCTTGATCGATTAATCTGTGTTCAACATACAAGAAATATCTAAAACATTTCTTACTTTTCTGCACTAAAGCAGGGAATTGGAAAGTGAGAGCCACAGGTCACGTGCAGCTCCCAAGGAGGTTTTTGTAGACTCCAAGCCCACAATTTTATTTATTTGCCTGAGAAAGTCCCCGAGAAACTTCTTGTTAGCTCTTTTTGGGAAAATGCCCCCTTCTGGACCTTTGAGAGCACTATGGCATTTAGCAGGACACAAATATCTGTTTAAGGATGTGTAGCATGGAGTGATGTGGCCTTCTGAAGTCTCCAGGGAGTCCAATGTGCTTCTCAACTATGAACAACTGCCCACTCATGGTATAATGTGCCTTGAAATGCATCTCCTCATACATGTACAAATCCTTCAAGTCATTTTTCTACTGTGAGTTACAAAAATATTCCCTTAAACAATTTTTCCCTATATCAACAGTGTTGTTGTAACCGTATTTTTACATTTCCAGTGATTTATAAGTTGCCATCGGAGAACTTTTGACAGTAAATACATGGTTAACAGATATTTAATGTTGGGTCCATAGTTCTCTTCCTCCAATAGATCGAGCTTTCTCAAATATAAGGAGCTTCATCCAGTAGATGGAGTTTTCTTCCAATGGAGTAATCCTTCCTTTGCTTCAGATCAAAAACATTGTATGATTGAAAAGAAACACTTCAAAATGTCATGGCCAATTTTCACACACTATGCCATTGTTTTATTTATTTATTTCAATATATAAATACTTATCTTTTCCTCATTACATGAAGTATAGCTTCAACAAGAATGATCTACAATGAATGGCAATTGCAATTCCATTAAGAAGTTCAGATGTTACACTAAATAGAGGAAATAAGGCAGATTTACGTCTGTATGTCTCCTGAAGGGCAGGATAAAATGAAAAGGAGACACAACACGACAGCTCATTTCTCTGTTTTGCTTTACATGTTCTAGTAATGCCAATATCTAGTTTCTGAAAGACCCATGTGTGTTTTTTCAGTCATAGCTTTCCTCTCATCTGAACAGAGCAGCTGCTTCCATTTCCTGTTCATCTGCAGGGACTCTCATCATTACCACACAGGTTGTCACAAGTCATTCTTCATTCCCCCCTCCCTCTTTGCCCCTATAACAATGGGAGTATGTAAGTTACAGCGGGGAAGGGGTTGTAATTCATTACATATTCTCTGGTACCATAATGAACAAAAGGTGGCTTGCGTCTCTTAGCTTCTCCATCACTAGGCACACTTATGTTCTCTGACAGTTACAAAGGCTTTTAATTTCTGATAGCAATTTCCATCTGTTTCATACTAATCACTAAGGGCTCTGCTTCAGTTTCAGTTTAAATAAAGGCAAAGGCATTCTTAGTTACATCTGTATAACATTCCTGTGCCTTTGTCTCATGGAAAGAAATCCATCTCATAATGTTCAGGTCTCCAGCATACATTCCATGGGGCTTTCATGGAACACAGAGATATTGTCTTAACTTTTAATAGAAGCCTTTCTCATTGTAATATGGATGTCATGATGTTCTGGTAACAATGTCCTTGAGCTGCTGATTAAATTAATGCTGTAATTCAGTAATATAACAGAACAAAACAGAAGATCCAGGGTTCAATAAGAGAAAGCGAAAGATAACTCATCTTATTTTAAGCAGAGATCCATAGTGGTTAGTGATTTTTTCCCACAATGCCTTTCACTCCTGAGGAAGGAGAGAAATTTGATAAGATGTGGAAGAATCAAAAGCCAGTGAGATCCTTCCAGGCTCTGATAACAATCCTTCTACTGAAGAATCTTGAGTCTTCCAAGTCTTTATGGACAGACATTGTTTTTCAGCCCCAATAAAATACTAAAGTATGACAGGGAAATTAATTTGGGGTTACTGATTGGATAGTGTCAGGGTTTATGGTTATGCCTCCTATGTCAAAGTGTGGTGACATCCACTAACAGAGGAATTGACAACTTGGTCAATTGGGGGTTGGGTGTCTCTTAGGGAACACAAGAACAGCCTTGGGATGCACTGTCCCCATTCTGACCTAATATCACTGAATCCTCAGCTGGAACTCTTTGCTCAGGAAAGCAGCTTGGCTTTTCAATCACTTTCTGTCACAAGGAACACATGAGCAGAGCTGGATGCACTCTGTCAATGCTTCAGGATCCAGTTAAAGCCCAGCCTTAATGCTCAGGTAGTTTTCAAAGTGCTGGCAATTTGTTACAGCAGTATGATGCCATTGTTACTATCATGCAATTACTGGATTTGTAGTTTGAAGAAGTACTTAAAATTCAATGGCCCAGAGCCTAGTCTATTTCCCTACAGCACTAGAATTCTGTAAGACAGAATCAGAAAGTCTCAAATGTTTTTGTGTCAGGGAGGAACAAGGTATGATGGCTGTAACTTTTGCTGTGTCAGCTTGTTTACTGGAGGAAAGTCCCTGAAACTAAGCAAGACAGTTCTAAAAGGATGCAAGTATTTCTCTAAGTCAACCAGGTGAATGCCACTTCCACTTCACCATTCAATGACAGTGGAATCAAGCATGAATTTTTCACTTCCCACTCAACCTCTCCATAATGCCAAAACATCCCACTTCACAGAGTTTCCAGCCTTTTAAAATCAGTATTTAGGATGCACAAGGTACTTCAGGGGAAAAGGGAGATTACTGACTCTGTTGGAATCAATGGGATCCTGTAGCATTTGGAGTCTGTTCATACCTATTTCTTCCCAGCTGATATCCTGTTTTCTCCTGTCCTTGTTACATTACTGATGATTACTAGCTGGGTCAGATTAAAGGAATGTGTATGTGATTGGTGGGCATCCCAACAGATCTAGCTTTGCAGAAAAAAATATTCAATCAAAATCAGAAGAGAAACTAAGCTTTTAATTGAAAATCATCTTTTTCTTCCAGAAGTGCTGAGGAAGCTAGTTTGGTTTTGTTCATTTTTACATGCCCATTTTATCATGTAACATCTGTTTCTGTAATTACATGGCAAAAACATAGTAATTAAGTGAACTTTTTTAGCATTAACATTTAAAGTTAGCCACATCTGCAAAGTTTAATTGCATCTGTGACTTTCAGTTTCAGCTATAATGCATTATGGAAAGAAGAAACAACATGATATTTGAGCAAGGGATAGATAATTGCTTTTTGTTTAGGAAGCAAAATAGTTTAGAAGCTTTCAAACAAAAGGAGAGCATTAAATGTAATCAAATTCAAATAATGTACGGTGTTGTGTAGTGTTGTATGGGAGGAGAGAAAACTGTTGGGGGCAAAGCAAATAACTATTTAATTGTTCTTTCCACTCAGTATCTCAGTGTCTGGCAATATCTGTGTTTACTATCCATTTTAAGTTTTAGGCATTTGAATTGCATCATGTTATTAAACAATGAAAGCCTTTCTATTTGTCCAGGATTATCCACTGAAGATCATAAAGTGCATTGCAATTAGTCAAGCTGACAAGGGTATTCCTGCGAGTTTATGTGCATTTTGCAACTGAATATTAGATATGGTACATGGCCTGAACAAGGAATTCATTATATAAGTTGAGGGATGGTAGTGATTGTGGTGGGAAGGTTATGAAATTGCAGAGCAGGATAGGTCAGTTGCTGCAACAGGAACATGCCAATTTCTTCAGATTCAGGTTCAACAGTTTCAGTGAAATTAGACATGAAGATCATGCTTGGTGAGGAAAAATACATTTTTTTGAATTAGAAATAAATACTACATCATCATTTATTTAGTGTAGATCCAGCCTGTAGTTTACTGACTAACCCATGAACTAATAAGACCACACAGCAAGGACTGGACAACTTAATTAAAACTATCACCTATTTAAGTTTATCTCCTGGGATGTGCAAAAGAGGGGAGCAACCTAATGTGAGATTGAATAGGGCAGGTAGTCTCTCCCAGACGCTTTTCCCAACTTCCTTCCGAGGGCTTAAATGACCACACCTCCCTTGCTCATACTCTGTTTATACTTTCACAGGGCAGAAGTCTCAGTCACTACA
Source organism: Ctenosaura bakeri (assembly GCA_948474755.1). NCBI lineage: Eukaryota > Metazoa > Chordata > Lepidosauria > Squamata > Iguanidae > Ctenosaura > Ctenosaura bakeri. The sequence continues at coordinate 671,731 of CAOLHI010001553.1, read as the reverse complement.
GATCTATAACCAAATTGAGAAACCCATCTCCTTGTGATCAATTTTAGATCTCTGAACCCTTAAAAGAATATATTGACTGTCCAGTGTCAGATCTCTAAATTTCAACACCCCACCAGACTTATCTCCTTTTGATTGCAATGCTACTAGTTTGCTTATGCATTAGGTGCTGAAGAATAAGAAAATATGTAGCATGGAATAGAAGAGCTTCATAGTTAGAAATGCAGATCTCTGACCACATCTCCCCTAAATCCTTGAGAACATTGGGAAAGAGAGGAACCCTCTCATCTGCAATTTCCCCTTTCTCCCCAGACCATTCTTCTAAAACCTAACATATGTGAAAATCCCTCATGGGGTTTAATAAATTCTGGACCTTAAACCAAAAGGCAAGAGGCAACAAATAAACCCTTATAGACTGGGGCAGCAACACTTTAATAGATAGGGGACCAGCATAGGTAGCACACCGTGAAAATGTGTTTGTCTACTAAAGTCTGCAGTCTCCTCAACAGCCCTAACATAACTTATCTGGTTCTAGGATCCAGGGACAAACTAATAGCCTTAACTGCCTCACACTTACAAGCATCCAGGGATCTGCTGGTATCAAGTCCAACATGCTGGCTGCTTCTGTTGTCAGCTGCATGAAGTGCTCAATCTTCATGTAGGAAAAATCTTCACTTAATCTACTGCCAACAACTGCAATATGGGATGCAATGAACAGACTATTACATTGTAAACATTATAAAGTGACTTCCTTAACTAGTCTCATCACCCTTCCAGATTTAGAAAAGAGGGAGTTAGTGATGTACACTATGCCCATGTTATCACATCAGAATAGATCCAGGAGTCAGCCAACTCCTTGACCCAAATCTTAACTGTGTCTAAGACTGTGAAAACTTCTAGGAATGTCATATCTGCTGAGGCACTAGAATCCATCCAGTCAGAAGGCCAGGGCTGGCCACACCACCACCCTCTAAAATATATACCAATGCCCCAGGACCCAGCAGCACATTCTTTAGTTTCACCTCCAAAAGGAAATCTCATTAAAATCAGCTAAGAAATCCTGCCACACATGTAGGTCCTTCTGGATTCCCTGGTGAATTCTAATTCAGTGATGAGGCACAGTAACACCACAAATGGAATCACAACACCATATAATGAAAGCCCTCCCTGCTTTGTGTCACCACACTACACAAAAAGTTGAGGTGGCCAATAAGCTCCTGGAACACCTTGAGTGTAGCCTTCCTAATCCCTAAAAAAAAATCTACTCTGTCATTTAAATCCCACATTTAAATGCCCCACTTTATCTGGGGGCAATCTACACAGCTGGTTGACAAGGTCTATTTCAATACTCAGAAACACAAGTTGGTGGCCCAGGCCCTCTTTTGTCATTGTGTCAATATAACTCCCAGTGCCTGAATCAGCAAGATGAATTCTGACAGCAAGAAGGCTCAATGCCCTATATCGAATTCTCCAGTGAATAAGAAAACATCTAGGTAATGAAGCACGACTCTAGTCTCTGTCTTAAATTTAACCGTCCACTACAATGTGCTCTCTTGTGGTGTGACTTCTCCATTATCATCAGTAAGTGTGATGGGCAAGCACCCACACCACCATGGGTGCATCCATGTTGCATCTATTAAAGATAATAGGATTCAAGCATTTGTTTGTTTGTTTTGTGCAGGGGTTCCTGGAATGTAATCCCCACACAATCAGACTGGTGCCTGCACATGGAAGCTCAGAATGAGGACTGCACCATTAGGCCTTTAGGGTTGAATCTGGGTTGAAAAACAAAAAAGATAAAGAGAGAGTGGTGGTAGAGAACCAGCTTGTAAAGCCTGAGGAGACCTGCTGCCAATTTGATGTAAATAGGCTTAAACTACAACAATTGGTGAGGCCTAGCTTAGGCCTAGGCAGAAAAGTGACAAATGGTTTGCTTGAGGCCTATGTGGCATGGAACCACAATAAAGGTGTATGTTGAGCCAGTGGGGCCTAGTCATGTGATCAGGGACTACCAATAGAGCACAACACAACTAGGCCTTAAATTTGTGGCCATGTGGCCAAATAGAGACCTGTATCAGGCCCAATGTGGCCTAGTCACATGATTGGGGCAGCCTGTAATGACCCAGTGGGGCCTAGGTGCATGATTGGGACTTACCAACAGGGCACAGTTTAATTTGGACCTGAGTGCCATGACCATATGACTAAACAGAGATGCACTTCAGCCTGGTGAAGCCTGTTATCTGGCCAGGGCCATTCAATAGGGAGTTAGTCAGTCTTCCTTCCAGGCTCCATACTCTAAACACAGGCCCTTTTCGCATGGGCTTTCTGTCGCGCGACAGCCCCGTAAGCCTCGGAGGAGTGGGAGCGTCGCTCTGCATGACACACTCCCACTTCCGCCGCGTTCACGGGGCTGCAGCGGCGTGATCGCGGGTTTTTTGATTTTCGCCTCGAAGCGAAAATCACCCGTGCTCACGCAACACTCCTAGCGCCCGCGCGCACTTACCTCCTGTGCAAAGCGTCGGAGAGGCAGCCGGGTCGCGCTTCCTTCCCTCCGCCCCTGTGGAAGGAAGGGACAGGGCGGGGTACTAGCGCAACGGACGCGACAGCCTCCTGCTTCGCGAGTGGGGGGCGGACGCAACAGTCTCCTGCATTGCCGGGGGGATGGACGCGTGAGCCGCCTCCTCCTCCAGGAGGCTGCCACTTCCCCGCTCGTTCCTTCGTCTGCGGAAGGAAGGAGGGGGAAGCGGCAGCCTCCCGGAGAAGGCTTCTCGCGCGAGCCGCCTCAATGCGAAAAGGGCCACAGTCTCAAAAAGGCCTTCCATCAGACCATTAGGGCCTTTTGTGATAACTGGTGCCCTTTTTGCACATTTCTCATGCGAAAGGGCCCCTTGAGCATCGCATAAATGTGAGGAGCAGTCCACATGATGCACTCATATTTGTGTGACCCTCAAGGGCCTGATGCGGACCGCACATGTATTTTTTCATTTTCGGCTTGAAGCCAAAAATGGTGTGCGGTTGTGCATTGCTTCAGGGCCCCGCATGAACTTACCTTGTGTGCGGAGCCTCGGGAGCCAGGCCAGTCGCGCTTTCTGTCCAGGCTGGGAAAGGTTCCAGGCTACACTGCAAAAGGAAGAGGCGAGGCGCTTGCACGACCAGGAAGCGACTGCACAGCCGATGGGACTGGGGCGTGAGAGCCTCTTGCTGGAGGCTGCTCGTGTGAGCCCCGCACCCAGCTCCACGAAAGAGTACGGTGCGAAAAGGGTCTGGGTGGTGATGTTTAAGCTGTAGGCACAGGACTGCTGGAGGATGCCATCAACTACAGAGTGGGAGGGGCTTTATCAGATTGACTAGGGCTGCTTCCCTGTGCCTGGACCAGGTAAAGGCCACACTACTCAACAAACTTCCTGGAAGAATCCTGCACCATCTACCATACATAACCCACAGCTGAAGCTGTGGTGTCTCCCAAACACTCTCAAAGATGGGACTTCACAACTCAGCTAGACTGGCAACTCAAAAGAAAAAGAAACTTCACTCTGGCAAGCACACAATATTAGCTCTCGCATACTCCAGGGGAAAGACATTCCCCCCAGGCTGTAGAGGCCATAGCACTATCTGTCTCCATGGCCCATTTGGGACTGGTCTCCATTAAATCAAGCAAACTCACAAAACAAATTTATCCAAACATGTACACACAACCAAATTAAAATAAACCAAGAAAGTATGATTGCTTGACAAGTAAAACCCTGCTGTAGGATCTGTTCATCATTGCTACCACACAAATCAGCAAGAGAAAGAGATGGGGGCATCATATACTTAGCTCATCTGGCTTTAAACCCCCATATTCTCCTGGCAGACCAGAAAATGTTTCTCCCACCTGTGATGTTGCACTGTGCTGGAGGGGGGATCTGAATAATTTTGGTTAGCTGTGTGTGTTAGTTAAGCAGACTAATTGCTTGCCAAACTTATTCTATGATGTTAGAGAAATGTTTTATTAAATTGCTCCTAGATTGTCTGATTTTTTTTGTCCTTAATAAAGACATCTTGGTGGTCATTTCCTATGCATGAAACTGAGGAGTACCTGGTGAGAAAGTTCCAAAGAAAATGCAGGCATCCTGCTCATTCTTGAATGACCTCAGGGCTACATAAAACAAGACTTATCCCATTTCATCCTCCTAATAATTATTTGAGTCAACTGAGTCTCTTGCCCAAGCCCACCTACTAAGTATGATGGCTTTGATCACAAAGATAACAAATTCACATAGCATTTCTTTTAAGAACAGAAAAAAATAATCTACCATATCTAGTAATGTGGAAAGCTCTCTCGCCATGTCTAATATGTAAATAGCCAAAATGGGCTCACTCTGGGGGGTTAAAGAACCTGCTGTGACTTCTATTTTAATTGGGATTAAGGGTTAACGAGAAAGAGCAGCTTTCAAAACTTGCTACCCTTGTTGTGAAACTAAAACTAAGTAACATGATACCTTATGAACTCACGCTGCTGAACCCAATACCTAACAGACAAAATGATGTGAAACCCATTGATATAGAATAACTGCACAATTTTAATTTATTCCCTGTTTCAGGTTAATATCTTTTTAACAGGTATTCCAATTAAACAATTTGAAATATTTTCACCACAGGTTACCTTTGCTAGGGGGAAAAAAAAGGAAAAAGAATCAATTAAGTACAGTTTAATTTTTTTTATCTAATAGACTATTTATATCTGTATTTATCTTAATTTCCTCTGAATGAACAGTAGACCTTCTCTTATAAAAATAAGTTGAACTATATGATCACAACAATGTCTCTTAAGTTATATGAAGTCATACACAGGGATGGTCCTATGCTTGGCAGAGAGAGTTGACCACTTGAGGCAACAGAACTCAGTTGCCAGGAAAGAGCAACAATTGTTTAGCTAGCCATTACTGCCAGAGGTGAGGAGAAGTATTCACAAGATGTTCTCCCCCATGTACCAGAATAACTTACCTGGCTTTGGATAGCTTGAAAGGGAAAGCAGAACACCTTTTGATGTTATGATTCAGGCAGCCAAATGGGCTGGACTGGGACTGGTGATGTCTGGAACTTACACAGGCCTTTAAAATAAAGCTACAAATTAAACTTGGGAATATACCAGGCAGCTTCTTCACACATAGTCAAACTATTTGTCCATCTAGTTCAGTGCCGTACAGAAATGGATCAGTTTTGTTTTGTTTTTTAACTTTATTCTGTGCCATGTCAATATCACTTAGTGACACACTGAATGACAGTTGCAACTTTCCAAGATTTGCTGCTTTCACAGATCAACATGGATATGTTGATTATTCAACCTGGGACTTTTGCTTGCAAAACCTTATCATGAGCAAACCCTTGACAGGTATTTTCTTTTCTAGAAAATTATTATAAATTAAAGGATCAAAATCTGAAATTGAATTGAATTGATATAGTGCAATCAGAGGTTCCAGGTTGGGTTTTTTTTCTGTCGAAATGCAGCATTTAAAAACAACAACATAGAGATGTTCATTCACTTCATTCTCAGCATCTGGGCATATAAGCTATTTTACGTTACAAATCATATATCTTTAAGACTTCTCTGATCCCTCCATATGTTCAACCCATCTGGAGCGCTGCCTCACATCCAGTCATAAGTGAGAAGTGTCTATGAGCCTCACTCTGTTCAATGTTCAGACTTTTTTTTCCTATGCAGTCAGTTCTGTCAAATTAGTCACTGCAATTAGTTCTGCAACCCTTTATATTAATGTATTATATTATTAACACACGCTCACATGATCACCTGCAGTGTCTGAGGATGGCAATGTGAAGCAAAAGCATTTTTTCAAAAGGACTTTTCTAACTTTTTAGATTTTTTTTTTTTTCAAAAAAGGAACTAAAAAATAACATGTAACATGATGAAGAAGAGAAAATGAAAGATTAGTAATAATAATGATTTTTCTTCCTTTTGAAGTAATATTTGAAGCACTAGACATATTAAAACAAATGTGCAAATTGCAGTGCAGGAAGAAAACACAAAGTTGCATAGCCCCAAATAAAATTTAATATATTAAAATCAAGCATGTGAAGGAAATACAAGGGGGATTCAGAGAGACTTTACAAAATCAAGATTGAGAGCATGGTGAGGGCAAATCGCAATCAAAAATTTTCCTGCTTTTATGTAAAGTTGAGGGCTTTCATGGCCGGAATCCATTGATAGTTGTGGGCTTTTTGGGCTTTGAGGCCACGTTCTATTAGTATTTTCTCCTGATGTTTCGCCTGCATCTGTGGTTGGCATCTTCAGAAGATCTTGTGGCATGGAAGTGAGACAGATTATATATACTTGTTTGGTCCCTGGGTGGGAGGGAGCAATTTGCATGTGTTACAGCTGGCCTGTGTAATGACCTATTGTTAAATGGGATATCCCGCAGGCTGTATTGTTAGTCAGGGGATATGCACAACATTGCATCATGCAATACACTCTGGGGGATATCCCATTTAACAATAAGCCATCACACAGTCCAACTGTAACACATGCAAATTGCTCCCTCCAACCTGAGGACTACACAGATGTATACTCTGTCTCATTTCCATGCCACCAGATCCTCTGAAGATGCCAACCACAGATGCAGGCAAACCGTCAGGAAAAAAATACCAATAAAACATAGCCTCAAAGCCCAGAAAACCCACAACAACCTATTTCTTGATTTTGTTTTCCATGGAACAGGTGATAATACACATCCTTGTAACTAACTTCATCCTAAGGGCCTTCCCTTACTTAGGTAATCACCCCAGCCATAGAGGGTGCACAACTGCATTTGTGACAGGATAACAACCTGCTTCTCTTGAGAACAGAAACCAACAGTTGACAATGTGTTTCACTTGAGACTAGTAGCAGCAAGAGACAGCTAGTGGCTTGGGTAAGACACTTATGTCCAGCTGTTTGTTCGTACTTAGGCTTTCTCCTGGGAACAGGATAGCACTTTTCTCCAGTTCCCAATCTTTGTCCTTAGATTAAAATAAGGCATTCTTTGGTTCCCTAAAAAGGAAGGGACACCCCTTCTTTGCTCTCTCCATATTCAGCTGAAGCTAGAACCACTGTTCCAGACCAGGGTGCTAAAAGCTGATCATCAAAGAGCTGTATCAGAACACATTCACAAATGTACCTTTACCCACATCCATTTGTGATCAGCTTTGGAGCTCTGAATGCACAAAATCACAGGCCCTTTCCACAACTCACCTTTTTGTAGAGTTAGGATGAGGGGATTGCACAAGCAGCCTCTGGCAAGAGGCTCTCGTGTCCCAGTTCCTTGAGCTCCACAGCTGCTGGCTGCTCGTGCAAGAGCCCCTCCTCTTCCTTCCACAGTACAGCCTGGGAGTTTCCCAGGCTGCACTGGGGCTGGAAGCGTGAGCTCTGCATGCACGGCAAGTGCACACAAGATCCAAAAGTGATACACAATCATGCACCATTTACATATAATAGGCCAAACATTGTTTAGGGATTACCCCTATGCACACTGAGAGACAAGGACACAAAACTATCACACACCTGACCATACTCCCTAGTCCAACCCTTCAAAGCCTTATGGTCACTGAAATCAGATGTGGAGTCCTCACAATCCCACACCTTAGCTGCAAAAGTCAAAGCTGACAACTTAGTCAGTATAACCTACTCAGTCCCCTACTCCTTAAGTATATGCAGGACTGCAAACTAACCTTCCTAAAGTATTCAAATTCTTTCCCAGCCTTCTCGTAACCATACCCAGACAGAGCAATTGTTCAAGCAATCTCACCCATGCAAGTCTCCAAAGATCTACCAGCATAAGTTTGGAGTTTGTTTCCAGGGCCAGTTGTGTGAAGCACTCCATCTGTTGGTAAGAAAGAGTGCCAATTGTCTCCTTATCCATACCAGCCACACAGAGCACCATGAGCAAAACGTTATATCATAAACACTGCAAAACAAAAGGTCTAACCAACTGGATAATCTGGGAGGATTTGGAGGACATTGTGTTAACAACATGGACAGTCACCATGTTATCACACCAGAAATGGACAGAAGATTTAGTTAACTTCTCAGCCCAAAGCCTACCTGCTACCATAACCAGAAAAAAATCCAAGAAGATCAATTCAGCCAATCAGTCAACTTGAACCCACTCATTTGGCTAAGGCTGAGCACACTAATGTCCTCCAAAATATAATCCAAAGCCGATAAATCCAACCAGTTGCATCAGAACACACCTTTAAGGCATCTCAGTGTTGTAGCTCATCCCTCCAAAAGCCATGAAAATGAAATTCAGAACATAACTTGCCCTATCCAAAGCAGTCCCCTGACTCTTACCACTCACAGCAACCTGAGGTGTTTGGACCAGGTGGCCATTATAAGATGAGATGCATCCACAGCTGTGAATTCACCTGATCTCACCTCAATGTGGAGGTTTTTAGCCACTCACACCCTAAAAGCCTCATCATATATTAGACGAGATGAACTTGTAATGTTTGCAGCTATACATCCCCATGCTTTTATATGGTCTAATTGGCATGAAATTAAGTTATATACACTCAAGGCTGAAAGGCCAGGTGGAGAAGGGATGCTGCCTGGGAAGATGTGCAAAAGTAGATCAGAGTTAACCTACACATAGTCAGGTCATAGGTTCACTATGGATTAGTTGGGAAAGCCTGACTTAATATCTCTAAGCTACTCTTCTCAACTATCTTACCTTAGAAAACAATAATCAAAGAAATTGTCCAGGTGCAACAGTCAAGCACCCCTGCTGTGCTCGTTTCCTACCGAAAACTTCCCCAGTCACATTACCCAGCCAAGATATAGAGAGGCTATCACCACTTCCATCAATATTTTGTCACCTAACAGTAAGACCATCAGCCCATTGCAGACTTCATCGTATTGGTTGCAAACTCCATTGTTTACTCAGCCAGAGAGCCATTTACACCCATTCCCTCCAGGTAGAAATTGGGTATTAAAAAAAAAAATCAGTTTTGAGCAGTCAGACACAATACATCAACTACTGAATGTCACTGTGTCTGTCGGGGGTCCTCCATATTTTATTGCTTTAGTATGGCAGTAGCCTGAGGGAATAGTGATAGTAGAATGTTAGGTTATTCCCAGGTGCCGAACATTCCTTCCAGCTGGAATTTCACAGGAACCGTTTGGCCAGATAGTAGTCATGGTGATTGGGGTCGTTTGTCCTTTTTACAACTATCTCAGGAGAAACTGTCTGTTTAAGTGTAGAGTGTGGGAAACAAATCCCATTCTCGAGCTTTGACGTCTGTAAGACAGCATCCCTTACTATGTTTCAATAAATCTTCTATCAAGTTTATTGATTACGTGTGAGCGTGAATCTGTTCCTGACAGTGTCACTTTGAATTCTGATTTGTATTGACCTTAGGTACAAGAGTAAGTCATATTGCTGTTTCTTTGCTATTCTTCTAGATTGGTAATTATCACCAGATCCTGAACCTCACTATAAAACTTTCCTCCCTTTTCTTTTGACAAGCCTTGCATGACTGTGTGAGTGCTTGCATCTTGTGTGTGATTGTTAATTCATAAAATACATTAAAGGACTATTTTCCATTCCTACATCTTTGGCTGATATCAGAAGTAGGGGAAAAAACCAAGACTTGTATGCTCTTGCCTTCAGACTGGCAGGCATGTGTGAGATCATACTGAAGGAAGGTGAAAGGATGAGTAATTTTATTGAAGGTTAGGAGTATCAGACCTCAGAGTAAACACTCACAAATGTTTTCAGATGAAAGTTTACACAGTGATGAAAAGTGTAGCAAGTCTTATAATGATGATGATTCTGAGGTCTGAAATTAAGCACAGCGGGTAGGAAAATTGCACTGTCATATTGAAAGCCACAGCTACAGTGTTATAGCTATAGCTATAACAAGAAAGCTTCATTTAGCAAAACAAATATCATGGGAACCAAACTGATGCATCAGGCAAATGAATCCTGGAACTATCTTGGATCTCTAAATATTGAAACACATATGTAAGCCTTGGAGTATTTGCTGTCTGACACTAGATGCAATGTTTCAAAATCATTTGAGACCCAGAATGTTAAATGGAGCTGGTTTTCAACTGACATTAGTCAGACACAAATGTATCCTAACATATTGCATCCCAGGTGAAGGAAGGACACTGTGATGGACATAATTATGGTGGGTGCTTCATCGTGTCCATAAATATCATAGACATTCAGGAATTAGCTATTTTCATCTCATTAAGACTGAACTATTTATACAGAATGTGTAGAATATTTAGCATAATCATATTGCATTGTACAGACACTTTTTAATGTTAGGAATTATTCAGACATTTCACTTCATAAATTGAAAAAAAAATGCTGCATATAGTTGAAGAGAACAACTATCAACAGTGCTTCCAGATACCTGGGAAACAAGGGTGGGTGACTTCCAGTTCTGGCGAGAGCAGGGAGATATAGGTCCTCAGCATCTCCTGATGGGCCACCGCCGGTTACCATTTGAACAATCCAAATTTCAAATGGTTTGTTCTGTGCTCCAGAGAAGAGGGATGCAGTAAGAGTGTGGCAAGTGAAAATAGCAGGTTCGGCTTCCCCTACCAGCACTCGAAATGACTGCAAAGAGAGAAGAAGTTCATCCCAGCAAGCTTGCATCACCAGCAAGCTTGCATCACCAGCAAGCTTGCATCACCAGCAAGCTTGCATCACCAGCAAGCTTGCATCACCAGCAAGCTTGCATCACCAGCAAGCCTCACCCGCACCAACAGGAGGAGGGGAGAAGACCTTCCTCCCTTCCCTATCCCTGCCACCAACATTTCTGGCAAGAAAAGTTTGGACCAAACCTGTAGAAAATACTTTGTGATGTGGGTTAAGTGCACCTGTGAGAAGCCATGTGACTTTAGCTGAGTCATGCTGAGGAGCAATCAGGGGAGAAGATTGCATCAGGTGTGGGGAGAATGCAGAGGCTGGAAGGATTGCATCAGCTAGTGTGAGTATAAATGTAGTTGAGAGCTAGCCAACAAGTTGTACATGGTGTCTGATGTGTTTGCTGGAGGATCTGTCAGAAAGAGCAAGTAGAGGGATGCTGGAATGCCTTCTGGAGATTCTTGTAAATATGTACACATTGTAACTCAAGAATAATGTGCCTCCTTGATGGAAGAGAACAATTGGTGTGAGTGAGTTTTTATTGGCTACAGTGCATTGCTGCTAAGTTATTCTCTACTGCTGGGCATGCTTCCAAAGCTGTGGGAGCAATCTCTGCCATATTTTGGGTGTGACAATTTCTTCCGTGGCTAACAGTAACCCATTCCTTTTTGTTGGAAGAGTTTCTTTTTGTTTCTCTGGCTATTTTGGCCATTTGAATATTTGACAGAAGAACTCTGAAAACTACAGCAGATAATCTCCCTACAGGAACAGCTGTTCATATTCATATAACAATCTCTTTCCTCCTTTCATTTGAGAAGGTGTTTTAAAACCCCATTTGTTCTTTTTTCTCTAGGACTTTCTGGGTGTTGACATTCTGTGTTGAGAGACTGAGGAAAAAGATGCAAAGCTTGAAGAGGAGTATTTTCTGTCCTTTTGTTTTCTGAGGTATTCTCTATAAGGCACTTGATGTCAAGTGGCAGTATTTTTTTCTGCTCGTCTCCTTTTTTTGTCGTCTTACACACCTAGGAAGTTTAGATTCCAGACTGTCTAAGAGTTAAGCCTTATAGCTCTGAACCACTCCAGAGAGTAAGTTTTGCTTAAATTGCTATCTTGACTCTATGTATTGGAGACTGTTTAAGGGTTGAAAATAAGGACCAACACTTAATAGCTAGATAATTTTGTAGTGAGACTGATGCTGTTGCTGATACCGATGTTGAATGAACTGGCTAAACATGGATTTGGCAACAAGGAGTGTGAACTGCAAACTGTTTGTGAAATATAGAAGAGCTTTTCATATGCTAAAGTATCCACATGTTAATTGAAGACTTGATGAATTGCAAAATTCTTAGTGGGACTGAATAACTGATCAACTAACTGACAGATTATTTAAATGTGAAACCTTACAATGAAATTAGTGATGAGTTGCAGGATGGCCAAGTTTATTAATTAATGAATCAATTAATTATTCAATTGAATTTATTAATTGTTATTCAGTTTGGTCCTTAGATTTTAGAGATTTAGTCCCATCCTAGTTTCCCTTAGCTTTTGGACTGTGATTATTGATGGGGGGGTAATGAGTTGAATTATCTATCCTATTTATTTGAGGAACTCCTTTTTTGAAGTTTAAAGTATGTTTAATATGTGTGGGTGTAATAATGCATGCTACGTATGAAAAATAAGGAGTTTTATTTAATTTAATAATGAACTCTCTGTGGGTAAAATGAAGATATAATATACATGGACTATTTTTTACTGGCATAGTGTAGGAGTTAAATTATTGGCTAGAGTTAGTAATAGTTAACAGGTGATTCCTACAACTTCTGGCTCCATTACTTGAGAAGAACAAACCACTTAGTCACAATAATCAAGAAAAAAAAATCAAAATCAATTAATTCAGATCTGGCCTATTTAAACTTTATAATATCCTACCTATGTATGCCCAAGATACATTAATTACCAATTAGAAATAACAAACTCTGAGACTGTTGTTTTTAAGAACTTTGAATTAACTCTCAATTAGAAAGAAAAAGGAAAAACTGAAAATAAAAAAAATGCACAAGATGAAATCAGGCAAGGCCCGAGGTGCGGAATCACAGGCAAGAAGAAATTCCATAGAAGAATGCCCTAAATATCAAAGGAAGTTTATGGAGAAAGTTCGGAGTTATTTGATGGACATAAGGCAAGATCTGAAAGATTTAAGATCTCAAATGCTGGAGATGCAGGATACATCAGAACAGGTCAAGAAAGATGTGACCTGTAATAAAGAGATTAATGTGAACAAGAAAGATATTCAAGTGTTAAAACAAAGAATGATTGCATCCTCCTTGGATCTTGAGAAGCAACTTGATAGACTTGCTTTGCTGGAACAAAAACAAATAGATGCATGGATACGCATCAGAGGCCTTGAAGAAAGAAAGGATGAAGACACAAGGAAAAAGTTTTGGGCTGATGGCAGACTTTTTGGAGATCGATGAAGAGATAATCGATAGTGAGATTAACATCACATATAGAGTTCAATCTATCTTTGCTAAAAATAAAAAATATACCCAGCGATGTGGTGGTGCAACTAACCAGGAAATCTATCAAAGAAAAGGTATTAAGAACATAATAAGTCACCTCTAATACACCAAGGGAAACAGTTAATTGTTCGGCAAGGAATTCCAATGTGAATATTGAAGAAATGGAAGGACTATGATTTCCTAGTTACAAAGCTAAGAGTGAATCAAAGTATGTACTACTAGGACCACTTAGAAGGGGTGATATTTAATTTCAGAGACCAGAGATTTAGACTCAACACTATTGAGAAAACTAAAGATTTCCTAAAAAACCCATGGATACAAATTGGTCAAGGCTAAAGTAATATCTCCAAAGAGAATAAAGAGACAGCCTAGAAGGAAAGATCTGACAGTGGAGACTCAAAATGGTAAAGATCTTGATCAGAAAGAACAGGAAAACAAAATGGGCAAAGAAATTATGAAGGAGAATGTAGAAGAGACCAGACCTTTGGAAACCAGTCTCATCGATTTGGAATTAGAAGACCTGACAATGTTGAAAGTTAAAAGAAAATGAATTGTGCTATCATCTCTTGGAACGTGAATGGACTGAACTCTATGGTCAAGTGGAAAAAAGTATTTCACCTAATGAAGAAGATGAGTGCAGATGTGTGCTGCCTTCAGGAAACTCATATCAAAAAGAAAGATGAAAAATGGCTCTTACATGACCGCTTAGGGGAAGTGTTCATCTCTGTCACCTCTGTTAAGAGAAGAGGGGTGGTTATGTATGTTAAATCACATTTAACTTCAAAACTAATATTTTTTGACAATAAGGGCAGATTTTTAGGAGTGGAAATCAAGATTGTTGCCCATACTTTACTTTTGATCCTGATATACAGATATATTGTAATGAGAACAGATGATGTTATGAGGATTTGAAAAAGCATATCTGGACACACCAATATGAAAATGTGTCAATTCTAGGAGGTTTTTATGGAGTGGTGAATACACATCTTGATAGAAGTTTGCAACCCAAGATAAAAAAAAATGGGAAAATTCAGAAGGAATTTCTGTGTCTGGCTGAGGAGCTGCAAGTATCAGATGTTTGGAGATATAAGCATCCCTTGACCAAAGATTTCACTTTTTTCTCAAATTGCTACAACTACTGGTCTAATCTGGCTCTCAAAAGGATTCTTAAATCATGTCAAAAACATTGAAATTCTGAGAAAAGTGTTGAGTGACCATAATCCTGTGAAATTTGTTCTGAGCTTCCATTCCAGATTGAGATGTTGGAGATTGGATGAAAACATACTATGGTATGGAAAGACTGTGGAAAATTGTAAGAAGGAATTTGATGATTTTTTAAAAAGAAACTTAAATAACGAAGTGGATATAGCAACAGTTTGGGACACAGCCAAAGCTGTTTTCTGTGGAATTCTCATCCAAAAACATGTGAAAGAAAAAACAACGGAGAGCAGAAATGGATGAACTATTGGGCAAGATCAGAAATGTTGAAAACAAGCTGAGTTCAGACACAAATAGCAAATCTTACATTTCCACAATGAGGATATTACAAAGACAATTATCTGGGATGGTCACTGAAGAAATGGATTAGAAACTGAAATATGTGAAGCAGAATTTCTTTGAAAGTGCCCATAAACCAGGTAGATGACTGGCATGCAAAACTGTGGAGGGCTGGGGGATGATCGGAGCTATGCAAAAACCATGATAGTACTTCCCTCCTACCACTGAGCTCTGGCCAAAAAGCTGTACCAGAGTCAAGTGTATCAAAAACCAACATATAGCAGAGTATTTTGACACAGCTTCAAAAGCGTGCACAGCAGAGTTTAAACTAGCAGCAATACTCTGACCACAAAAACTCACCCATGCAATGTTATCTTCCAACTTGGAGGCATTTAATCTTCTGTTACAATAAGAACATATTTACAGGATTTCCAGATCCTCCAAAAAGAAGCTCAGCATTCCTTCTGTACACAGCTGGCATAGCCTCCAGCCAACGCGATCAGGAAATCGAGAGGACAGTTGGCTAGAACCCAGCTTCTAATATACAACCCTTGTTGCTGCAACATCCAGTCAACTTTGCATTTCCCATGTCTGATGCAACCCTCTGGCCCGGTTACATATCACAATGACTCAGCTAGTCACATGGGATTACCTCAAGCACTGTCATTCCTAGGTGCAATCCACAATGTACATTGTATGTATTTTATTGGACCAAAGCTCATGTCCAATCTTGCCTCACAAAAATAAGAAAAGACAAGACAAAAAGACTTATTTTACAAATTAAGGAAGATTACAGAAACATACCAAATACGAAAGAAATCCAGAAACTTTTGTATAATTCCTTTACTAATTTGTGTTGTGACTGACATGTGGAGAACAAGTGGAAACTGGAAGACTATTTGCAATCTCAGAAGCTTCCTCAAGTTAAGTCAGAACACAGAGAGAAACTGGACCGGCCCATTTCTTTGATGGAAATAATAGAAGCAATTGATAGAACTAAACTGAGAAATGTGCCAGGCCCAGACAGGCTTCCGGCCAATTTTTACAAGCACTTCAGAGACCAGTTAGCAAAACCATTACAGAAATTGTTAAATTCAATAATGGAAACTAACAAGATCCCAAACAGTTGGCAAAAAGCAAACGTTGTATTGATTCCTAAGACTGACTCAGAAGAAGTTACGTGTAAAGACTTTAGGCCAATCTCTCTCTGAAATGATTATTACAAGTTATTTGCCTCAATTTTGGCAAAGTGGCTAAAACGGATTCTTCCGAGCTATATCAATGAGACAAATGAGGGACAACATAGAATTGTAATGAATATTTTGGAATATTTTGAGTCACATAACAAGAAGAAGGGAGCTTTACTTTTCTTAGATGCAGAAAAGGCCTTTGATAATGTCAGATGGGATTTCATGATGATGGTATTGGAGGAAATGAAGTTTGGACAGACATTCCTGACTTGGATCAAGTGTATTTATCTATGATAACTGAAGACCCTGTCAGAGCTGCTGATGAAGAGCAGCAGCTGTTGGTCCCTGTGGCTCTGGCTGGAGATGAGTCCTGTAGCTCAAGTTCCCCCATGGACCAAGCAGGCATGGACGTCCCTCTGCCTGTTCCTTTGGAGCAACAGGGATCTGATTCTGAAGAGGCTCTGGAGCCTGGTTCAATAAGCCCCTAATCAAGGAGGAGACTCAAGAGGACTGTGCAAAGGGAGGCTTCCTTGGCCAAGTTTAAGAAGCGGTAACCAGACACACCTGTGCCTAGGGCTATATAACTCCTGCCTGGAAGCTTCCCTTTGCTTGTGTCAAACTTCTTACAAGTCCTCCTCTTGCCTATACCTTGCTCCCAGCACCTGGTTCCTGATACCTTGAATTGATCTCTGGACTCTTGACCCTTGGCTTTGGAACTCTGACTACAACTTCGGTTGGCGCTCTGGTAAATGAACTTCCTTGAGTAAGTGCTTGCTTGTCTCCTCCCAGCTGGACTTTGCTGGCTCTCCCGATCTCTTCTCTGGGCTGGCTCACCACCAAGGTCTCTGACTTTGACATTATCATGATCAAAAGGCATGCTTGATTATAAATTCTGACCAATGTGAAACATTTCCAATACAGAAAGGGGTGAGGCAAGGATGCCCTCTGTCCCCATTACTGTTCATTTCAATGTTAGAAGTGTTTCTAATAAACCTTTACAAGTAGGAGGATATTCAAGGCATGAAGATTGGGAAAGATTAATATAAAACCCGGGCGTTTGCTGATGATGTGGTGCTTTTCTTGGAAGACCCGCTACTCCAAATAGCTAATGTAAATAGAGAGATAAATAAGTTTGGGGAGTTAGCAGAGTTTAAGATCAATAAACAAAAAACAAAAATGCTAACTAAAAACATTAAAAACCAAGAGAAAAGCCAATTAGAGGAATTAGCTGGAATCCACTGTACCCATAGTGTAAAATACCTAGGAATACAGGTTTCGAACAATAATAATCAATTATTTCAAAATAACTACTTAACAGCCTGAAAATCTGTTCAGGGGAAAATGGTGGTCTGGAAGCAGTTAGGGTTGACTTTATTGGGAAAAATATCATTGTTTAAAGTGACTATTTTACCACATCTGTTATTCTTATTCCAAATGATTCCAATACCTATCTCTTATAGGTTGTTTGAGAATTGTAAAAAAGAGATAGTAAGATTCCTTTGGGATGGGAAAAAAAACAAGGATTAAACCAATGACTGGCCTCTGGGAGCAAGGCAGATTTTCTATGCCTAATTTTAAAACATATTATGTGTCTGCATGCCTGGTATGGATAAGACCATGGGTAATCTTGAACATCTGTCAACTTTTGGCACTGGAGGGGCACAAGCTGCACTTCGGGTGGCAAGCTTACCTATGATATGGCAAGGCCGAGATGCAGAAAGTGTTCCTCCAACATGTAATTCAGAAATCACTCTTCAGGATATGGATCAAGTACAAACCCCTTCTATATACTAAGTTGTAACCTTCCATCTATCCAGCAGAAGCACTTCAGATAAAAGGCTTAAGGAGAGAGGGAGACTGGTTTACTTATAAAGACTTGGCATATATAGAAGATGGGGTAATCAGACTGAAAGACTAACAACAGCTTCAACAAGAGAGCTTTGTTATACAGTGGTTTCCCTACTTCCAGATCAAAGAGAGGTTCAAAAAGGTTATAGAAAGGAGTGGTATAACTTTGGAACCTCCACCTATAGAAAAACAGTGGCAGGGTGGGGATACCCACCTGCTGTCAAAAATGTATAAATTAATCTGGAAGGGGAAACCATTTGCCACCCAACCCACAAAATAACGAGACCACAGGCAGAGCTTGCGTTGAACTAGGGCAATTTATTAATATGCCTATTTAACAAGGGGTGAACTTAAACTTGAACTTCAACTTGAACGTGAACTTGCGTTTTATGATCTGAGGAGAAAAACAGGGGGGTATACAGCATCCACGGACTAGGGTCAAGAGACAGCTCCCGACCATCTTCCCTAGCCGTTGGGCGAAATCCGGGCCCCAAAGCCAACCGCTAAAGTTGCATGAAGGCTTTTGGCCAGCCCTTGTCTGGAAGGAGAGCTCCAAGGCCCACCCCCCGCTGCGCAGCAAGTGGGGTGATCCCAGGGCCCTCCCCAAGGATAGGATTTATCCTACACCCCACAAGGGGGGGTGCCATAGGTACACACCGAACCTAAAGCCCCCCTGCCGGCCATGAATAAGGGCAAGTGTCCGCTTAGTCCTTATCCCCCCATCCTCTCAGAATCAATTCCAGCCCCTTTTGCAAATCCTGTAAAAAAAAAAAATTGATTGCCCTCTGGTGACAAGTGTACGCCATCATGCCAATAAATCTCCAGTTTACTAAAACAATGTCAGTGAGAAATGTAGTAACCCAAGCCCTGTCTCAAGGCACAACGAATCTCCCTATTCGCCAATTGGCGGGCTCGTTCTATGTGCCAGGGATCAGCACACTCTCCCCATGTCCTTTGTATCAATGCAGACCAAACAATAGAAGTGTGAGGCCATGTGCCTTGCACAAGCCGCATATCATGAATGGCCTGTATCACCAAGGCCTTTCCTTTTAGCAGTCCAAGGTCATTACCACCCAGGTGAATGACCAGCACATCAGGGGGAGGCTCACCATGCTCCCTGAACAACATAAGCCGCATATTATGAATGGCCTGTATCACCAAGGCCTTTCCTTTAGCAGTCCAAGGTCATTACCACCCAGGTAAATGACCATCACATCAAGGGGAGGCTCACCGCGCTCCCTGAACAACAGAGGTAGCAAGCCATGCCACTGCAGACCTCTCTTTCCAAGCCAATGTATGGCCGCCCGATCACCCAGTCCCAGGTTCGGGCCCATATAACCATTACGGGCTTGCCGCTCGGCCCAGGAGCTGAAACTGTGTCCGCAAATCCACATTCGCTTCCTCTCCTCTGCAGCAGGTCAATCCGGAAAGGAACCAAAACGTTAAGGCAGATCAATTGGCCTGACATAGTGCCTGAACACTGAGGATTTCCACCTACGCATCCTTTTGATGTCGTCAGCTTTCCTGCCCATCTGTGCTGCAGTGGAAGCAGCCCCTATGCGAAATGAGTGTGTGCCAAAATTGACTCCCCACAAGCCCAATTGTAGCAGGGCCTTCTTTGTAATGGTCCAGAATTGATACCTAGTGAGTGGAGTTGTGTCTGCATGATAAAAAAGAGGTCCTGCATGTTCCTTTGTTAGCAGTATAAGCTTTAAGCGCCCTTACCGGGCCCAAGGTTGCATCAATGTATTCCCGTAAGGTCACAACATCGCTCCGTTTGGCCTGATCTGTCTTTGATCCCCTTATGACCAGACAGAAATTCCGCCCCCCCAATACAGGTCCCGGAATTCCAGGGCCTGTCGATCTATCCTCTTTGCTCTGAACGACCAATTCACTAATTCTTAGCGCCCCAAAAAATGCAATGAGAGCCGCTGAGTGAAACAAAAGAGCCTCATATGTTGAGGAACACACTACTTTCCATGCATCACCCAAATCCCTCAGGGTACCAGGAAAAAGTGGTTGCCTGTTACCTCGTACCGTTTACTTGCTTAAGGACCACACAAAGTTGCAAAATGTGGTCTACTGGGAGTGCCAAGTGTCTTGCAACCTTTTGGACTTACAAAAGTTGCTGAATTCCCTGACTGCCTTGCTGTAACCCTTCTTAGTGCTGGGTGCGATTGACACACCTATCATCCTCATTACCTCACCCCGCCAAGTTTCCACAGGCCAGCGGGCATCGGTTCTGGTAGAGCTGGAGCCAGTTCCCTAAAGCGTTCCATCTGCATATGGGAAAGAGAGTCAGCCAAAGAATTATCATCGCCCACAACATGTACTGCTTTGAAAACAATGCTAAATTGTATACATTGAAGCCCGCTCCAGTCTCATAACACGCTATTACTTTGAAGAAGGATAGTTGATCACTCTGACTGTAGCCTGGTATCACACCAAACTGGGCGGTGTCATTTGCTTACTTACGTGCCCAGATGCGCACTACTACCCATATTGGGAAAACTCCAAAAAATTTCAGGTCAGCTGTGATGCCCGCTTCCGCCCCAACTCCTGGGCTATCTCTAAGCGCAGCACCTGCCTCCGAAAAAGACACTGTAGCCAATGGAACCTGTTGTATCAGAATATATTTGCAATGTATCCTTGACTTTAATTTCATCACGCCAAAAGGCGACACCGTTAAAAACAGCCAAGAACTCCTGTCATGCTTCTAAGTCTAACTTCAACTCTCTAGTGATCCTAATTCGGTGGTGTGGCTTGGTGACACCCTTAGAGGCATTGCAAAGCCGCCTGATAAACGCCCTGCCACATGCCATCCCCTGCAGTCAAAATTCAGATGCCCTAATATCTCCTGAAATTCCCTGAGAGTCGCTTTGCGCCTACCCCAGAAAATTGCCACCCCTGACCCGAGATCCTCAACTTTAGCTGGCGGCAATTTATGGGCTTGGTTTACTGTCCAATTCGATTCCCCAGAAATGTAAGTCCCTGCGTGGGGCCTTCTGTTTACTCGTGTGCCAAGGGCACCCAGTTCTCCCATCAAGGATGCGAATTCTGACAAAGAAATGCGCATTGCCCGGAGCCCCAGCGTCCGACAATAGAAAATCATCTCAATGTTGCACAAAGCCCTGAAGGCCTAATTTCCTTTTAATGACCCATCCAAAAAGGTACTGAACGTCTCAAAGGCAAAACACGACCCGAACGTCCCATCAGGAGGGAGTGTTCAACGTAAAATTTACCCTCAAAGGTAAACCCCAAAAGATCAAAACTGGATGGGTGCACATGTAGTAGGCAGAAGGCTGACTTGATATCTGCTTTGGCCAGCTCAGCCCAAACCCCATGCCTGCGCACCACCCGCACTGCTGTATCAAATGAAGTATACCTAACTGAACATACCTCTTCTGTGTACCATGGCACATTGAGTTGCTGTTGGTACACATAAGTGTGCCTCATAGATTTCCCCCTTGGTTCATGGTTTTTCTTTGGTCTTAAATATGATTTATCTTGGATTTAGTAAAAGAAGGTAAAGAAGGTGGCTGATTCCTGACCTTCTTTTCCCATTCCTTTCATTTCACTGATGCTCAATACTAAGAGGAAGAAAACAAAACTACCCTTATGAAAACCTGCATTACCTGTTGGATGCCGATGTACTGGCATCTGGCATAAACGTCTTTTAATCCACTAGAAGAACCACTTGCTTTAGATGCCTATTTAGTCCACTGTGTATCCAGCCATAGTATTACTTTATTGCTGTATCAAGTATAATTACTACAGGAAAGACCAGTGATAGATCTTGGCCTGTTAGATACAGCCGCTGTTAAAGGCCCCAAAAGACCTCTCCAAAATTCAGAAACCGCACAGAATCTCCTGAAGAGAATGCAGAGAAAAACACAGAGCCAATTGTTGTCTATTAGAGAAAGGCAAACTTCCAGGGCATCCTCCCCACAGTGCCTGGTTCTGAGGAAGAATCCTTCAGAGTTAGGAGTTTGGGTCTGGTTGCTCTGTACACCATCACTGCCTGTGCAAAGGGATCAAAGCAAAAACAGAAAGCAGTGTCAGCAATAATATTGTACTGTTAGTCTGAATGTAGAAGACCCTATCAGTGAAGGAAGTTAATGCATTATCCCATATGACAGGCCAACTCTCCGCCCCCTTCTATTAATTATGACACCAGTAGTTTGAGAGCAAGTAAATAACAAATACTGATGAGAGGGCTGAACCAGCCAAAGCATAACAGGCGGTTGGTCTGGAAGATCAGAGCAGAAGGGAAAGTGAACTGGAACTAGAATAGGGGCAAACTCAACCCAGAACTAGACAGACTATTCAGGACTACGCTTCTGTAAGAGTTGAGGCCGTTCCATCAGACAGAAGGCTGCTGGTATGGGAGATAATGAGTTCTGCCCCCATGGAAAAAGTGCGGCATGGAAATGTGCCCGTGCCAGATTGTCCCTCTGAACTAAATATGTTTTCCTTAACATAATGCAAGCTCAGGATCATTCTACTATATATTATGGACCAAGATTTGTCCATAAGACAAAGAGTTCTACAGTAATCACAGGATTGGGCAGAAATGTCTTCGATTTTGCCCTAAGCAATTCCAGATAACTTTATCATCCTTGCACAGATATCTACAGACCAAAACCTGGGATCTGTAACTGAAGGCTGATGCTACAGCACTTCCTAACACTAAAATAATACCTATCCATTATTAGAGTGCAGTTAACTTCCAACCCAGTTCTTCAGTTTGCAAAGATATTCGGTATCTTACTTGTGTTTGCCATGGCAACAACCAGTAGAATCCTGGGGTTTGCAGCCCTCTCTGACTGCAAATTGTAACCACTGCTTCATAAACTGCAGCATTCCATAGCTGGCAGCCATGACAGTTAAAATAGAATCATAGCACTTTAACTGTGCAGTGTGAATGGGCTCCTTGCCTATGTGTCTCATTCTTCCAAGCTTTTGGACTCTGAAGTTTCTCTGTGTTATAGTATATCATCAAGAGTGCGTGATAACACTTGTCATACAGTAATCTTCCCATAAAAATATTGGGACACTTTACAGAAAAGTAACTACAAAACACTCACTGGCCTGGCAGGAAGGCCCCGCCCCAGCCGTAGGGCTGAAATGGCCTTAGTGAAGATACTAAGATAAAATACTATGTAAATGCTGTTGTAATTTGAAGACCTATAGCAATATTACTCATTCTTGCCTATGAGGATACAACTCATGAAAATTTACATTCCTGCATTTCAGAATATCTACAAATTTTAACTGTTCTGGCTGGTTGTCAAACATAAATATGCCCTTTGCTGCATTATAAGAATCAACACTGGTGACAACACAGCTCCACTTTACAGATTCGTACTGTTGAGATAATAAATGTTGTGAATAATGCCCAGTACCCCGCCGCTGGCACCAACGTGGCCGCCTCCATCCACCCGAAAAGGCCCGGACGCTGCAGGAGCCCCTCGGGTCCCAGCGAAGGAGGAAGGCCTGAACAGGCCTCAAATCAGCCATGTGGCACCTCCGCCCAGGGCTGATACGACCTCCTCCTTCGCCTGGATCAACGAGAATGGCCGACGGGGAGGAGGGGCGGGCTCCAAATACTGAGCCCCGCCCCTCCTCCTCCCGTCGGCCAATGCAGCGTGATCTCGTGGCGTGGGAGGGCGGCAAAGGCCGTCCCCCTCCGCCATAGCAAGCTAGGCATCGTGGTACGAATAAAGAATACATGATTAAATGGGCACGTGATTTAGGCCATAATATACATTTAGACGATTGGTAAATGGCGTGGAAAAACTGTCTCAAATTTACCCGACCTTAAATCTTGCAAGAGAATGCTCTGAAAATGTAGTTCAGGTTGTACCTGCCACCTGCGAGAATTGCCAAATTGTTTAAGAGTGCCAAGAATAGAAACTAGGAGTATGACAAAGAGATTGGTACCTTTTTTCACCAATGGTGGGGGTGCCATATGGTTAAGAAATTTTGGAGGGTGATCTGTTCTAAAATCCAAAAAATATTGCTTGTCAAAGTAGATTTAAAACAGGAATTTTTCTTGCTGGGCATTTTCCATTTGGATAAGCAAATATAAGAAAAATATGGTAGACTGATGTGACATATAGTTACGCTGGCAAGATTTTCTCTTGCCATATATTGGAAAAAGAGTCAACACTACTCGAGACAGAATGGTTAGTGAAACTGGTTGAAATTGCCGGGATAGAAAAACTTACCTGTACGATAGAAAACAAACCAGACGATAAATTCTCAAAAGCTTGGCAACTATTGTTAGAGTATTTACATATCAAAACTGGGATTGATTAGTGGATTAAGAGGAAAATGCATTCGAGAATTCATCTAACAGGAGATTTAAAGTGGGAACTGTAGGAAAGGGGGTTCAGAGAGGGTTGTTATAGTTAGTTATCCATGAATCTGGCTACTTTGCAACTATGAGACTAGGAAATTTTCTGTATATTTTTTGCAATTAATATACACATATTGAAAGTGAAATTGACCAGTATACAGGTAAATATATATTAATGTGTGTGTGTATATATATATGTGTGTGTGTGTGTGTGTGTGTGTTACCCTGATCTCTGGGGGTCCCGGGAGGGGCGCCCAAATAACCAAACAACAACAACAACTTGGGGAAAATTAGCTGCAGCACTCACAAAAGCTAGCGAGAGGCAGGGTAGCTTAGCAGGATCTTGTAACCCAGCGTCGACGGGGTCAGGTCAGCCAAGCAGTCAGACGGTTTAAAGTAGCAAAAACAATGTTTTATTAAATACAGACAAACATTAAAGACAACACAGTCATAGAGCTAACTAAAGAATTGGAAATAAGGATTTTTGGAGGGAAATGGGGGATATGACACCGTCTCGTAGTCCTGAAGAGATATGAAGATAGCATTCATTGGGGTGCAGGGAAGAAGTTCAGCGTGGTTCACTGAGGGGAGCTCGCCGAACAAAGCAGCAGCACGGCGGTCTGGAACTCGGGAGCGATCCAAGGAAGGTCTCGGAATCGGGGGCTTTTATAGGGTGAATTGTGACTGCAGGCCTTACTTGGTGAGAACAATGCGATTTAGGAGTGGGGCAAAGCTTTGGAAAGGTCAGAATTTAGCATGATTGACTTAGCACCGACTTAACAATAGTGTAGCCAGTATGCAAATGTGGAGCGCTTAGTACAACTTTGTAAGGCTACCTGCTTGGGGCAGGGTGCCTTAGTTAGTATCGCGTATAAGCAAAAGGGTGTTTGCCAGAGAGGTCCCTGAAGCGACGAACCGGCTCTGTCTGGCCTGCTTGGGTGGAGAATGGAATGTCCAGCAATTATTGGCCGCACCTGTTTACGTGCTTGTTTGGAGGCCTCACAAACATGTGGAGCGGGGTGGCAGAGGAAAACTGAATGGTTTGATATCAAAAACGATATCAAGTGCTATCTCCGAGTAGGCCTGGACTGCAGTAACATATGCGCACATTCAGATGTATTTATACATATAGTCTCATTCTTAGCTTGGAGGGAGACTGATAAGAAAATAGCTCTGTGCTATTTGTATAACTCTGGTCCCCTTTGTAATTTTTTGTTAATTGTCAGGTGTTTTTGTGTAACCCTAAGCCTGTGAATGTTCTTAAGTACTTGCACAATTGGGTACGATCTGTTGCACTAGAGAATACTACTTTACCAATTTGTTGGCTACTGAAATATGGACCTTTACCAATGTGTGACATTGTTCTGCTGATGCTCTTTTGAAATGTATTGTGGATGGATTGATATGCTTATGTTCTAGATTTGAAAGTGCAGACTGAGGTTTTGTGTACATCAATGAAATGTTGTTATCTACGTTCTATGCGCATATATGTTATGTTATTATGTGGAATGTGAGTTTTCTATCTTTTTCATGTCTCTTACCAATTTCCCCTTCCCTTTCATTGCTTTGTTGAATAAAAGTATTTTAAATGATAAAACAACAACAACAGTGTTTCCAGACAGAACCTGATCTAAGAAGGATATTATACAATTCATGTTGATTTAACAAAATCCTTGAAAAAAGTGTGATGCTAAGCTTAGTGTGGACACCCAATGGCATAGCCCACTGCAGCCCAGAACTCCGAAGCTCAGGTGATCCGCCAGCCTCAGCCTCCTGAGTACCTGGATTACACGTTTGCACCACCATGCCTGTCTATCAAGTGTACATAAAAAGAATCAAACTTTTGAGCTTTATACTGAAAGAAAGTTTGTACTACCAATATGGTGGTAGCCCCATCTCTTCTGAATTGTATAGTGGATTTTTATCTTAAGGCCTCTGGAGATAATATAAAAGATTTCTGAATAGGGTGGCCGAAAGCAAGTATTTATAGAAAGAATTAAACTTCTCAGCTTCTGCTTTCCTTGGTTGTGTCTGTTGGAATGGTGTGTACACACACACACACACACACATATATATAACATTCAGTGGAAGTTACAAAATGCTCAATGTCTATGGATGGAATTCAGCGGATGGTGCTGGAGGCCAGAATAATACTGTTGTCTGAATTAAGGCCATACAGTGTCAAGGTGTCCAGTATATAGATTTAGACATTTTCTCTTTTTTCAGGCATTCATGGGTCATGGGGTTTCTCTATTGGAAATATAGCCATGTTGGAAAGGCTTTGTCCCTCAAAATTAAAATGATTAGCAACAAGTTGTTCAAACTCTTTGGTATTAGTGGCCTATGATTTTTGAATATTGTGCACAGATCAGTGGTGTTCCCACCTCCTGTTGTTTCATGTTGAATCCAGATTGCTGGAAACCAACTATATGTATGGCATTGATGAAACTGCAAGTCATGTTTTGTTGAATGTGATAGTTTGTACCCATGCTTTGGCCTTTAAAGGTTGTTAGTTGATATGCACAAGTTATGCAATGCTTAGATTCACAGTGATGTGATCCAGAATTTTCAGTTGGCCTTTTATTTATATATTTTTAATTGTAACTCACCAACAGCTTCTTTGGAGTATGTGGTAAATCAGTGATAGGAGGCTTATAAAGAGCTGTCACAAAATGTGGTGAAATAGCCATCAAGGTAGCTTTCTTTGAATAGGAACAAGTAACTGGGAGATAATGGGTGGAAGTAAAAGCACATGACTATTTTAGTGTCCCTCCTCCTCCATTTTCTAGTGAAAATAGCAACCAGGTGGAATATATAAGTAAGTGGATGCTGCACTCAGTGATAAAATATGGATGTCCCCTTCAAAACAGGTGATGTTTTAGTTCCTGGATTTTTTTGTTGGTAAATCATATCATTGTTGCCTATATGTTTGTTTCTGAGTCTCTAATTATACAAGATACTTTGGGATGGCAGGAATTCTATATCAAATTCAAACATGTATTATGTGCTTACAAAACAAAGCTGTAACAATCTCGTTGCGCTTGCTGATTAGAAGAACACATAAGAAAGAGATGTGTGTTTTTTTGAGGTGCTATTGCAAGTGAATTTGAGAGTGGGATAAACAAAGTTGGTGTGGTTTATAAAGGATTCCAGAATTGATCTGCTGTTAGTCTATATTGTAAAGATATCACCAGCCATACAGGTGGTTTATATTTAGATTCTTTGAGGACAGTTTGTTTTAGTTTGCCCATAAATAAATCAGCATACGATAGAGCCATGACCAGCCATGACTATACCACTGCTATACCTTTCATTTGAAGATAATTTTTGTTATTTACTTTAAAGTTATTACATGTTAGCACCAATGCAGCTCAGGTAAGCTTTCATAAGATTGTAAAATCTTTTAATTATTTATATTTCTATTAATTGGCAAAAGAAAAGTTTCTATAACAGGATTTCTATCATTAGATGTCCAGTTTATTGGAAAAGGAAACTGAAGGAAAGGATCCTTGTCTAGAGCTTCTGTGTTTCATCACAGGAAAAAAAAAGTGTTGCAATCTGCACCTTATATCATTTTTTTTTCATCAGTTTTCATCTAGGCTGTATAAAATTCTTTATGCTTTGGGCAAAAGTTAAATCCCACAGTTTCATCTCATTATGATATAATTTACTGTCAGTGAGGTCTATTACAATTGACTTCCTATATACATGTGTGCATATATATATATATGTTTGTGTTTTCCAAACAATTACTAAGCTTTTATTTGGATTTTGCTTAAAAGCATGGGTTACACCTCTACAGGTATCTTCAATTAATCCTGGAGTTGTTATTCACTTGCCATTTTATCCACCCAACTGGAGATGGGGTAAAAATAATATATAGTATAATGTACTAGAGCTTTTATATAGTCAGTGCTTGTTGGTAGCAATTAAGGATTATCGTGGTGGTGTTTTTGTTTCTAGCAGTAATCTTTCTCCTGATATGTCATTTCTGCAGCTGCTTTCAAGAAGGATCAATCCAGGTAAGGCATGCAAATCTTATTACTATTTCGATCATCTCTGTTTCATGTTAACAAGCCCCAAAGCTGCTTGGCAGTCTCATGGGAAGTTATATAAAATCCACAAACACAGATTTTCAGCTGTATAATATAAGGCAGGAATCCAGGGAGCCTATAAACTGAAATCAAATATAACCCAAGGCATGACTGCTAGTGTTTCTCCTGACAAACTATTTCTAGGATGGGACAATCCCCTAGAGTTCTTCTTACTATTCCTTTCTTTTCCAAAATGAAGTCAGAAAATAGTCCTTCTGGCAAGATGAATTACTCCTCTGGAAAATTATTTGGAGTAGGGGGTATCTTCTTAATGAAGTCTCCAGTATACTTTTTTCCCACTTTCAGAAATGTATGTTTTGATCAAGATGAAAAGTAGAGTTTTTGATCAAAGTCTGTTGCTATCTTTCTAAAAAAGTTTAGAAGGAAATGCAAATTCTTTCTTTTAATCAATCATTTAAACAAAAAGGGCTTGCTGTCTATCAGGTGTTCATTTTTTATTGATCATTAAAACAAAGGTTCTAATAGATTCATGATTTAATGTTTTAGAACTTAATTGACATGATTATAATAGAAAATAAACTGGTTTTTTTTTTTAAAAAAAAATGCAGTTAAACATTTGGAACTGCAGGTACTCAGTTCTCTTGACTTACACAATTATTTCAATGGTGTTCCACAAGCAAAGAATAGGACTGTACAAATAAGTTGTGTATGACAAATCATAAGCAAATAAAATTGCAAACAAGATAAAATGTTATGGTTTGCAATATTAATAACTCTTAAGAGTTAGATATAGGTTCCTTCATGGCTCCACATATTATTCACTTTTGGTGGGATTTTTATGCTGGTTGAAGTTTTGTTGTTTTGTGTCCCCAAACTTTTAGCCCAATTACACCACTTAGAAAGTCCTGTCTTTAGGAGAGGTAGTAAAGAACAGTTATTTTCAAAGGACTAATATTATTCAAAGAGGACAAGACCACAAACATGTACTGTATTAAATGTTCTGAACAGTCTATCCTTATTGTTAACTTGCCCATGAACCGTCAATTAGCAGAGATGTGAAATGAATTAAAACTAAGTGCTGAATGTTATTAGATTTCTTTCTGCCATTCTCATGCAATTTCAAAGGAAGTAAATATGTTTGGGATAAAGTTTTCAAAGGGGAATAATGGACTTTGCACGGAAGGGATTCAAGATTATTCTGGCTTACTTTAGTTATGAGGTAGTCACTGGACATGTGTGAATATCTTGTCTTTTACTGTATAACAATCTTTCCAGTGGGCTTTATCCTTCCTGGATTCTTGGACTTCTGTTAAGGCACAAGAAGTTTTTGTTTCGTTTTGTTTGTCCCCCCCCCACATCATAGTACTTTTTCAAATCAGAAAGTGCAAATAACTAGAGAAGCTGGATTCTGTAATAAAGGAGAAACCACACACTTTCAACAACTTTGGTCATCTTCCACTGATAAGCTTAAGTAATAAATATTACCAGTAGAACTATGAATCTCCCTGAGAATGAACAGAGCTCCCGGGATAGGGGACTGAAGGCACTTTCATTGGAAAAAGAAAGGTTTTGGGAAATTGGATCATACAGGTTGGAGGAGAGGTATTGCCATTCCTGTTGAAGGGCCAGTAGGGAACACAGAAGCACAGGAAGCTGACTTCTACTGAATCAAACCACTGGTTTGTTTAGATCAA
The DNA here is from genome assembly GCA_948474755.1 of Ctenosaura bakeri. Taxonomy (NCBI): domain Eukaryota; kingdom Metazoa; phylum Chordata; class Lepidosauria; order Squamata; family Iguanidae; genus Ctenosaura; species Ctenosaura bakeri. The sequence goes on along the minus strand of CAOLHI010001553.1, from coordinate 641,936 downwards.
TATTGTTAATTCTGATTGGCAACACTATGGTGGGAGTTTTTCTATTATTTCCTGGGCATTCCTCAGGATGCCTGGTGTTCTCTGCTCCAGCTACTGATTGCATCTGAATCTGCTTAGTTTCCAAAATCAGATATAATCACAGTAATATGGTTGGAGAGGTAAATTATGAACATTCTTGATAGAGGCAGTTGCTCTTTTGAAAACCTAACATTTGGGAGCCCTTAGAAAAGACTAAATGCTGCAAAATATCAACCACAGCTACATCAAAATTTCACAGATAAAATTGTTTTCAGATATGTGATTCTTGTTCTTCTTTCTTTCTTTACATTCCCCCCCCCCAAAAAAACCCCCCCAACAACAGGTAATTTTGCAAAATTGGATCCAAATCAGTTCCACCTTTGGAGGTGATGAGAAGTCATTTCCCCATCCCCTCATCCTATAGAATGAAGCTAGATCAGGTGTACTGATAATATAGTTGCTGCTGCTCCCACTTAGTAGGAGCAGTGTGTACACTTGGAGTGACAAGGAAAGAAAGAAGCTATGCTACAACTCTTGCTAATTATGAACTTCCCCTCTGAAATAAACAGCTGCAGAATTTTTCCAGCACCTGCCTACAAATAGAGGACAGAAAATTGAGACACCATTTACACACAGCTGTAGTACGTAGTACTGTAAATGTTTTCTTGCGTGTCTAGATCACAGTGCTGATGGAGAAACGACAGTATTAGAATGATTATGTTTATCTAGCACAGATGAACACTTTAAACAGTGTACCTACTGAATAGAAGAACTCTGTCAAGCTGATTTCATGTTATAACTCAATTAACTGCATTGCTTATTGAAATCATTTCATATATTTTATTAATAGAAGCAAAATGGCTAATTAAAGATATTATCTGAGATCCTTCATCACAGATGTAGTTACAAATATGTAACAACATAACATCCACTGACTCAACCTCCTCAACACACCTTAACAACCAGCATCTGCACTTGGTGACATCTGTTCTGCTGCCAATCAAGGTATGACAAAATCACACTTCTAACTCTTCCCTGGTGCCATGAAGAGTAACAGGAGGCATCCTAATTCTAATTGTCACACTGGAGATTGCTGGTAGGAGATCAGCTGGAAATGTCATCCTGTTGCCCACCAATGGCTAGCAGGGCAGATCTCTATTGTGCAGTGAGGTTGCTGGCTGTTAAGTCAAGTTAGAGTGGCATAGATAACATATGTGAATGCCAAAAAGTTATAAATATTTAAGTATAGTTTACACATTTGTAAATACTCAATGAGATGCCAGCCACTTTTTAAAAAATAAACCAGTAATACAGAAATCATTACATGAAAGCTGAATGAACTAGGATATGTAGCAGATATGTGAATTTTATTTAAGCCATATTTTATTCAGTGACTCCACCCTGCTCCTTACAACAGGATATAACACTGTGGCTAGCATCATTTTTGGTGCTTTCTTTTTAAAATTCTTTTTATTAGAATGCTATAATACAGAATAAAGAGGCAATAAAGGAAACCATCTACATCCTAAAAAATTATAATCACAGCAATGTAGATCATACCATGCATCTCACCTGGAAAATAAAGAAAAAAGGGAGAGAGAATAAGAAGAATGGGGCGGGGGAGAGGATAGTAAGAGGTGATAGCAAGGATATATATAATAAAAGAGATTTCCAATCTCTTATCACATCTGCTATAACCAAATCCTAATTAAACATCCTCCATCTTAACAAAAAAATTACACTTCTTTCTATAAATTATCAATTTTAATGCATATACAAAATAAAACTCACAATAATAAATAATTATCCTACAGAACATTGATAAAAGGTTAGTTTTCTGTTAATAATAATTTATGATAATTATTTCTATTTAAACGCAAATAGTTCTCCATTCTTAAAAATGTTAGGATTACTCAATCTTAAATTTAAAACCTAAATATTAAAATTAACAATTTAGCACGTCCATTATCTATTTTCTATTATTCTGATACCATTAATCTGATATCTTTGTAACCCCAAAATGAAACTTCACATACTTTGTTATATTAGAAATTCATTTTCCCTTTTAAATCTAAGAGTAAAATATATTCTTTAGTCATCTTCAGAACTTGTGTGAGCAAGAGAAACCATTATGCATCAAGATCATTTATTTAAAGCGTTTAAACCCATTTTAACCTAAATTATATATTTATCTCAACATGAGTTTTTTCCTAAAACTTGGCAGAATACAAATGGAAGGAAATGCCTCTCATTCAACAGTACATACTTTATATATGATCTCTACAGTGTTCCCCCCTCTTGATCTCAGTCTTTGCTCAGGTAAGTTGCCAATATTTCCTCCCATTCCCATTCCTAATCTCTTTCTTCTGCACTTCAGCATTCTCATTTGTGATTTTCATACTCTCATAATAACTTGATCTTCATGTGTTACCCCACTGGAAAACCCTGTCTCGGGGTCTACAATTTTGATATTAAAATATGATTCCATGTGACTGAGAGGTTGTCCAGATGGACATGCAAGCAGCAATGGTTAAATGATCGAAAACCAGGTCAGGCCAATAAAATCCCCCATCACGTAGCCCCAGGAGACCTCAAGCTGTACAAACTCACAGTAGATAAAGGGTCCTCAGCCCCTGAGAAGCCGACTTGAGGGGATTAGCATGTTTGCCCCAAGTTGAGCAGAATCCTATCAGGCAAGAACTATTTACAGAAAGTCACACCACAACCCAATGCAGCCAAAGATGGACTTTGGCAACACCTTGTAATCTCATCATGCAAAAGAAGTTACCATTGTAGAGTTTCTTTCTCATTACAACACCCATTGTTCTCCCCGGGAAAGGATTAGCCCTCCAGGTACATTTCCCCGTACATATAGTCCCAGTTTTTGTTTTTGTTTTTATTAAAAATAGGATTTATTAAATTCACATAAAAAAAACATACAAAAGAAAAACACATAAGTACAAACATACACACAATACAATACAACATCATTGTTAACTTTTCTTACAGAAGAAATATGAGCTAACATATAAATAAATCCATAAACACAAATACATACTACATTCTAAGCCACACACAAAGCCTTATAGTAGGATTACAAAAATACTTAAAAATCCTCAAATATCGTCAGATTTACTTATCATATCTTTCTAAATCAAACAATATAGTAACAACATCCATTCCCATATATTAACCCTTTCATTCTTTGACTTCCTCTCACTAACCAGTCGAGCATGGTTACTTCCATATTTAGATCATCCTACTAAACCTTAATGTTTTTCATAATGACTACTCTTTTTTGCAATATATCCTTATCCAGTCCTATTATTTACACAAAACAGATCAACACCAAATTTATAAACCCATCTATTCTAATCATTCATATAGACTGATTAATGCAAGTTTTCCCCATTGTTCTTCCCATAAAGGGTTTACGATATCCCAATCTTCACTAAACTTCTCTTTACTGTGATTTGCTAATTTTAACGTAAGTTTATCCATTTCGGCCAAATCATATAGTTTGTTGATCCAATCTTCTACTGTTGGTATGGCTGAGTCTTTCCACATCTTTGCGAACACGATTCTCGCTGCATAGACCATATAACAGATGACTCTCCAATATTTCTTTCTCACTTTCTCATCTATATCGTTGAACATATTTAAGAGAAATATTTCAGCTGAGATTGGAAAGTTAGTTTTCAAACAACTAACCATTTTTTCATGAACTTGCACCCAATATTTCTGGACTTCCTTACATTTCCACCAACAGTGGAAGAAGGAGCCTACTTTTGAACACTTCCAACATTTAGCTGGTAATTCGCTTTTTTTCATTTTTGCGATTTTTACTGGGGTTAAATACCATCTATAAAAGATTTTTATATAGTTCTCTTTCAGATTGTTGCTTTTGGTGAATTTCAAATTAAATTTCCACGCTTCTTCCCAATTGTCTAACGATAAGGGTTTACCCAGATCTTGTGCCCATCGTAACATATTGTCTTTAACTACTACTTTTTCCATCTCTAAATTCAACAGAATTCTGTAAATTTTACTTAATTGGCCTTTCTCATTTGTTTTCAACACCTTATCTAAGTCGGTATCTTCTAAAGAGATTCCTCTCATTTTCATATCTGATCTAAGTTTGGCGCATATTTGACCATATAAAAACCAATGAGAATTATATCCTTCTTGCATCAATTCTTCTCTACTCTTCAGTTCAATCGTGTTCCTTCTTGTTTGTTTCTTTATTATATCCCCATATGACAACCACTCTTTCATCTTAATTTTTTCCAATCTATAAAAGGCCTCGTGTGGTGAAACCCAGTATGGTACCTTCAAATAGATCTTATTCCTGACTCTCAACCAAACTTGAAGGGTCGCCTTTCTAATATAATGATCCATGTATTCTTTATTAATTTTATGCTTATCATACCATAGGTATGCGTGCCAGCCGAAATAGTTATTAAAGCCCTCAAGGCTCAATAATCTTTCATTATCTAACTTCATCCATTCGCGAGCCCAACAAATTGCAGAAGCTTCGTAATAGATTTTTAAATCTGGAAGATTCAGGCCCCCCTTCTCCTTCGCATCTTTTAAATATTTGATCTTTATCCGTGGTTTCCTGCCATTCCATATAAACTTACTCAGCTCCTGTTGCCAATTTTTGAAAGGTTTCTCGTTAATTATTATAGGGAGATTTTGAAATAAAAAGAGAAGTTTAGGGAGGATTTTCATTTTAATTGCAGAAATCTGCCCAAGCATAGATAATTGCAATCGTTTCCATCTTTCTAATTCTTTTTTAATCTCTCCCCAAATCTTATTGTAGTTGTTTTCGTATAATTCTGAATTATTTTTTGATATTATCATCCCTAAATATCTTATTTTTTTCGTTACTCCCAGACCTGTTGATTCAACCAAATCCTTTTCTTGTCTACTCGTCATGTTTTTAGTCATCAATAAAGATTTGTCTTTATTAATCTTAAGACCTGCTGCCTCTCCATATTGATGTATAATTTCCATAACTATTCCAATGCTGTTATTAGGCTCCTCCATTATTATTACTAGATCATCTGCAAACGCCTGCAGTTTGTATTCGTGTGTTTTTACTCTGACTCCTCTTATCCTCCTTTCACTTCTTATATTATTATTCAAGACCTCCAAACATATTATAAATAATAATGGAGAGAGCGGACAGCCCTGACGAGTTCCTTTATATATTCCAAATTGCTTTGAGATTTCTCCATTTATAATCAAACGGGCTTTTTGTTCAGTGTAGATTGCTCTAATCCACTCTCTAAATCTTGTTCCTAGACCGATCCTATATAAAGTTTCTAGCATAAACACATATAGTCCCAGTTTTTGAGCAGTTCTTTGGATCACTCTCAGTCATCCCAGTAGACCATTTCTCCATCCATTGAGTAATCCTTTCAGCCCTCTCTGTGCTGAGCTCTACTTCTCCACTGTTTTTCCCAGACCAAGGACTTCAGAAAAAGGTGTAGTATTACCCCAGCTGCAACCCCTTCGATATTCCCCTATCCAGCTTCCTCTCTTTTGCTTCTTAATAGGTCTTGAGTGAGTGTTTGAGTGAATGCGTTGGTGCATGAGACTTTCATTCAATGCAGTCATTTTATCGGGCCTCTTCCTTTGGTTTTTGGCTTGGCCTGACCCCATAAAAGCTGGGTAAAAAGACTCCAGTAGGTTACCCTGCCTCTTGCATTACTATTGCTTGTGCTCTGGCTAGTTTCTATTCCCCATCACATGGAGCACATTGAGGAGTCCCCCAAGGGACCCCGGATATCAGGGTAACACATAAGTGTATTTACTGATTTTTTTTTCTTTCCCATTGAATTCAAGATTATGCAGTCACTGCTATTTTCCCATTAATCCAGATGTCATATGATTTTAGGTCCCTAATGTGATCTTGTTCCATGATCTTCATTTTTCTCCCCCTTGTCTGTCAGTATATATCTCAGTGCAGTACATATTGCAGTGTCACCAAATCCATATCCTGATAAAGTTGATTAATCTATCCCTCTTCATACTCCTCAAATTGTTCAGAATAGTCATTGTCCTTTAGCATCCCAATCTCATCCTGAAGGCACTTTGACATGGAATTTAACCTCTTATTTCTCTCAATTCACCGAGCACAACTTGATAGAAAGCAAAGGGATGAACCCTTCTTTTCTTAAAACACAGAGATTTCTCCATATCTACTACTACAGCATCATACAGATAGTAACAAACTTTATCAATGTTTTTCAGGTTTGTCCAATCCATTGCCTCCTCTTAACAAAAAAAAAATACAGTTTATCACAATGTCTTCACATTGTAATCCAAAATTAGTAAGTCAAAATTTATTAAGTCCAATATTTTAAAAAAACAATAAATCTTTTAAATATCAGTGATGTTAATATTTTGTTTGTTACAGACTTTTTTCTTCCCAATTCTACTTAAACTTTGTGTCCTTTGTTTCAAAAAGAAGGGAACTTACAGAGGGAAAACGATCACAGTTAGATCCAAGATTCCTTTAATTCCAAATGTTAATAAGCAAAATCTAAAAACTCAAACTTGAGTAAAGAAAAAGCAGATTTTGGACCTAATGTCCATAAAGGGATTCTTTCCAGCCTTTCAGGCAAGCAGACAATTATAGGTTTGATGAAATCCCAGCCCCTCCCCAGACAGTATTGCTAAAATCATCTTGTGGTCTCCATGACAAGTGTTAGGATTTGCCCATGAGGGCCTTTAAACCAATCTTCTGGGTGAGTAATTGTTGCTTCCTTCCCTGCAGAGCTCCACAAAAGGTAAGCTTCAACCCTCCATGTATTTCTTGGAAATCATAATTTTCAGTGTTTATGGTTTAAATATTTATGACATCGTAAATACTGGAATTCATATTTACAGTCATGGAACCATTACAAGAACTGCACATGCTCACAAAAACCCACCATAGAAACTAGGCAACTGCAGCAGCCAAAGTAGCTCTGAGGTGCTGCAAAGTGGGATGGTGAACTATGATGCAACCAGCGTCCTCCCATCTGTGAAATATAGTGTGAAAAGCCATTGTGACTGGATCCTGCAGGGGTGCCACTGTTGTAATGGTGTGTCAGTGTATTGTAGTGGTTTGAATGTTGGAATAGGACCCTGGGGGAAAAAAGAGTTTGAATCGCCACCAGTTCTAAAACCCACTGGTGTAACCTTGGACAAGTCCAACTATCTATGCCTCAGAGGAAAGCAATAACAAATCCCCTCTGGACAAATCTTACCAAGAAAACCACATTATAAGTTTGCCGTAGAGATGCCATAAACTGAAAACAACTTGAAGGCACACAACTATAGGAACAACAATTTGCATGATTATATAATAAAAAATATGCAAGCATACATTAATTAATTGGGCGAAATGTGTGAAAAGTTATACACATTAAGAAAGATTGCATAACATTCATATTTTAGGAAAAGTGCATGTCCAAATGGACAATAATTTCAATATGGAAAAGTAAAAAAATAATAATAATCGAGCAATCCAACAAGAGATTTAAGTGAGATGAAAATGCTGGTTGGATTCCAAGACATGTTAAAAAAAAAATGAACCTGACATATATTCGTATCCCCAGCCATTAACATCATCACCTTTTCAATTAAACCTGCCCTTGAAATAAATGCATTTGTCCGTTATGTTCAAGTAATTGCTGACACCATGGTGGAACTAGACATTATGGTAAGAAGGAACAGGACTGTCATTGAAAATGTCAGCTCTATGCCTCACTTCCACTTTCTCCCTAACAACATCTGTTGAAACATCTGGAGATAACATATGGTTACTATTTTTGTTGGCAGCTACCCAATTCTAGCCAATGACACTCTGCTCAGTCTTGGTTATATGTTAAGAATCAAGCACACAGTGACCAGTTGTGAACTTGTCTTCACATTTATGTATAAAGTTTATGTATAAAGTTGCCTTTCAGGCTTTGCTGCAAATCAGATTGAATGTTTTGAGGAAGCCTTCAAAATTTAATTTTCCTTTCAAAAGTTTTTATATGTTCTGGATGGCAGAAGCAAGGCTCAAATATTATTTGGAAAACCTGATATACAATGATTTGATTTATATGACCCATCAAATAGTCATACACTGGACAAATGCTTCAAGGTAATGTTGTGAAGTGTTAAAGTCACTTTAAGGCAAACAAAGAGATTGAAACTGTAGAATGGTTTGTCACTGGGGGAAAAAATACTTCAAAGAGTGGTATATTATGATTCAAAATTGCCTGACAATACTGGAAAATCATCCCAAGTGAGGGTAATAGATGCCATAACATTTTAACATAATTTTAAAAAATGTAGAATTGTTTATGGAACAAAATATATATTAGAAGAACAATGAAACCATGCCTAAATAGGAAGTTTGAGATTTAAATAAATATGCTAAATGTTACACATATATATTTAGCCTTTTTTCAAAAGTACTGAAGCTTATTTTACACTTTGACTACCCACGCACCTGGAATGAGAAAAGAGAGTTTTATACTATAGAATAAAAGGGAAAGATAGCAGGTTGCAACCTCTTTATTCCTCCACATCGTTAACACCGTTGCTGGGATTTTGTTTCCAAGATGCTGTCTTATATCCCTATAGAATGCGCAGGGAAAAGGCTAGAAACCATCAAATGCTAAAGGGCCATAAGCTTTATAAAAGCTTTCTGCAAGTGTAACTGTAATCTAAAATGAAATTCCCATGATCAATAAGTACTGCCTCTAAATATGCCCATATTCAAATAAACAAACAAAATAGCTAAAATTATGCATTTTAAAACATTTCAATAGAAAAGAATGATTCCATATTTTCCTGTTATGTCCTCGGTTCCTAAAATATAGCATCACAACTGAATTAACTGGTTAAAGCTCCTGGATAACATTTTGAGGGTTTTTCTTTTCTTTTATCAATCAGCTAAGTAAGATGTGCAGATGTTGTACCTGCTGTAATTTCAGTATATCTAGAAACATAAAGATCTATAACAATGTATGGATATTTTTGTTTGTTGAACAACACTGTTACTCTGAGAATTTGGGGGTCCCGTGAGGGACGCCTGGGTTGCCAATTAAAAGACCAAATTTGGGGGAAATTAGCCTGAACACTGTTTGGTTAGCAAGAGGCAGGGTAATGTTGCGAGATCTTTAACCCAATGTCTACGGCTTCAGGTCAGAGAGCAAGCCAACAAGGTTTAAATAAACAAATATAAACTTTATTAAACAGAAACAGCACAACAAGCAGCACGCACACGAACTCCTAACTTATAGAATGGGAAATAGACACAGAGGGAAAACGGGTGATATGACACCTGGTCGCGTTGTCCTGAAGATACTGGAGCAGAAGAAGATGGGCTCAGCATGGTTGCTGAGGGGAACTCCTGAACAAACCAGCAGCAGGATGGGATGGATGTTCAAGGGGAACCAACGAGGTCTCCATATGAGGACCTCATATAGGGTGGAACGTGCCTGTCGGCTATGGCAAACCAGATAGGAACAAAGGGGTTTTGGTGCTAGACAAAAGGATTTGGTGAGGTCAGTGTTAGCATGATGGGATTTGCATTGAAAGACAATGGAGTGGCCGATAGGTTGATGGCCCTCTAAAAAGGTATGACTTGATGGGAAGCCGGCCGCTATTGTGGAGTGTGGGTATGGGAGTTCCCTAAAGCTATGTGAGGCTTGGGAATTGCTGGCTTGAATGGAGAATGGAACGTGAGCTATTAATCAGCCACAGCCAGTACGTGCCTGTACGGAAAACAACCCAAACACATGCAGCGGGGCAACAGAGAGGGGTCTAGCAAAGGCCCAATTAAATGATATCAAAATGATATCTGGGAGCCCCCATCTGGGGTATCATAGCCGGCATAACAACATAACAGCATGGGCTGAATAGGACAAGTTTGTTGAACTATGTAAGTTTTAAGCAAGCATTCTAAGGGGTGGATGTATGGGCTACTTCCACACTACACTGTTATAGTGCTATTATTCCACTTCCAACACCCTATGGAATCCAGGGTTTGCAGTTCAGTGATGGTATTTATAATTATCAGCCAGAGAGCTCTTTGGCCTCAGTACACTACAAACCCGAGAATTCTCCATGAAGTTAAAAGTGGAATAATAACATTATAACAGCGTAGTGTGGAAATGGCGATAGTGTGGGATCCACTAAGGTAGGAGACCACTACAGACCTCCTCTTTAGCCACTCTTGGGTGAAGCACTTGAGCCCAGGAGCACCCCAGATCACTGAATTACTGTCTGGCCTGCTGTTGCTTAAACTTCAGGTTAATTTGAAGGGTAGTCCCCTTCCCCACCTCCTTGTCATGCGACCAAAAAGGGGAATTACAGAGATCTCCACTCCACCAAATGGAAGCTAACGGTGCTCACAGGGATCCCACTTTTTTCCGCATCCCAATACCAGCCATAGAAAAGGGCAAGTTTTTTTTAATCCCTTTCCCCCAATAGATCGACCAACACAGCACACACCTCTATTCAGGTGATGCCCCAAAATAGGATCTTTTCCTATTCAGAAAGTTCAGTAGAGTTGTGACTTCTTGAATACAATATTAAGAAGGGAAAGAAGGTAACATAGACGCTCCTCCAGTGCATTCCACAATTCTCCATTCACTCACTATTGAGCACTTACTTTAATCTCCTCTCACTGAAAGGAAAGGCCATAATAATGTTCCAAAATCTAACCAAGTCTGAACATTCCCTTTGATTTCTGCAATATTCCTCAAACTGTAATGGAACTTGTGAATACCACAGATGGCATCACAAGGCCACCACATAAATACCCATCCTGTGCCCACCATTTTACAGGAAAAAAAAAATAAGTGTCCCATTCCTTCATCTCCTTCAGAAGCAATTGATGATGGTTCAGGAATGATGACAGTCTTTCCCAAAGTTCCCTTAGCTTTTCTTCTGGGAGTCTGCACCATTGTTGGCATATCAATTTCTACCCGAATACTATTAAGTGCTGACTGGAATCTTTCATATTTTTCATCAGCAAAGGGGATATTCTTTTCTGCCACTGATATAAAGAACTCTACCATTAATTTTTCATGAAGACTCATCTCATATCTCCCAATAAATAATAAACAAAATCTAAATAGCAAACCACACCGCCCTTCTGTGTCTTGAAATGCAAAATCGACTCAGTGAAAGTGCTGAAGTTGTCAAAAGCAGCACAGGACATCAAGAATCCCATAGGAAGGGTCCTGGCTATGTAAAAATACCTGTTAAAAGAGAAGTAAAAGGCCAATTTTATGGCACACTTCACCAGTTTTGCACCCACAACTTTCCTATGAACCTCACAAACTGCTACATGAATGGAGCAAACAGAGATGTGCAGGCATGGCATCATTTGCTGATTCCCATTTTGGATAAAACAGATGGTGAATTAGCCTATATTCACCCATTCCTTTTTTTGATACCACAAACAGGGGTCTTAAGTTGGACACAGGAAGAAAACTACAGAGGCCCACCACTTAATCTTCATCATTGAGTATTTTAATATGAAATACCTGTTCTAAAACTACTACCAAACATAAGCTCTTAGCCCTAAATGAACATTAAGCTTCATCAAATGGTTACCTAAAGCCAAATTGAAACCTTTTTTTAAAAACAATGAACAGAACCTTGATCTACATATAACTGTAATCTGCTAACAACTTAACAACCTAATTGGGCTAGGTCCTTTTTGGAGGGTGTTAACTACCTGAGCCTCCCCCCCTTAGATGAAGATTGGCCCTAACCTTTGTCTCCAATCACTTGTCTTAAGAACAGACCCTGAAAGGAAAGGGGAGCTCTGCAAATTAAGCATTGGTGATAAAATGTATGTGGTAGCCTGGAACAGACTCACGGGCTGCTGAGCATGTGGCAGTGCTAAGGGTAGGCTTCTCTGCACAATATGCCCACTTTGGAAACTCATCCTGAGTGGATCAAGCAGGAGTTATAAGTTTCATCTACAACTGTGGTTACTTCTGATCCCATCTGAAGGCAGAGTTGATGGTTGTCCTCCTACAAAAATCTTCATAAAAAAGCTATATTGGACCCGTAGAGTCTTTGTAGGTTCTATGTATGAAATCAATATATTTCAAGAAGGAACGAATCTCCATGGCTGTGTTCTACAAGCACCCCTACATTGGTGAAGAATTCAGAGTGTCAAGTCACTCATTTTGCATTTTTCTTCCAATTCCTCCATATCTTAATTATTCAACTTTCCCTTGTCCTTTCCCAAATGATGAGAAAAGGATGGGCGGAAAGATCCACATAACCCCTTCTATAAATTTCTCCTTTGTGGTAGATAGCAGGTGATTTCACAAAGGAATTTTTATTCAACATACAAGATACTGGCATACAGGGAACTATGGTATAGCTATTGGGTACTAACTATTTCATGCCTCTCCATTGCCAAAAAATACCAGTGCCTGCTACCAGCCAAGTGGCCCATTGAACTTTGCATATACCGTAGGGTAACATAGAAGCCATAGTTAATGGTATCACTCTAGCTGTGAACTGGGGTGCTCACTTTTTTGTCACTAGCTGAGCTGTGAACACCCACAGGCAACATTTCAGCCTTGCATAATGATCAAACTTTTAAAGAGTCTCATCTGAGCTAGTTCTAACCACTGGTGAACTTCCCCTTGCCCCCAGGTTCCTTGGATGAGTCCTACATCATCTGAGAAGAAGGGGAGGATCCAAATGTTACTAATACCTCTGTTCCCTGAGAACATCTTTTCTCAAGAATAAGCATGCAAGGGTCTAATTAATAACCCATATTGTGAGCTCTACATGTCTGCCTATCCAAGTAAATGGGAGGGAGAGATGACTTATCCCATTTGTGTCTGCTCTATGGCCTGTAGCCTGTCAAGTACAAGTGTCAGGCTACCATCCTCCTTCCCATCCAAAGAAGAAGTAATTACTGGGGGAAAGTATTTTACAGGGAACCATTTTGCTGGCCTCTTATTTTTAGAATGCTCACATACATTCTTGGACCCAATATTGATTCCTGCCCAAATCCTAGTCCCATACTCATACTGCTATTTTGGTGGGTTGAGGTTGAGGCCCACCAAAAAAATCCACTAGCAGGTCTCTGAAATCCTGTCCCAAGCAGCCTAGTATAGGCTGTCTTGAGGCTTACAAAGGCCCTCCATAACTAAACCTATCAGGCCCTCTTTTAGTCCTCCCAATGCTTTTCTGAAGGGAGTTCCAACAATATCCCCCCCCCGCCAACTAATCCACCAGGGCCTCCATCAAAAATGGTCAGGGATGTACTTTGCCCATTCTCATTCTATACTAAGTTACTGTTGTTTTCTCTTCCTGCTGCCCTTGAAGGACTATCCACTGTAGAACTGAGCAATTTACTATAACAAGAGATTAGGTTCTGTTTGAACAACTAAGGAAACCCTTGTGACAGCAGCAATTCTTCCCATGCTGTTACACTAGGAACAGATGAAATCACAAGATAAACTGCAATTTTTCCAGGGCTAATATTACAGATGGAGACAAAAGAGCACTAGATGTCTGTGCTGCATTCTATTCATTGCCTTCTTTTATCTGTTCTAATGGCAAATTAGCAAGCATGTGACTGTCCAAAGATTTTCCAAGAGCACTCACTGCAGAATACATCTTATAAAAGGAGCTTCATGTTACATATTCTTCTAACAAAAAAGGGGTGGGAGCAATGGCTACTCATTACAAATAAACTACCATATTGTTCCCACCTAGACTGATTCCAAAACATTTTGCTCTTCTGTGCAAAGGTAAACTGATCTTTTGTGATGTTTCTTTTTTTAAGAAGAAGGAAATATTAATGATTTATTCCCACTGAGAGAATGATCAGTGATACAAAAAACAACAACAAATAGTCAAGAGACAGAAGAACATGTTTGTCTATGTGAGGCAAAATAAAATGCCACCCCTGCCATTACATGTCTGACTTCTAAGTGGACTAGTGGCTAATCTTTCTTCAACACTTGCTATAGGTCAGCTCCATCCTCTGTATCTGAAGACAGCCACCTTGATTAGGATATATAGAACAGGTTGCATGGCACACAACTTTTTCCTCTAAAACTTTGATGCCACAATGTCAGCATCTTCCACCTGTGGTGACTGGTGCTCTCTGTCTAATGAGTGGGCTGGTTCTGAAATAGAAAAAAAAAATCATCAGCATTCAGATCTTTGACAGATAAACCTACCTGTATCAACCCTTCTTCCCTAGGACCCTTGAGCTTTTCCCTTAGAATACTGGTTCATATTAGGCTACATTGGACCTCAATTTTACTAGGTCATGTTGGGCCCAACACTATTTGGCATCAAATGAGAATGTGCTGTAAGGCATAACCAAGCAGCACACCAGAAAGGAAGTTTAATGGTGGAGAGTAAGTTACCACTCCCATGTCTGTCTAGACCTTAAGATGATTGTAACACACCCTTCTCTAAGTGCACCAGTCAGACAAGGATGAATAACAAACTTGTTGAGTTCATAACTGCTTACCCAATTCATGGCTCCAAACTGAAATTTGCTGTCAGAAATCTGTACATTTATGGGCTTGTTATATGATTCATATAACAATGACAAATAAGTTTGTTGGGGAAAAACCTATATATTTGAAATATATGGAAAAAATATTGACCTTAGTTAGGACTAGAAACTGGATTGGACTACAGCCCTGGAGATCGTGGAAGATATCCATGGTCCTTCCAGATACTTTGAATGGTGGCAGTGGATGTAAAAGCTAATCAAAGTTTAAGTGAAGGTGATGGGAGTTGGTATTTTGACTGAGAAAGTGATAGCTAAGCTATGTTAAGAAAATCAGCTTTTAAATAGAAAATCCATGTAACAGCTTCTTATTTGATGACAATGAAGAAAGAAATAATAGCTGTAGGAGGGTATTATTGAGAATGGAAGTGAGAAGTGTGCCTAATGTGTTCTAAATAATTTTGCATTCAGAATGCTCTTGAGTTACTTTTCCACCCACAGGAGAAAAGATATACATGCTTGAATCTAGAAGCAGAACATTAAAAAACTACTGAAATAAGTGTGACCAGCCCTTACTACTTCCAGATTGGTGTGGCAGTTCCAAATCTGATACCACACAACTCTTCTTTTACCTTTATACTACTACCATTGTGTAAAAGGATGAGGGTTTTCAGTGTTTATTTAGAACCCCTTAATAATTTTATGGTAGCGTGTTATCTGTTACTTTATATACTGTCCAGAACTGAGTCATTATTTGCCAAAATAAACTGTAATATTTATTAAGATAAAAATAAGAATGAAGTAGCATTTTCAACTTCAAATGCAGTTAAACATTGATACATTTCTTCAGTGTACTATTTAGACAGTTCAATTATATCTTTAGATTTTCATATAAGTACAAATATCATAAATCTTTGGCTAAACTCCCACCAAAGGCCCAATCCCTAATCTAAGTCACACTTTCTGATCGTATTCTATTAAGGTTCAATTACCCTTCTGCTTCTCACTAGCCTTCCACTGAGAATTAAACCTACTCACATAATTACACTCTCCGGCTGACTGATGGACTATACTCTCTAGCTTCTTCCTAGATTGTCACTGAAGGAATGAATACCCACATGTAGTTGGCTTTATATAACTTTTTCTCTCAGCCACAAGCCCCTCCCACAAATTACTGGGCTGGGTTTCTTTCCTGAGGTGCTATTCTGGTTGCCTTGGTACTTCAGATAGCACTGCTATTATTAAAGTTACTACTATTACTATTACTACTAGGAACAAGGAAGAAGAAGATGAATAAAACAACAAAAAGAAGAGGAGGAAGAGGAAGGAGAAGAAGAATCCCTAACACATATTGTAACAATATTAATACAATTAATCTATAGTAATACAGTTAATTATCAGTATCTTTTTGACATGATAGATACACAGATGTTATACATGTAGTGTAGACTGTGTAGCCCCTTTGTCCTGGGGAAATACTACCTATAATTGGTCATGTGTGGCAATCTGAGATGTACATATCAGTTTATGTTTTTGTGTACAAGATAAATAATCCAATTAAATAAATTTTGGATCTGAATATAAAATGCTGCATATATGTATGTACTATATACTGGTGGTATCATGTGAGCTGTTCCAAACAATTGCACCTTCAACACTGTTTTCCTTATTTCCCCTCTTGCAGCCTTTAAGACAAGAGCATATAAATACTTTATCTGAACCAACCTTAGAGGGCATGAATTGTGAAAAACCTTGTGATCTGGTAAGTCATTGTGCATTCCAGAGAGATTTTGAATTACATAGGGAGAAAGGAAAGCCCTCTGACACACCTATTATACAAAAGACAACCACAGCACTTGAAATTTTCAGCATAATACTAACCAATTGTGACTTTAAACATTTTTTTGACACATGGGAAGCTAATCACTTTTCTTTCAGGAGGGAGAGATTAGCTTTTTATTTCTGTTTATGAAACAAAGTGAGCCAAAGGAGCATGACCTACCATTTTGCATATGTGGAAAGGTCAGCAACAACAGTCAGAGAGGATTATGCCTGCATACAGTTTGGAGTATCTCTTATTTTGAACAGTGGAGTGACTATTTGTTTCAATCATGTGTATCTCCATTCACTACACCACACTGTGCTAGATATACATCACCTGTGAATTGTTCTTTGTAGGGATATATATCATAGCAGTATTCATGATTTGGCCAACGTTTTACAGGAAGGCTTTCACAGAAACATAATTAATGTTCTCTTCCAGTATCTGGAGCCCTGGTGGCACAGTGGTTAATGCTGGTACTGTAGTCACAAGGTTGTGAGTATGATCCTGCTGGGCTCCAGGTTGACTCAGCCTTCCATCCTTCTGCAGGTCAGTAAAAGTACCCAGTTTGTTGGGAGTGCCTAGCTAACACATTGTAAACCACTTAGAGAGCACTTAGCTGATAAGTAGTATAGAAATACATATACAATTGTTATTGCTATCTAAGTGGTTCATACATCTAGGACATCCACACAGCTTGCCTAATCTGGCACATTGATGATAGTTCTTCATGCTGTGCCTGAAGTTCATTGCAAAGAGGCCACCCTTTGTATTCATCGGCTTTATGAATCTGAAATCCAAGAGCATTCTCCTAGGCATGCATATATATTCAGCTGTGGTTGTACTGAGTTCAGTGGGATAAAATTCCAGTTAATTTTGTATACAACAGTGGGGAATGACTTGTAACCCTCCAGATACTGTTGGACTTCAGCTCCCATCATCTATTACCTTTGGTCATACTGGTTAGAGATGATTAGTCACAAAACTTTTGTAGAGCCTCTATTTGCGTATCCCAGTGAATAAGATTGCAGCCTAAGGTTGCTATCCTATTTCTACTTACTTTGGGATAAGGTCTAGTGAACTAATATAATTGTGACAAAGTGAATATTTACAGAATTGTACTGTACATGGCATATTATATTTTTCCTCAATACATCCATATTACTTTTTTCTTCTCAATACATAACATTCCTACAGCAATCCTCCAGATGGTGGCTCACAACTATTATAAGTCCCACCAACATCAGCATAACTACTATTGACTAACTGTGAGGATGACAACTCAAGGGCCCTTTTCACACGGGCTTTCTGTTGCGCGACAGCCCCGTGAGCCTCGTGGGAGTGGGAGCGTCGCTCTGCACGACGCACTCCCACTTCCGCCGCTCTCACGGGGCTGACGCTGCGCGAGCGCGTATTTTTTTATTTTTGCCTTAAAGCGAAAATCACCCGCGCTCGCGCAGCACTCCTGGCGCCCACACACACTTACCTCCTGTGCGGAGCATCGGGGAGGCGGCCGGGTCGCGCTTCCTTCCCTCCGCCCCTGCAGAAGGAAGGGGCGGGGCGGGGAGCTAGCGCAACGGATGTGACACCTCCTGCTTTGTGCAAATGAGGGGGGCAGACGTGGCAGCCTCCTGCTTCACAGGGGGGCGGACGCGGCAGCCTCCTGCTTCGCGAGGGGGGGCGGACGTGCGAGCCACTGCCACCTCCGGGAGGCTGCCGCTTCCCTACTCGTTCCTTCACCTGCGGAAGGAAGGAGGGGGAAACGGCAGCCTCCCGGAGAAGGCTTCTTGCGCGAGCTGCCCTCCCCCGCTTGCACTAGAAGCCTTAATGTGAAAAGGGCCAAGGACTGCTGTTGTCCATCCTGCCTTACATGGGCCTTTCTCAGGGCCTTTCCACACTACATTGTTACAGTGATATTATTCCACTTTCAACATCCTATGGAATCCTGGGGTTTTCAGCTTGAGACGGGAAGGCATTTAGAATTCTCAGTCAGAGAGCTCTTTGGCCTCAGTAAACTACAAACCCCATAATTCCACAGGATGTTGAAAGTGAAATAATAACACTATAGTGCAGAAAGGACCTCAGTCTAAGTAGAAAACAAAAAGGCGACAGCCCTTGGTAGAGATAATTGTGCTTAGCCTGACTGATTTCCACCAAAAGCTTCCATAGATAAAGCATAAGGTCCATAGTACTAATATGGCACTTTTTTCCTTAGTATGTACATATGAGTCTCCTTCGTATATGACAAACATGAAGGGGCATCATGCTGTGAAAGGGGATGTTGCACAGTACTGGTCCCATCCTGAGGACATGTTACATCCCTTATCTGACATTACAAGGGCTTATCCCTATGTTTTAGGGTCAGGGAAAGTACTAACCTGGCTACCCAAATGAGTTATGCCTTTAAATAAATAAATAAATAAATATGTATGTGAATTGTATTTTATAGAGTCACAACAGAACCTAAAAACATCAGTAAGAGTAAGAGGAATGGATACTCATTTTTCAAATTAATCCTGATTATTTCAATCCTATGCCAGCATTTTAGGCTTTTTTCCTACCATTGTCATGAGTTATTTCTGTTACCTTCATGAAATATTTCTAAAAGTCGTGTCTCATACTGGTTTTCCAGAGGAATAGAAGCATAGAAGTATTTGCAAAAGTCAATGATATTTATCAGCCTAGTCAGAACATCAATCAAGGCAAGCATTTGTAAAATAATATAGCTCTGCATATATGCCCTTGTAATTGATTTATATGCTTGCCTCTCACATGGTGTTCTGCACTTGCATTTCCATTGCTGTTACCTGCTGGTTTTGTGACAGATGAATTGTGACTGTGTCTATTTTGACAAATACACTTGTGACTTATTAAAATAAATATATGACTATATATACCATAACTTGGCTCAGGCTGACCTTGTCTCTCTTAAGAGTAGTTTGGCACCAGAAACAAATCACTCTTGGGTTGTCTTAAGATTCTGCTGCAGTCATCTGTGTTTCTTCAAGGAACATATTTTAAGAAAACATATGAATAACTTCATAGGTGCATGGTTCATTGTATATGCATTGAAGCACTGAGTAGTGACTTTTTTATGTATGAATCAGCCGATGGCCGAGGTGATTAGAACTGTGGCCTAGCAACATCTGGAGGAACAGGGATTCCTCACCTCTGATATAATTTAATGACACCAGAAGCACAATGATTTTCTCTGGAGGAAATTCACACATTTAGCTGCAAGTGACCATGTGATGTACATGCAGCCATGAGCAATGTGAGGGTTTTTTTTCTCTCATTCTGTATCACTGCAGATCTTTACCATTACTCTGTCCTACATTTTTTCATCAAGATGCAATGTTAAAAAATAATAAACAGTATATTCATATTTTAATACATATTTAATGAATATTTTTCTGCTATAATAAGCATATAGTTTCTCTCAAAATCCATACTTAAATTGATATTTTGAAGTGTTCATACTTCTTACTCCAGCACAGCATTTGTGAAATCTAGTGGACAGATTAAATTCAAATCCTCACATTAGATGAGAAGTGAAGAAGAGGTCAATCTATTTCATGTAGAATTTACACATAAACTTTGCAGAGATCAAAATCTTTAAGCATCCTTCTGTATATTAACACTGCATAGTTCTATGTAGCATAGCCTACGCTATTGAAGAAAAAGCAACAAAATGATTTTTTAGACCTTGGACCTCATGGTCTTTCTGGGGCCTCCCCTTAAGACGTAATGTCTAGTAGCAAATCCAGTGCACGTTTGCTCAGATGTAGGTCTTCTGCTACATTCAGCAGAGCATATTCTAAAGAATGTACATACATTTCCAGCCAAGAAAAGAAAAGAAAAAATAATTAGCACTCTCAAAGATTGAGTCAAAAAGGAGAAAGGATAGACTAGACAGAAAGATAATAACCAGAACACAATTTGAGAATAACCTGCAAAACAGCTATACTATACATAGGATTTAAGAAATCCCATTCAGTTTCTCAGTTTGACTGTCAGGCAACTGTTTTGCTGTTGGGAAAAAGGAAGAGCCACCATTCTTCTGGATTACAGGTAAATACACAGGAGGTCAGGAAGATATTTTTATATATACCAGCTGCAAAATTGCTGTTGGATGTTGTTTGAGATCCCTCTGCCTCCAAGGGGAATATCTTGGTGTCTCAAATTGAAGGAAAGAGCAATGGATAACAAGGTAAAGTAAGATCCCCATACCTGTGGATTCATTATCTGCTGATTCAGTTATCTGCAGTTGGCTCCCCAGCACCACTGTGATAGTGGTAGTGGCAGGCGGGAGAAAAGTAATGAGCATGGGATTGCGCTCATCACTGCCTCCTGCCCCTTGCCCTAGGCCTGATCGCAATGGCAGCTGGTGAGAAAACAGCAGGGATCATGGGATATCACTGTTTGCTGTTTTCCCACCTCCTGCCTCTGGCCCTGGGCTGATCATGGCAGCAGCCAGCAGGAAAACAGTGGGGAT
This sequence comes from Ctenosaura bakeri, assembly GCA_948474755.1. NCBI lineage: Eukaryota > Metazoa > Chordata > Lepidosauria > Squamata > Iguanidae > Ctenosaura > Ctenosaura bakeri. The sequence continues at coordinate 621,098 of CAOLHI010001553.1, read as the reverse complement.
CACAGGATCCCACGCTCCCCACTGTTTTCCCACCAGCCACTGTAATCGGGCTTGGGACAGGCAGCAGGACAGGGCATTCAGTACTATCTGTAGACTTCAGTATCCACGGGGTGGGGACCAATCCCCTGTGGATACAGAGGTCCTACTGTACTATATTCTTGTTTTCACAATAACCAAAAAAGAACATACACTGAAATCTGTACCAGTCTATGTCACCAACAGAATTCTGGCCCTTGTTTCTTTGGACAGCTTCTAATACACCTGTAAATGATCCCCAAGGCATTTCACACAACAAACATGGAAGAAATAACATAGATTTGTTGTTGTGTGTCTTAAAATTGTTTCTGACTTATGATGACCCTAAGGTGAACCTATCACAGGGTTTTCTAGAGCTAAGAGTATGTGATGTGCCTAAGGTCACCCAGTGGATTTCCATGTCTGAGCAAGGAAACAAACCCTAGTCTCCAGGGTTGTAGTCCAATTCTTATGCCACTAACAAAAATATAAAATCAGTCTTAGTGCATAGGTATGAAAAATGCTATAGATCTTGTTTGCCAGTTTTGAGGTGTCTTCTTGAATTGTAGGTATACATATAAAGATTTTAGTCCTATTGGTTAGTCCCAAGTAAACTAGACTCACTGAATCAATTGTTGAGTGGTAACTTAGTGTATATATAGATTCCATTCACTGAATAGGTTTCCTTCAGTTGGTACTAATCATGACCTTCTGACCGAAGGTGCCAGCAGATAAAAAACAAATTTGAAATGATATCTAGAATGTAATTACAGACTACTGCTGTACTTTCTGCATTTCATTCTTGTCCGAGCTTGGTCTGGGCTGGCAGCTAGGAGAAGCTGATAACAAACACAGGTCAGAAATTCATCAGTAACTTAAGTGATCAGTTTACTGAAGAAGGGAAACAGCTTTGCAAATGAGAAATAAGGGACCCAACAATGTGCATAAATCAAAGGCAGACAAAAACAGACACAAGTCAAAGGTAGAAACACAGGTAACGGCAGCAAACAGAAGTATGCATAGGAGAAATGGCCAGTTGATTGCTGGCAAAGGCTAGAGGGGAAAGGTTCAGTTCTTAATAGGCTCCAGGGTCAGTGCAGCTGGTGCCTGATTAATTGGTGCTTGGCATAAATTCACTGGGAGTGATGCAGGAGACACTTTTGGTGTCTACACTACTTGAAGGTAGGCATGGCTAGATCATTTTCTGTGTCAGAGTGAGCAGGGCTCCCTGCTGAGGCTGACACCTCTGTCCCTGGGGCTAGTGGTGGTACTGTCTGCTCTGCAGGTTTTGCTGCAGCAATCTCTGTGTCAGGACTCAGAGCAGGTTCTGCTGCCTCAGACTCTGAGTCTGAGTCTAGGTCCTGGAAGCCCATGACAATTCTGCTGTGTGGCTTCATCTTCAACTACAACTGTATCCTCCAACCACACAAAATTTGTAATATTGAATGAAGTGATTTCAGTTGACCATTCTGTATGCCATAATAAATCCAAGGGATTTATTTTTTTCTGGCAACATACTAATATTGCTACACCTCTGAATTCATTCATTTATTTGTTTATTCATTTTTCTTAATTCTACTGTTCTGATTTAACATCAATAGCTAAACCCTAGAATTACATTTTTTAAAATATGCCAAATTAGTAGTTTTATAGGATTGCTCCTGATCTCACACACAGACACAGACACACAGAGAGGTTGCACAGGTACCACATAAGTAGAGAGCCCTGAAAAACATGGGGGAAGATGGGAAAGAACACCACTCTGTTACCCTGCATTGCTTTTACTTACCTGAGCTCACATGATAAATGTCACTTCTGGGAAAGGTAAGCTTTTGATGGTCTCTGTGGAATGAGACCAGAGTGTTACATTTGATTGCCACTAAGTGCCAAATCAAGACATAAGATGGGTCAAAGGAGACAGTGAAGCAGTTCACCCCCTATACATGTCATTCGGTGTTTGACATTGACCCAGCCTCCTGCCCTCAATTCAGTGTGAGTTAATCTGGTTGCTTTGAGGCTGGATGGGAATGCCCCCCCCTTTTCTCAGGATTTTCTATTTTGCCTATTCCATACCGTATTTGATGGAATTGGGAAAATTGGCTCTGGGTGGTGTAACTAATAGGTTGTCCTTTTGCAGATAATGGATGATAATGAAACTTCAATGATCACCTATTGGCACCTCTTTGCTGTAGGGCAAGGCTCTGGAACCACCTCTTTGGTGCCTTGTGTGCTGGGGTGTTACTGTAGTTCCGAGCCCTAATTTGTGGGATATTAGATATCATTTTGATATCAATAATTTGACCTATTATACCCCTTTTCCTCCACGTGCTTGTGACGCCCCCAGACAAGCTCTCATACAGGCATGGCCACTAATCGCTGTAATATTCCAAACAAATACAGGCAGGCCAGAAATAGCCGACCCGCCACTTCAGGAGACTTCAAGGCAAGTACCACATTATGTATGCATGCTACTTACAAAGAACTCCCTGCCTCGAGCAGGCAGCTTGACTAGCCGAATACTCAAATGTCAAGCACTCCACGTTTGCATACTGGCTACTCTATTGACAATTTGGTCTTAACTCAATCATGTAAAATACTAACCTTTCGGAGGCTTTGTCTTCAGCCTGAAATTCACTGTTGTCCCCAAGTATGGACTAGCCTATGGCCACATTTTCCCCTTTAAGAACCCCTGACTTTGAGCACTTCCTCAGATTGCTCCTGGCTTCCATCCCGCCTTGCTGCCGCTTCGTTTGGCAAGCTTTCCCCTCAGCTCCACGTGCTGAGAAACTCCATTTCCACAAACTTCTTCTTCTGACTACCTGGGCTTCAGGACAGGTGTAGTATTTCCCATACCAAAACCTCCTCTAAAATCCCTCTATCCAATTCCAACCATTATTTCTATAGTTCTCTGTATAAGTGTGTTGCATACAGTTGTTTGGCTGTATATTAATAAAAACAACAATTATTATTTACTTCTGTTTGCTCCTTGACTCGGCCTACCCCGTAGATTGGGTAAAAGATCTTGCTCCATTGCCCTGCCTCTCCTATTGCTAGCTGTGCTCTTTTGACTAATTCCCACCTTTGTAATTTGGAGCGCACTTAGGTGTCCCTCACGGGACCCCCAGAAATCAGGGTAATGGAGGAGCAGTGAAGGAAGCCACCCTTGAGGGTAACCTGGGAATAAGCCTCTCACATTTACAGCCCCGTGGCTTGGGTTGGAGTCCCCGGGTAACCTTCCAAGATGCTGGACTGGGGAGTAACCAAAGCAATTTGGATTGCCCTGGGGCTGAGATGTTATCACTCATGGGTATACTGAGCAGATTGTCACACTGTGACCCTGGCATCAGCTGGACCCATATCATCTTGCTCTCCTCCCCACCCCTTTTATCTTTCAGGCTAACACAATTTAAACAAAACAGGTCAAAATGAAGTGGTCCTTTGTTAGCCCAGCTTCTTGTCTGGTCTCTTCATTCCATGGTTGAGCATCAGTGCTATTCCTAAGCCTGACAAGCATGATACACAGCATGCACACTTAGAAGGAATCCCTTCTAATGAGTTCAAAGGAGATTATTCACTAGTAACTGTCTATAGGATTATTGTTTGATTCATGTTCTCCCCACACACACACCAGTGAAGAATACCCTGTTTTAAGCCACTAACCTACTCTGAATTATGAAGCATGAAAGTTAGTAAAACAGTGTGCATTTTAATGACACACCTGGCTGGGTACCTTCCCTTCCTCCTACTATTATTGCCTCAACTCCCCAGTCTGGGCGGTGGGGGAATCTGTAATGAGCTTCTACATAACAAATCTCTTTCTAATTCTTTCCTGCAGGTTCCCTGCTGGCTTCCAGTATGTTAGCTGATGGAAAATGGGAGAGCCCATGTCAGAAGCTGAGACGGAAGTAACATTTTTGCCAATTGGAAATTCAGGCAGCTAGAGAAAGGTGTGTGCCTAAGGCATAGTTCAGTTATGTAATTTTAATGATGAGAGCAACCACAATAACAGCAGGGGAAGTAAGCCCTACACCACCATGTGAAAGTCTGTGCTTTGGAGCATCTCTAAATAATATACAAGTACCTTAAACTCAGAATGCTGATCAGAATTATCTATCTTCTCTTCTCCATCCACCCCCTCTTTCATTTCTTAGAAACCATTTTAAAAAAAAGACTGAACGTATATTGCAATTAAAAATATTACTCTAATCCTGTCTGACTTGGGCCATTTCTGCTGCTATAGTGCTATTATTCCACTTTCAATATCCAGTGGAATTCTGAGGTTTGTTGTCAGTAGTGCGCTGAGGCCAAGGAGCTCTGTAGCTGAGATTTCTAAGGGCCCTTTCCTATAATGCAAACCTCAGGATTTCATAGGAAGTTGAAAGTGGAATAATAGCACTAAAGCAGTGTAGGGCAGAAATCAGAATCATAGAGTTGGAAGAGACCCTAGGGGCCATCCAGTCCAACCCCCTGCCGTGCTGGAACACCCATCAAAACATTCCCAACAGATGGCTATCCAGCCTCTCCTTAAAAACCTCCAAAGAAGGAGAGTCTACCACACTCCAAGGCAGCATATTCCACTGCTTTGACCATCAGGAAGTTCTTCCTGAGGTTCAAGTGGAGTCTCCTTTCCTGCAGCTTGAATACATTGCTCCATGTCCTAGTCTCTGCAATGGCAGAGAATAAGTCTGCTCCCTCCTCAACATGACATCCCTTCAAATATTTAAACATGGCTATCATGTCCCCTCTTAACCTTCTATTCTGCAAACTAAACATACCCACCTCCCTAAGCTGTTCTTCATACGGCATGGCTTCCAGACCCTTCACCATTTTGGTTGCCCTCCTCGGGACACATTCCAGCTTGTCAATATCCTTCTTGTATTGAGGTGCCCAGAACTGTACACAGTATTCCAAATAAGGCCTAACCAATGCAGAATAGAGTGGTACCATTACCTCCCTCGATAGACATCATACTCCTATTGATGCAACCAAGAATCATGTTGGCTTTCTTGGTTGCTGCATCACACTGCTATGTCATGTTCAGCTTGTGATCTACCAAGACTCCTAGATCCCTTTCACACGTACTGCCAGCCACATGTCCCCCATCCTATATTTGTGCATTCCATTTTTTCTGCCTAAATGTAGGACCTTACATTTCTCTCTGTTGAAATTCATTTTGTTAGCTTTAGCCCAGCTCTCCAATCTGTCAACGTTATTTTGAAATTTTATCCTGTCCTCTGGGGTATTAGCACCCCTCCCCCAATTTGGTATCATCTGCAAATTTGATCAGCATGCGCTCCACTCCTTCGTCCAAGTCATTGATGAAGATGTTGAATAGCACTGGGCCTAGGACAGAACCCCGTGGCACCCCACTAGTCACTTCTCTCCAGAATGAAAAGCTGCCATTGGTGCGTACCCTTTGGGTTCAGTCAGTCATCGAATTACAAATCCACCTAACAGTAGCCCTGTCCAGACCACATTTTACTAGCTTCTTTGCAAGAATGTCATGGGGAACTTTGTCAAAGGCCTTACTGAGGTCAAGATATGCTACATCTACAGCATTTCCTTCATCTATCAAGCTTGTAACCCTATCATAAAAAGAGATAAGATTAATTTGGCATGACTTATTTCTGAGAAATCCATGCTGACTTCTAGTGATTACAGCATTGTTTTCTAGGTAATTACAAACTGACTGTTTAATGATCTGCTCTAGGATCTTTCCTGGAATTGATGTCAGGCTGACTGGGTAATAATTATTAGGGTCCTCCTTTTTCCCCTTCTTGAAGATGGGGATGACATTTGCCCTTCTCCAGTCTTCTCGAACTTCTCCTGTTCACCAAGAGTTCTCAAAGATTATTGCAAGTGGTTCAGAAATGACTTCTGCCAGTTCTTTTAATATCCTTGGATGTAATTCATCTGGCCTTGGGGACTTGAATTCATCTAGTTTAACCAGATATTCCTGTACTACTTCTCTACTTATTCTGTACTGCATTCCCCTCACTTCCTCACCTGCTCCCCACACCCCAGGTTGGGTACTTCTATCCTTTTGGGAGAAAACTGAGGCAAAGACAGCATTGAGTAGCTCTGTCTCCCCCCCCCGTTATTAATTGGTCACCTTCTCCATGCAGTGATCCTATCATTTCCTTGTTTTTCCTTTTGCTGCAGACATATCTAAAAAGGCCCTTTTTATTGTTTTTGATGTTTCTGACAAGCCTGAGTTCATTCTGCACTTTAGCTTTTCTGACTTTCTCCCTACATCTCTTGGCTATTTGCTTGAATTCTTCTTTGGTGGTTTCACCATTTTGCCGTTTCCTGTACATGTTTCTTTTAACACTTAGTTCAGCTAAGAGTTCTTTCATCAACCATTCTGGTTTCTTTAGAGACCTGCCATTTTCCCTCATTATTGGCAGAGTTTTCAGTTGTGCCTTCAGTATCTCAGTTTTAAGAAACTCCCATCCATCATGAACTCCTTTCTCTTTTAGTATTCTTGGCCACGGGATTTCAGCAAGTAACTCCCTAAGTTTAGAGAAATCGGCTTTCTCAGAAGTGGCCTTAGTGTAGTGTAGTAGCATGTGGACCTACATTAGTCAGAAGAATATACCACTCCCTGATATCCTGAACAACCTCTGAAGTCCCCTGCAAAGCCATTGTCTGCTTGTTGGGGTGGGGGAGCAGGTAGGATTACAGCAACATCTGATTGCATACGTGTAGATGTATGTGAAATGATTACAGCAGCACTGAGACTTCTGAAGGTGATCTCAATACACGGCATGGGCATGCAGGAGACTTCAGGGGCTGTTCAGTACATTGGAGGGCTGGACACTGTGAAGGGAGGGAGAGAATAGCAACTCTTGCAATAACAAAGAAAAAAGAAAAAAAAGAAAAAAAAAGACGTATGCACATGTAAGGGAAACTAATGTTTATATATGTCTCTAACAGGATGGCAGCCTATGGTTGTTTACAATGGCTAAGGAAAACTTCAATTGTAACATCCAGATTTCCACCCCTATATTGCTTGAGAGGAAGTCTGTGTAAATTGCTATAAGAATTTTAAATTGGCTCTTTAAACAAACACATTTGTGTCACACAGTAACTGTGTTATCTTGACATCTGGGGCTCCTCTGAGGGACACCTTGATTCACTCCAAAAATGCAAAGACTGGGGAAATTAGCAGAGCAGTAGTGATAGCAAAACAAGGGACAGGGTAACCCTGCAGAATCTTTTATCCAATTTTTATGGGGTCAGGCCAAGCAAAAAGCTAGACAAATGTACCACTAACTAGTTTTTATTAATAAATGTGCTCTCATGTCCCAACGCACTCGCTCACTCATGCACACAAGGCCTATCAAGAAGAGAAAGAGATAAAAATTGATAGGGAATATAGTTGAGAGGGTGTAAAGGTGGTGATACTGCACCTATCCAGAAATCTTCAGTTTGGGAAGCAGGAAGAAGGATGGAACTCAGCAAAGAGAGGCGACTGAAGGGATCACTTGACTAACAGAGTGCTGGTCTGTTAGTGTGGTGGGGAGTTCTCTGAAGAGACTCTCAAAAATGGGAACTACTTATAGCGCAGAATGTACCTTGAGGGCAGGCCCTCTCCCAGGAAGAATAATGCCCAAAATAGAGGGGGAAATGCTGCACAATAGCAACTTAATAGTTTGCATGACTGGTTCATGTAAATGGACCTCGCCTTGTAGGATTTTCCAAAGTCGGAGTTGCTCAACCTGAGGAAAACCTGGTAATCCCTTCAAGTTGGCTATTCTTGGCTGAGGACCCTTTGTTTGTGCGGACGTGTCTAGCCCAAGGTCTCCTTGGGAAACGTGACTGGAGATTTTCCTGGCCTTGACCTAGTTCCGGTCATTTGACCTATTTGTCCATGTACCCACCCAGGCAACCTCTCTGGCATTGCGGGCATATTTGATATCAATTTTATATCCCCTTGGGATCGTGTCTGCCACTGGGGTAACAATGGCCCTGAAAGGACATATTAGAAATTTGCATTCTGAGCCAGACTTTTTGAGTCTAGCCAGATTAATGCTTAGTTGACTGACAATGGATCACCAAGGTCTCAAGTAAAAAACCTTTCCCAGGCCTGTTACCTTAGATTCATCTAAGTGGAGAATGAACTTTGTATCTCTGAAAGCAACATATGTGCTCCACTACTGAGTTCCAGCTCCTCCAATTATTGGAGACTCAGGAAACAAAAGCAACCTGTTTCAGAGACAGGACAAAGCATGGAAAGATGCTCTGTCCTTCTTGATCAGCTTCGTACAATTTTGTCACTTCTTTCTAATTAATCTTACAATGGATGAGTCTAGAAAATGAAGCTTGAACAGCTTGTCTCAGCTATCTTGAACTCTCTCTTTCTCCCTTAAGAGTTACAACACACCACATGATTTATCACTCCTGAATGGTGCCCTAAACATGCCCATGCTATTAAGGAGGCAAATGATAATAGGATAACTCTTGGCTGTGAATGTCAAGCTGAATGGAAGCTGGCTGTCAGTAGCGTCAATCCACCCCCACACCACATGCTCACAGTTTTGCCATTAAGCTGGGATTCCCTGACTCATCCTGTCATCCTGCATTAATAGCGGCATTGGAACTCCCTTAAATTGCCTGTCCTGGTGACAAGTAGATAAATTCCCAGGGCAAAATAACCTGCCACTTTACCAGTTCTTGGAGTCTGAAAGATAGCCTCTATTTTGAGGAATATATTGGATTAAAACATGGCATAGAAATGGTTTAACGTCCCTAGGAAATTAGAGGTGTTTTCTGAAGAAATTTCCTCCCAGCCTTGATTTGACAACTGATTTACATTGAACAATTACTTCAGCTTATGTTTAGAAGTACAAGCAATTTTGACCTTTTGAACATGGCCTGTCAGTTACAGAAGAGAGGAATATGTTATTTTTCATACATTCACAGTGCATCAGTCCTGGAGTTGCAGCCTTTCCTCTAAATGTAACTGTTCTATCATGCAACAATACATGATATTTTCAAAGGAATGGGGAAATTTAGATTTTTGATTCATGGCTAAGATTTACTTATTCTCATGATCCTTAAATTTAACTGACTGTTTGTGAAATGGGGTAAACTACTGTTGTATTTAAACCCTGGTGGACTAGTTTAAAAAGGTATTAAATTAATGTTTAAAATCATCGCCCCACCAATAAAGATAATGTTAAGTAACTGATTTAAACCATCTTTCCCACTCTGTAATTCATGCATGTATCATGTATATCATTACGTTGTACTTGCTTGCCATGTTAACTGTTAAAGTTGAGGCTCTAACAGTAATAAGGAGTGGGAGGCAACTGTAATTTTGTACCATAGCCATAGTTACATGCACAGGGATTCACAGAAACATTTTAAAGTAATCACACTCAAAGGCCTTTGCTCAGATGAATTTATTAGTTTTGCTTCTCCCCATATTAAGAAGAAAACTTTCAAGTTTATCTTTTATTAAATTTATTAATTGCTTGGCAAATTTGGAAAATTCTCAATAAAAAAACTTTGCTTGTCTGTAAATAGTTTTTGAGGACTCAAGTAAATATACACTTTTTGGTGTCATGAGCTCCAGATTCTATTCTGAGGTTTAGCACTACAGATTGGTAGCAGCACCAGGAAAAAAAAAAAAAGTGTTATTGCTGGCAGTTAAGTATCTGTGTATGTATGTCTATGGAAGGTACCATAATAACAGCTATGGATAGATATAGATAGATACAGATATAGATAAAATAGATAGATACTGATAGACACTCACCCACACACTTACAGTAAGGTACTTCCTAATAGCACTATTTCTTTTTTCCTGAGGCAATGGCAAATTGATTTTGAATCAGCTCCAGGGAAGCCAGATGGCATCACAGCATGAAACCTATGCCTTGCTAGAGAACTATGATGCAGTCCCTAATATTTGACATCTACAATGTGGGGGAAATGGGATCAGTGTAAGGTGCTGCTGTTTTTTTTTTCCGTATTAAGGGCCTGAAAATCTTCTCACATTGCATTGCCAAAAATATGCTGAATGTATTGTGAACTCCCTTAATTAGTGGGAACACTAGCTTCTGAACCTTTAGTGGGCACAGATTGTCTGTATTTGTGAAAGATACCAACATAAACCCAAGGTTTTCTTGTGATTTTAGACTATGTACTAGTTTCAAAATCTATAAAGATTTCAGAACTCATACTAGTTTGCAACAGGCTTCAGCTAGTGGGATAAATGGGATAGTTTTTGTCATTTTCAAGAGCAACCATGGTTAGGGCTCAGGTTGTTTTAGAGGAATTAAATATATGCAGCAAAGGCATCTCTAGCCAGCTCTGAAACCTCTGCTGTCCATTATAATTTGCTGTTTTAATTGATGCATTAAAGTGAAATTTAATTAAGTTACACAGTATGCACAGAACAACAATTAGTAAGTGAGAATCAAGTCTGAATAAGAAAAAAAAAGGAGATAGTTGAGGTGCTCTTTTCACATTTTAGAATTTAATGCATTGGAATAGTGAGCAAATGATTGAAATGGCTTGATTTCAAAGTGCAAAGCATCAGTGCAATTATGGAATAGATGTGACTAGAGACTTGTAGATCTCTTGCGAATTTGGCTGAGATTTTGTTACGAATTTAGTTTATGAGTTTAGAATAAGTGCTTGTGGCTTAAGTGCTATTTTATTTCAAGTATCAAAATCCTGCTTGATATTTTACTTGCATGCTCTTACTGCTGTTAAGGATGTACTTAGCATGCAACAAACATTTTGGTTTTTTACCTTTCTGTTTTTAAGAATAGGCGTTTTAGCTTATGATTCTTGTAATATAATTTGTGAATTATCACTATATAAAGTATTTTCAGCTCCCTCACCCTTCATTCACTGTAGAAGATGGCAGTAGCATCAGGTATTAATGAGTGCAGAAATTTGTTTGCATGCTAAAGAAAATCTGGGTTAGGTGCACAGGGGTAGGTGAGGAAGAAAAGGCATCTTAGAATATCAGACTTTTCCTTCATGTTTTTGTTTACTTATTTATTAAGCTATGCAAAAGCACAAGAACTTTGGACTAGGCAAAAAGCCACCTAGTCTATCATTCTGCTTACAAGGTAGCCAATTTAATGTCTATAGGAAGTCCACTGTAGACCATGTACAAGAACCTTTCAACTGTTTCCCTCTCTGTCAAGTGAGAAGCTGGGAAATCCTGGATAGAACAAGCCAAACAAAGATCAGGACATGCTGTGAATAGAGACCTATAGAGGAAACAGTTACAAACTGAAGGTTTATCTGAAAAAGAGTTGGGTAGGGTAATCAGGGGTAAGGTGAAGGTCTCAATAGCATTTTGGGAGGTAAAGATGTGGGAAGGTTGCAGTGAGTCAATGTTTAACGTCTTTGTTATATAATAAATATTTCTTGTTTTATTTTCTACATCTGTATCTGATTTTTTTTTTTTTTACATTTAAGAACTGAAATAGAAGACTAGTCACACTTTTCCCCACTGACCCACTGATCAATGCAACCACTTGTCCAGCATAGACATCACTCTGAGGCCTGAGTACCAGTTTCTTGGGAGAAAACTTATGGGTAAAAAAGAAGATGAGTGATGTGAACTTAAGGGTTGCAAGTTCCATCACACTCTCCAACAGTTATACAGAGGTGTAATAGATCTGAGCTGGAGGAAGTATATACAAACATGCACTAATAATCCTATCCCCTATTAATTTTGCCAATCCCCCCTTTAAAACTGTCTTGTGGTAGGAAATTCCACAATTTAAATCTGAGTTCTGTAAAAAAAAAAAAAAAGCACTTTCTTTTATCTACCCCCACAGTACTTTTGAGAGAGTTAAGCTTTATGAAGATGGCATCTGCTGAAGAATGATGGCACTCTTAGTTTATTGAAGTTGCTAAGAATTCTCCATGAGTAGCTTAACTTGTGTAAATCAGTCTATGGTATAGTTCTGCCAAAATTGCACTTGAGATTGTGTTTTAGGGGGGGGGAAGAAAGAAAAAGAAAGGAAAAGAGAGAGAGAGAAGAAACCTAACCTAACTGAACCTAAACTAAAAAGGAATGAGGTAGATGTGTTCAGTTTTTATCTCTTGTCTGCCTTCAAACTGATTTGCTTATTATAAAATTTCTAGTTATGTTGCCATTGAAGACATAGGTGCAAGGAAAGCATGCTATTAAGTGTATGACTCAGAGTAAATCACTTCTAAATAGACAATTGAACAAGATCTGAATTGCCTAATACAGTGTGCATGTGTATAAAGCATGGTAATATATTTCATCCTTTGCTATAATCCTGATGAAAATTCCCCCTCCCAGGATTGTTGTTTGACATGGGAATGACTTTTTTTCTTGCAACAAGGAATATTTCTTTACCGTGCCAAACAGAAGGTTCAGGAAGGGCAATGGAAGCTGGTTACAGTGGTGAATCCGGTCTTGAGTCTGGGTCTGAACTTTCAAGAAGTTGTTCAAGGTGTCTATTCCAGGAATAATGTTCCAGCACCTTGGAAAGCACTTTTAAAGTTTTGATTCAAATCTGGAGTAGACTCACTGCCCCACTGATACTGGACCTATAGCCTCCACTGAGGAAGGGGGATTTTCATAAAGAATTTGATATGGGAGTGAAGAATTCAGTTGCCCCACACAGTGACCCCAATCCTTCTCAGTTGGTATTATACAATGATTCATGCAACTCTGGGTGTCATCTAGCTGTTGTTAAATCAGGATGGGAAACACATGTAAAACTTGACAATGTTTTCATTTTTTACATTATTGAACCAGACATAAAATATTCTCAGTCTTCTCAGTAACTGTCAATGACCATTTCCTAAAATATTTTCATTGTATTTCCCTATAACATGTCCTTAGGACAGAATGTGTAAAAATGTCAGATATGTTGGCTGGGCTCTAGGTTTGCTCATAATCAAAGCACTTCCAATGAAATAATGTATTTATAATTTATTAAAAAATATTTTTAACCTACTTAACCGTTGGTTAGAATAGGTCTACCCTGAGTATGACTGTGCAGATCCAAACCATTGCTTTAGATAGTAATTTGTTCTTTGCAAAACAGTCCAGAAAGGATCTTGAAAAAGACATTTTTTTAAAAAAATGGGATTTTGGAAGCTTGTTCAACTTTCGATTCCCATGACACAATCATGTCAAGGGTCAAGGACAAGGGGAGTTTTTAAACTACATATTTTATCAATTAAAACAGCTGTAAATGGATAATTTATGGCTTGTTGTTTGACCTGCTCAGCTAATGGTGATGATTGCCAAATGATTTACCTAAAAGAACTCTTCCCATCTGCTCAGTCAACAGATGTGACTTAGGTTGTGTTGGCACCTGGACTGAATGAATAATAGTTAAGAACTCTTTCATTTGTACCAATAGCCTGAAATGGGTGAATTTGTGACATTGAAACTAGATGGGAAGGACTCTCAGCTGGTACAGATGTGCTAGGAGGCATTTCATAGGGGTTGGTAAAGATTACATTATCTGGTCTACTTGGCTAAACACAGCTCCAGGTGGGATTAAACTGGATCTCTGTGTTTCCAATCATCTTGAATCTAAACAGCACAAGAAGGTTGGAATACATCCTTGAACAGCATGAAACTAATTGTGGCCATTTTTCAGCTGCTCTGAAAAAATGTGTGCAAGAGATAAAGACATTTTCAAAGCTTTTTCTTGTAGATACATATACAGCAATGGCTTTCAAAATGGTCATGCCTTGGCTTCTTCTGCTCCCAGTGATGCATGCAAATTCTGCCATAATTTCCAGCTCAACTATAAGATGAATCCATAAGATAGCTGATCTTTATTGAAACAGGCAATACTTATGGGAGTATTTGGGATGCTTAGATTTCCTTTCCCACAACATAGTGGTATTAAGGATCAAGGTAGGGCAGAGAGGAAACATAAAGAAAGCATTTTATCATATAAAATAGTTTTGTTTTCAGAAGTACATGGTGATAATTGAAGGAACTGAGCATAATTAAACTAACGAGGGCTGCACTGCACTTTGTGGATAGACATAAACAATTGTCACATAATGATGGGTACCATAGACAGAGGAGAGCTAGTGTTGTATAGTTGGTATGAGTGTTGGACTAAGACTGCAGAAAACCAGGATTCAAATCCTTGCTGGGCCATGGAAATCCAGTGGATGTCCTTGGGTAAATCATACTTTCAGCCTCAGAGGAAGGACAATGACAAATTACTTCTGAATAAATCTTGCTGATTCAACCTTATGGCAGGGTTGCCATAGCTTGGAGTTTATTTGAAGGCTGATAAGAACTGTGGACAAGACATTTTCAGTGGTGGTCCCTAGGTTATGTGACACTTTACCAAGGGAAAAGTGCATAGGGCAGAGATCAACAAAAAAGTCCCATTCTTTCCTGTTAAGGGAGGTGTCACCACTTTGTCATTGCTCAAAACTTTTCAAAAGTTGCCATATCCTGCTTTTCATAGCAGGACTTATAACAGCACTTTTGCCTCAGATTGCAACTCTGTGGAGTTTTGTGTGTGTGTATGTGTGTGTGTGTGTTTTCTTCCTTATCACTGCAACCTATATGCATTATGTACATTTCCAAATATAGCTTTCCAATTCAGCAGATATATTTAGTGCATGTTAAAGAGAGGGTGGAAAATAGTTTTTTGGTGAGAGATAAATATATCAGGAGACAGATGCAATGGAATAGAAATTGATTAAGTGAGAGCTGAAGAGTCACACTTTTTTAACCACATGCATTGCCAAGAAAACAACAATTTTATGGAAATCATATACACAAGCAATGGTAGGATCTTAAGGAGTAAGATATGAAATTTGATTTATAAGTAAATATATATCTGTCCACCACAAACTTTATTAGTTTCTCCACACACACGCACACACACACACACATATACACAAATTGCTTTTATTATGTATGGCTAGACAGAAACATCAACATGAACTATGATAAACCAGCTAGAAAAAAATAGTTTTATGAGCATTACAAGGGAGACATGTTTTTAAATATTTTTATTGAATTATAATTGATAGAAATTAAAAACATGCATACAATGCCTAAGTGAATGAAACAATGAATGTGAAAAATGAAATATGAAAAAAGATATATTATACATAAAAATATAACCAAGATCTAATATTCCATACAGATTACAAGGGAGACATGACAAATAGCCATGCTTGTTTTGGTTTATTCTATATGAGATATATAAATATCATATCTAAAGAACATGGTAAATGGTGAATCTTGATGTATTGTATTTAACTGGCAGCAGATAATGAGGATTATTTGGTTCTGGACAACTAATTAAGATACCGTTATACAACCCAGCACCCTCCATGTTTTAGTTTTCAATAAATTCAGTTTTCAATAAATTTAAGCCCAAGCAAGAATGGACAATGGACAAGTATTTTGGGAGTTGTCATTTGAAACATGTGGAGGGCACCAAGTAAGTAAGGTTGTATGGAAATCTGCTGACAAAATATTAGATAGATAGATAGATAGATAGATAGATAGATAGATAGATAGATAGATAGATATAGATAGATTTTTTTTTTCCTGACACTCAAGAAACGTGGAGGTTTTTAAAATTATTTTTTAAATAATTTTGGATATTCTTTCCATTTCTGCTGGTGAGCAACAAAGATTGCCTCTTTGGGCATGTCCTCCGCTATGAATGGTTGTCTCTGGTAAGCAGCTTTTTCAATCCATATAGCCTCTACGCATCTTAGGGTAGAGAAGCATGTCCCTTTAGTTCTAAATAGAGATAGGAAAAATATATCACCTATACTGTCTCCCAATTTCTTAAAAATAAAACAAATTAAAAAAAATCAGGGCATTTCTATCCAGGAGATAACAACACTTGTCAAGTCTTGGTAAATCCTCACCATCAAAGAACTAAAATGGAATTCTCCCACATTTGCACCATCCAGATTCAAGAGGTATAGATATTTGTGGTGTAATTGCATCTGCCCATCTTATAGCTGTTAAAGACAAGCTCTCCCAAATAAGAGGGGGAAAATAAATAAAAGATGCCAATCCAAATTCGGCACCACAATCAAGGGATAATTCAAAGTCATATTTTGAGGAGCTGAACACACAAAGCCCTGGACTGAATGGTGAATCTGACAATTTTGGTTTCTTCCATATTCATTTTTTAAAAGGTTAAGATTTAGTTGTTAATCCCATTCAGGATAGGTCTATTAATCAATGGATCTTAAATGTTGAATTAAGTTTGCATGGATTCAGTGAGTTTGATCTAGTTAGGATTGGCTTTTGGTTTGAGGTCAAGTTCTTTCCATTCTAAATAAGATATTTGGGGGAAAGCATAATCATAGAATCAGAGAGCTGGAAGAGACCACAAGGGCCATCAAGTCCAACCTCCTGCTGTGCAGGAATACAGTATCAAAGCATTCCCAACAGATGGCCTTCCAAACTCTGTTTAAAAAAACTTCCAAAGAAGGAAATTCCATTACACTCTGGGGTAGTGTATTCCACTGTTGAACTGCTCTTACCATCAGAAAGTTCTTCCTAATGTTTAGGTGGAATCTGTTTTTGAAGTTTGAACCTATTGTTTCATCTCCTAGTCATGAAGCATCAGAAAACAGGCTTGTTCTATCCTTCATATTGTTACTATAGTTCAGACCTACCTGGTGATAACACTAGATATCTCTTTTTGATATCAAAATCATTCGGCCTTCCTCTGCCACCCCGCTCCACGTGTATGTGAGGCCTCCGGATAAGCACATACACAGGCGTGATTGGTAATTGTTGGACATTCCATTCTCCACCTAGGCAGACAGAACAGAGCCACTCCGTTGCTTCAGGGACCCTCCTGCAAACAACTCTTGCTTAAGCGCGACTCTAAACAAAGACGCCTGGCCTCGAGCCGATAGTCTTACAAAGCCAAGCTAAGCACCTTGCATTTGCATACTGGCTATACTATTGTTACATCTGCACTAAGCCCATCATGTTAAACTTGACCTTTTCCAAAGCTTTGTCCTGCTCCAAACTCACATTGTTCTCACCGAGTATGGCATGGCCTGCAGTCACAATTCACCCTATAAAAAGCCCCCTATTCCGAGAGCACCTTGGATCGCTCCCGAGTTCCAGACCGCCTTGCTGCCACTTTGTCTGGTGAGCTCCCCTCGGCCACCACACTGAGTTTCTTCTCTACCACCTTCAGCTTCTTCAGGACTACGAGAAAAGGTGTCGTATCACCCCTTTTCCCCGAAAATCCTTATTTCTAATCCTTCTGTTAGCTGTGTGGTTGTGGTGTCTTTACTGTTTGTTTGTCTTTTAATAAAAACATCATTTTTGCTATTTTAAAACTGTCTGACTGCTTGACTGACCTGACCCTGTAGATGCTGGGTTACAAGATCCCTGCTAAGTTACCCTGCCTCTCGCTAGCTGTAGTGAGTGCTCCAGCTAATTCTCCCCAGAATTGTGTTGTGTTTTGGTTATTTGGGTGCCCCTCCCCAGACCCCCAGAGAACAGGGTAACAATATGGCTCCTTTCAAATATTTAAACATAGCTGCCATATTGCCTTTTAACTTTCTCTTCTGTAGGCTAAACATCCCCAACTCCCTTGTTACCCTGTATGTTGGGGGTCCCTGTAGGGATGCCCAAAAACCAAATAAAAACACAAGATGGGGGAAATTAGACTCGAGCACTCTCTCAAGCTAGCAAGAGGCAGGGTAACTTTAGCTGGGATTTTTTAACCCTATGTATACAGCGTCGGGTCAGCGAGCGGTTAGACAAGTTCTAAAGCAACAAATAATATTTTTAATGAGGAAAAACAACACAAAAGACTAACTAACTGAGAAATAGAAATAGAGAGTTTTGGGGGAATGGGTAATATGACACCTTTTCTCATAGTCCTGGAGAGAAACGGAGGTTTAGGGTAGGAAACTCAGCATGGTCCGCTGAGGGGGGCGACTCACTGGACAAACTGACAGCAAGGCAGGATAGCAGTCCGGAGTGTTCCAGGAAGGGAGGCAGACTCAGTTATTGGGAATTGAGGGGACAGTTCGCCAAACACAGCGGCAGCAAGGCTGGATGGAATTCAGGAGCGATCCAAGCAGTCCAGTGGGTGAGCATTCCAAAGAAGGCTCGGATTTGGGAACTTTTTATAGGGTGAATTTTACCTACAGGCCATGCCATGCTCGGTGTGAACAAAGGAAATTTAGAGTGGGACAAAGGTGTTGGGAAAGGTCAGGTTTTACATGATGAACTTAGCACTGGATGACAATAGGACGGCCAGTATGCAAATGGCCCAACATAAAGGACTAGCTTGGCACTTGGTCGGGTGTCTTTGTGTAAAGTTGTGCTGAGCAAGGCGGGTTTGCAAGAAGGAGTGGCCCCTGAAGCATCGGAGAGGCATAAAGTTACCTGCCTAAATGAGGTTTGGAATATACAACCATTAACGGCCACGCCTATTACATGCTTGTCCGGTGGCCCTTGTAAACACATGGAGTAGGGTGGCAGAGAAAGGTCAAATAAAGACCAAATAAGTTTGATATCAAGAGATATCTAGTGCTATCACCAGGCATGACAGAACTGTGGTAACACCCTAAGCCACTCCTCATAGGACAATGAACTGAGAAATAAATTTTATAAAAAACATAAAAATGAAAAAGGATAGTTTTTCTTTTATATATAAATTGAAACAAAATTTTCCTTACCAAAGCTGAAAGGACTGTTCAGCTTTCAGAAGAAAATAGAGATGTTGAACAGAACACAATGGATTTGGAGGGCTGGACTCAGAGGAAATTCAGATGTGTGACCTGCATCCATCAATACTGGGTGGTCCTGTGTGCAGTACTAAAATGATTAATTCACCTGCAATCTATAAATAATTTAAAAAGTTGTTTTATTTTGGGGAAATATAAACTGGGCTCTTGTGGTGTAGGGCTGCACATTACTCTAGTGGAGAGTGTTTGGGGACCATTTTGAAGCTAAAGCAAAGGAGCTTGCCTCTTTGCTGCCTCTCTACTTCACTAGGAAGCTGAAAGAAACTATCTGTGAGTGTTTGCTTTCTTTCTCACTACCTCTTTAAAGGAAGAGGACCTGAGCTTGCAGTACCTGGAGGAACCACTACCATCCCCACATGGACTGTTGTTACTTCCCTGGACTGGAAGAGCATAAGGTGGGTTCCAGTGAGGGCAGGTCCACCACCAGCAGGATTCCCCATAAAGAAGAAACACCAAAAGGGGTTTCCTGTTTTGGGGAACATAATGATGAGGACCTGTCCTGATGCTGGATTGGAAGTATGAAGTTTGTTAATACCTGCTTGTCATAATAAGAACCCATTTATATTTATTCAACTTCACAAAAGAGAGTACTGCCAGCTGATTTATGTCTTATAGAAAAAGGGAAGGAGATGATGGGACTCATGGGGCAGCCATTCAAATGATGCAAGACAGACAAAGATACGGTAAGAGAGGACAGGTATGTGATCATAAGAAAACAGTCCAAATAGAATGTTGCTTGTTCTTAAACTGTCCTCTATTCCAAACAGTCTGAGTAGCCATGGGAACAGTCCCCTGGGTTGAAAATGCTGCTGCTTATAACCAGGCCATTGAAAGGGAAATCATCTGCCATTCAGGGCTTAATCCTGGATAGTCATGCTGACCTGGCCTGTATCACAGAGATCTGATTTGATGAGTTGGGGAGTATTAATATATCTCATATTTGCCTACCAGGTTTCTCTGTACAGTAGCAGGTGAGATTTGGAGAAGAGTGAGGGGGAGTTTCAATGATCTATCATGATTCCATCCCCTGACCAGGTGGCTCATCCCACAGGGTTTGAATGTGTGTATTTAAAGCTGGATGACCAAGACAAATTAAGGATTCTGTAGATGTACTACTCATCCTGCTCCTCAACACCCACCCTTCTTTGATTATTCAAGAGAATCCTATTGATTACATAAAAGTTTTGCTGGAGACAAATAAGAGATTGTTGGATTTAGAAGAGTATAAGCTAAGGTTTGGACAGCATGACTATATATGATATGACAAAGCTAAAGTGAATGCAGTTTTTAATAATCAGGTTTACTATGTTAAGAGTATGGAATAGATATAAACCAAGGTTATGCCCTAAAATACCACTGTGGATGACATCAAAAGAGGCTTTTTATTAGAAGGAGACCACAGCAAAGGAAAAAATGGGCAACTTATCAAAATCTTCTGGGATTTGAACAAGAACGTCTTTGAATTAAATCAATTTTCAAAATAACATCAGAAGGTTATAGTTTTCAATGGTCCTCTTATAAACAAATATTAGAAAGATATAAAATGGATGAAAAGTATGATTTTAAGTAAAGCAACAGTTGATTGGTACAGTGTATAATTTTTTGTTAAAACAGAGATAGAAGAAGAGTTGGTTAAGTATTGTATGAAAACATGGACACAAAATTTTGGTTACAATATGCAGTTGGAACAACGGGAGAAAATGTGGTGGAAGGAAATTAACATGATTTGATCTTAAAGATAAATTTTACAAGATTATGCATCATTGGGATTTGACACCAGGAAAATTGGGCAAGATGCCTAGAGAGGTTTACAATGTATGTTGGAGATGTGAGCAACAAGTGAGATCTTTTCATCATATCTGACAGACTTTGGTGTAATTTGTTGTTTCTTTTCTGATTTGTTTGTATGTGTGTATTTTGGAAATCTTTACTAAAAATTACAGAAAGAAAGAAAGAAAGAAAGAAAGAAAGAAAGAAAGAAAGAAAGAAAGAAAGAAATGTTCTCCCCTCCTGAGTTAGCTGGATGGTCTCAGGGTTGGTATTGACTTGACTTGCGGTGCTGGGGGTACTTCAACTTCCATGCTGAAACTGCCCTTTCTGAAGTAGCTCAGGACATCATATCTGCCATGACAACCATGGGTCTGTTTCAAGTGCCATTTGGCCCTACTAATGCTGCTGGGCACACTCTGGACCTTTTCTTCTGATCTGAGAGTGAAGGGGCTTTCTATAGCTTCATTGTCATGGATAGATCACTACTTTGGCAGGCTTAGACTCATTCGGACTCAAAGATTCTGCAAGGGAGGGGGGGCTGCTTAAGATGGCCTTCCCCTAGA